>QEPC01011164.1:94145-108503 GCA_003113815.1 Sphenodon punctatus
AAAGGTCAGGAAGAAGGAGGAAGTCCAGTAGGAGCTTCCTGGGCACATCCCACCTGGGAGGGGGCTTAGAAGCAGAGATCAGGAAAGGTAAAGTGACACTTACACTAACTCACTATCTCTACTCCCAAATGCCCCTAGTGGTCATTAGGGTTTGTTGGTGCAGAAGGTGATGTCATCTGGAGCTGTTTTTCCAACACAAACTACTTGAGCATTTCACAAATGACAGCATAAAAACCCAACTGTATAAAACAAGTTATATATGAAGAAGATTGTGGATGTGTTCACTCTAAATTGTTGTTTTGTACTTGAATTTGATGACCTCAATTACTGAAAAGTGTTTGTAGGCCAACAGCAAAACTATTGTATAAATGTAACATTCTTATCTATAACATTGTTATAATGTGCTTCTGAGCAGGAGCAGTTTCTGTCTCAGGGTGGCTGGGCACTGTCCTGTGAAAGGCCTGGGCACGAGCCACTGCAAGCCTGCTGCTGCCATTAAATGTGAGATTAGGCACACACACAATAGCACAGCTTGCTGTTATGTACTATTGCGCATGTGCATGCTGCCGCTGTCGTATTTGCTGTCTGAGCATGCTCCTGGAGAGCACAGATGATGTGACAGAGTGTACATGCACGGTAGCAGCAAACTACACTATTACGTGCATGTCTGATCTCAGGTTTAAAACGGGTGGCTGTGGCAGTGAACTTGCGCTGGGGGGAGGGTGTGCAGGGGAAGGCAGGGGCAGCCTGGGCTTGGCCCGAAGTGCCTTCCCGCACATCCATACATGCGCAGAGGAGAGGTGGGCCCAGAGGCAGGCTTAAGGGTGCCAGGAGCAGCAAAAGGGAGGGGGAAGGAGCATGGGGCCAGCAGCATGGTCACGAAGGTAGTAAGCAAGCTCTGGGTGTCCGGCAGCGCTGCCTGAGAGAAGCATGCCCCTTGGGGTGATGGGGAAGGGCAAGAGGGGAGCTAGGGCTCCCAGGCCGAGTTCCAAGGAACTCTGCCAATCAGGATGATTTTAGGACTCCTTTTCCAGGCACCCTAAAACCAACTGGAGCCCTAGGGAGCTCTATCCCTCCCTCCCTTCTCCTAAAGAGGGGAGGGGGAGACAACATAAGATACAACAGCAGCAGCCTGGAGCTGGTCAGGGCCAGTTCCGAGGCTGTTGCAGCAGAGAGCAAGCTGGCTCTCTCCTCGCTGGGGAAGAATTTTTTCAAAATTGTTTATTTATTCTAATCCAATTTTAATTTATATTCCGTACTCTCTTAACAGATAACTCAAGGCGGCTTACAACAAGCAAAATAATACAATAGATATAAAATTTTATTGTTTAGCAAAATAGCCATAACAAATATAAAATAAGGTAAAACAAGAATACCCAAATTGACAGAGCACCCTTAACGTTATAAACATATACAATATCCACAATTTCCCATTCTTATACTGTTCAACTGAGATCACAAATTTTGACATCAATGCATCAAAACCCAGTGAGGCTTGAGGGGTCCCGCACTCATGCACCAGGGACAAGACCCTCATTCTAATCTGGATTGCTGCCCAGCAAAAGCTGGCCACCGCTCTTGACGTTTCAGAATCAATTGGATTCAGAAGCCTCTGCCAACCTCCCCCTGAAGGTCCGTTGTCTAAAATAGCTTCCCCAGGAACTTATGCCTAGGGCCTGCGAAGGCAAGGCAACGGGCCTGCGAAGGCAGGGCAATTATATGGTCCGGCGTGTCCCCCTCCCCCAACTGGCATAAGGGGGCACTGTCGCTGCTCATATGGGGTGCCAGCATATCGCCCATCCAGAACTGCTGACAGGAAAACGTTAGCTCCATTTTAAAGAAGGCTGCACGCTTGTTGGCATCCTGCCATGTAAAGAGGTAGTAACTCCCCGAGAGAAAAGATCTATAAGGTATAAAGTCTGGCGCCACCCTCTGTATAGCCAAGAGAACATCCTCCGTTTGGGTGGTCTGATTCCACAATCTCCTTTTAAGCAGCGCCTTGGCAGCATCTAATCCAAGATATTCCATATATTTTGGGGAGAGTCCTAACTTAAGTATTTCCTGACACACCGTGCCCTTCCAGTTAACCCCAAGGCCAGATGCGATAGATAAACCCACCAATGAACCTCTAAGGAGCAGCATAAAACAGACCAGCCTGATCCAATAAGCAAGCAATACCTGGAGGGCATGGGTTCTAAGAGGGAGACAGCAAGCTTCTATCCTCAATATCACCTGAGGAATTCCTCTTCGAGCCCCCAGAATTGCTCTCAAAAACTTGTTCTGCAGGCTTTCCAGTTTAGAAAGGAACGCCAATCCCTACACCGGGAAGGCATATAATAATTGTCCCACTACCTTTGCCCTAAAAAGACGTAGCGCGGGAAGAATCAATCTCCCCCCTTGCCCAAAGAAAAATCTTTTGATTTCCGCCATAGATTTTCCTGCCCGTTCTTGTACAGCAGTAAAATGAGCCCTCCATCCCTTGCGAGCTGAAAAAACTACCCCCAAATAAGTAAAGGTCTGAACTTGCTCAATGGGTTACCTCTGATTTCCCAACGGTGTGATTTCTGTACACCTCCTGCTCTTACTACCAGCACCTTGGTCTTCGCAAAGTTTATAGCCAACATTTCTGTTCAGCAGTAATCCCCAAAGTTGGTCATTGCTCGCCTCAGGCCAACCTGGGACTGTGAGATCAGTACCGTATCGTCCGCATATAACAATACCGGCACACGACGGTCCCCAACCTTGGGGGCATGTGTCTCAGATGCCTTCATGAAGCGGATGGAATCGTTTATGTAAAGGTTGAAGAGGATGGGAGCTAGCAAACACCCCTGCCTCACTCCCACTTTCACCTGCACTGGCTCAGACAGGGCACCTCCCCGATTCACCCGGCCCCTCAAGGAATTCCCTGTATGTAGCTTAATTATTAGATATAACAGTCTTGGATCCATGTTCAGTGCATGCAACTTGACCCAAAGACGCTCTCTACTGATCGAGTCAAAGGCCTTTTCCAGGTCTATGAAGCAAAGATAAAGCTTCCTTCGTTCAAAGACCAATTTATCTATCAATGCTGACAAGACAAAGACATGGTCAGTTGTGGCCATACCCTTTCGGAATCCTGCCTGCTCTGGCTCAAAATAATACAATACAATAATACATCATAAATTCAATAACAATCTCCAATTCACAGCTTCCAACCCTAACCCTTACATAAATCACACAATATGCCCTCCATCCATCTAGCAGTCTCCCAACACCTACACACAGGTAGTGTTAGCCATCCTGCCAAATATCTTCCACCTCCACCCTGCTGTCACCAGGGAGAAGCCCTCCTCTGCTCCACCCCCTTGCTCTCACCAAGGGGGAAGAGTCTCTTCCCGGGCAATAAATATATACCCCTCTTCCTCCATCCAAACACTGATCACACCCGCTCCATCCAGTGGCCCCTGCTGTCTGATGAAGCCGGAGGGCACAGCCAAAGGACATCCCCACCTGGATGCACCCCCCAGCATGGCCATCAACACAACTACCAGCCTCCCCCCGCTTTTGAGGGGGTGGCCCCAAAGCCAACCTCCTCACACCCAACATAATCTCTAAAGGAGGGAGCATACTATAATCAACCCCCAAGTCCATATTCGGGTGGCCCCAGCCCAGCACGAGATCCACAATCACTTGCTCTAACAGTTCTTTCTTGCATCACACCTGCCTCCGATCACCCCTGCTTGAGCTGAGCCGAGACCATCTGTTGTTCCTGCTGCCTCTCCCACCGGCGCCAACAGAGATCCCACCAGCTCTCCGACCTTCACTGCTGCTCCCATCCTCCGACCAAACTGGGGCCGATCTATTCACTAATTCTGCTGTCCCACCCTACTCCAGTGACCATCCATTTCGTTACTTGTAGGGGAGAGGGGGCCCCGGGCACCACAGTCCAGCAAATGGTGTCGCCCAAGGTCTGGCATCCCAAGGACCCCACTCTCGCTGATATTACTTGGGGAGAGGGAGGAGAGAGCAGAGTGGCAGGCAGCTTCACCATTCACAGCTGCCCGTCTCCACAGCAGACTGAGCAGCATTTATTTACTTCATTCTCCCCCCCGCCCCCTGACTTTTGTTGCTGTTCACTATGATACAGCCCCTTTTAATTGTTCCCCTTCCTGGAGTGTTTTTTTTAAAAAAAAAACACTTTATATAGGATTTTTTAGGTTTCTTTGGATATTTGGTTGTTTGGATATTTTTTAATAATTTTGGATGTTTTGATATTTTATTTTTGGTTTGGATATTTTGTGTATTGACTGAATATATTGATATAGATTTAAAATAATTTCTTTGTATTAGTTCGGATATTGGATACTTGGTGTAGATGTATTGTGAGTTGACTGAATGCAATGGGCTGGGGAATGCATAGAATTTAAACATTTTTCCAAAAGCCTTCCTTTCAGACTCCTTATATTTAATATTTTTGCAGCAGTGTGAACACTTCAAAAATACTTGCATTTCATGTCTTAGCGGTTCTGAAAGGAAAAAATAGTGGTAGTTTTTCTTGTGAAAGACGCTTTGAATTTTGTCAAGTGATCTAATGCATGGGAAACGTCTTGTTGAACTTTGAATGTTTAAATTGGTTGGGATATTTTGGTGGCCTCATAGTGGAAAAAATTACAGACAGGATTAGAACCTTCTATATTTTATAATCCTTTTTCATAGAAAGGATTTATTTAGCAACATGGTATACTCAAAAACAAATGCCCCATGTTGGCCTCCTTCAGACCTGTCTGCGGATTTACCTGTCTGTACCACGCTGCCAGATGTTAACCCAGGGCAGCCCCGCAATTGCTGGGAAAGCAGAGCACACAGCGCAGGCTAACCTGACCCAAACCGGGGCAATGTGCAACCATGGGGCTCGATTCCATTTTTTAGGGACCTGGGTCTGCCAGCACCATAGAGGTGCAGCTAGTGTGACTCACTCAACTGACGGCAGCTGGGAGAGGGGTGTGCAGGAGTCCTTAGAAGCTCTCAGGGGCACAATCTGTGCTCTCTTAGTCGCCTCTCAGTAGAGAGGGGCACTGTATTTTATTATTTTATTTCATTCAATTTTTATCCTCCCCTTCCCTCAGAAGGCAGAGGGCAGCTTACAAAATAAACATAATATATAAAAACTTAAACCCAAGCCCCCACCCACCAACCCTCTCCGCATCCCCTCTTCACCTCACTGAAGGCCTACCCAGTTCCCCTTGCACTGCTACCCTAAAACCACCCCAACTCCTCTATCCCCGCCCACCAAATGCCTTTTGATACAAAACACCACTTCCAGAAGACGCCCGGACTCAAGTAAGTTCCATAGCACTGGGGCAGCAACCGAGAACGCCTCACTGCCAACCCTCGTTGTATGAACAAGGCTAACAGACGGTATCCAGAGGGAGGCACTGCTGGCTAATCACAAGGACTGCAATGGGGCACCCTTTAGTCGGGGCACATGCAAGGTTTCTCTCCTGCATGTCAGGGTTTCTTTCCTGAATGGAGTCTTGTTTTTTAAAAAAGCAATGCATGAAACAAATCACACGAACAGGATGTTCCCTTATTTAAAACAGACTTGAAGCCCTGAGCTGCCAGTTTTTTCCCCACTTGCACCTAATCTACAGAAGCAAATGCTGGTTTTCCCTTTTGATTTTTTCACACAAAGCTTTGCATTTTGCTCACTACTGTATTCCATCATCATTGTATAGGTTTCGTTCTGCATACAGTGTTTATTTTCATTCGTTATTCTATTTTACTGACCATGTAAGTTTTTTGAAATTTTAATACTGGTCCCGTCCCACCCACCCCTCCCGCCCCACCAACCTAATAGGCCACCAGTCGCCACTGCTACTTACTAGTGTGCTTACTAACCTATATCACATGGAGCATATTCCAGTACATCAAATCTCCAGTTTTTATATGCAGCATATTGTTGATACATATCAAACATTTCTTCAGTGAATAGCATTGCTTCCTGTCCCCCAACTCCAGCAGTTACTTCCATGATTATGTCGTTGTGGTCTACATCTTCTGAAGGAATCAAAAGCAATGCTATCTGTAACACAAGAATGGTACACCCTTTAAACCTAAAATTCTCCTTCCGGCATACCATAAAGTTTAACTGAAGCTTCATCTTGAGAGAGTCCTGCCACAGCTGAGCTGTGCACCTGTGATAAAGGGGGAACAGTAGGCTAGAGCATGTGCACATCTACCTGGTATTTTCAGGCTGCTGCTCTAAGCAGTGTTCCCTCTAAGGTGTATGGCTGAGAATCCAAGCACCTATAGAGGTGCTCCCTGCTGCTCAGAAGACAGACTGCCCAGTGGAGTGGCGGAGGGAGAGGAGAGCAGGACTACGCTCTTATCTAGCTGGCCAGGTGCCTGACACCAGGAGGCAGAAAGAGCGGATGATCCTTTTACCTCTCTTTCTGTCTGTGTCTGGGAGTGGAGTGTCTGTCTGCATGACAGAAAGCATACGTCAAAGGACAGCAGCGTGCAGTTGGGGGTAGAGGAGCACAGAAAGAGATATGGAATGTCTGTGCTAAAACAGTATAACTTCAGTTAACAAATCCCCATGGGACCAGAGAAAAAGTTCATTGTATTAGGATGCTCACTCTGATAGTGTTTGGTAACATGCAACTGACAGAATAGTTTTGAAGTCAGAATTATTATTATAAACAGGGAGTCTGCTTATAAAAAGGCTTTGCTATAGTGAAGCTGGACTGTATTTTTCCCCAGTGTAGTTTTTGCATTGCCTCAACTTACACAACTATACTTGAACCATGTGTATACCTGTAACATCGCTCCATATGCTGGGGAAAGAGGTACAGTGGAAGATTGGACTGAGGCTACCTTAAAGTGGAGCTGATGTACAGCTACCCAGATTATCAGCCTGAGAGGTGAGGTTCCTTGCCTATGGCACAGCTCTCAGGCTGGGGCTGTGGTCTCTAACAGGATACAGGGTGCTTTGTGATCAGCTGGGAAATGAGAGTAGCTGTGGCACTGAAGGATAGAGATGGGACGCCCTTTTGGTGTGTGGAAGCTGCAGCTCTAGTCACAGAAAGGTCTGTAACAAGCAAGCAACAGATAGCAGGATGAAGCAGCCATGAGTAAACAAAGAAACTGCTTTTGTTTCTTCACGCTTCTCCTCTACTGCAGTCCAGGTAACACCAAGCAACAGGCAGAAGCTTCCAACAGTGCAGCTCTGCAAGCTGACTCATGACTACTATATTTCTAGTAGTTTCTGACTCTGGCAGCATCTGCCATGTGCCAGCATGGGGTTCTGACCGCGCTCTGGAAGCAGGAGAACGTTTCCTGGCTAATCCCTCCCTTCACTGCAAAGGGAGTTGCAAAAATCGGGTGCCATGTCTGTCAAACCTAAAGCTTTTGTGTTCTGGCAGGCGCAGGGGTCAAAAGAAAGCTCAACACACATTCACCTAAGTTCATAAATCGTGTTGTAGCAGGGGTCACAGTATCCTGCTCCTTCTACTCTTTGGAATGAAGGTGAATATATGTTGCCCAGCTCTATTCAACATTGAACTGGGGATGGGAATGGGGAGAGGGATCAGAACCAGCTTAGCATTACAGATCATAAGGGGTTGAAGGAACTCCAGCACTAAATACAGTATTCTTGTGGATCTGCTCTAAGGGCCCACGTCCAAGATTTAAGTTAGGGTACAGTTTAATCCTTGTGATCTTAAAAGTGGCTAGCAATCAGATATTCTGTGCTCAAAAACCACCCACTGTTTGGGGATTTTGCTATCATGCCTCAAACTGGTGGGTGATTGGTTCTTTACTGTGGTGGATCCCCCAGCATGGAACTTGCTCTCTTGAGATGTTTCTCTCAGTTCCTCCCTCCTCGACTTCAGAAAGCGCCAGGTGTTCAGGTGCTTTTAGAGGATCCACTGCTGGATCCTCGTAATGCACTCAGTCCTTCCTCTTTACCTTCCCTTTTAAATGGTTTTAAGATAGATTTTACATTGCTTTATTGTATTGATTTTGTGAAGGGCTCTGAATGCCACTCGGCAGGAAGACACTGTGTAATTACAATTATTATTAGTTTGCAAAGTACCATACCTGGCGTTTCAATTCAGCTATCTCTTCCTGGCAAGAAATGATTTCTTTTTCTGCAAGCCACCGCAACTCTTCATTCTCATCTGTAATATAGTACGTTAATCTTCAGTAGCTAAGATTTAAACAATGTGATTAGCATCCCCATTGTTACAGGTGGTGATTCTTTTTTTTTCCTATTGTAGAAGCACGTTCTGCCAGGATTGCATGCATGCTAGTAGTTGATATAAGTCCCACTGAAATAAATGGGACACTCGCACATGCTATCCTGTCAGAGGATCATGCTGCCCATATAATGTAAAACATGCAAATAGGAATCTTAGGCTAAAATATACAACTGTTCAATATATAGTCTGCACAAACAAGTAATAGTATTTAAAATAATTCAACCAATCTCTACCTTCCACTAATCTTGCTTTTTACTTTGTTGTTGTTAAGTTTGTTTTGCAAAGACAAAGCAGGGGAGAGTGGGGCAAAGTGTGTACACATCAAAATTATTATTTCTTCAATAAAAAAATGATAAACAACATTACCCCAATCTCAAATACCCACACAAAGAGGGGGTCAGAAACATTTTTTTAATTTAGGGCACAATTCTCCATCCTTTAAAGGCTTTAATGGAAGGAGGATTGTGCCTTTAATCTTATTTTGGCTTAGCTGGTAAAACCTGACATTTACCAGAAGGTAGGGTTTTTTTTTTCACTTCATTGGAGCTTATGACAATACATACTTTTAATATGAAGCTATTTGTGGTTGCAGAGTATCCAGTTTTGCTACGACTCTACACTGCACGTGTATACACACACACACACATACCACCTTGAAGACCTCGTGAGTCCCATTAACAATCCTGTCTTACTGTACCATCAACAGGCCAGTGCAGAGATTGAGTTCTCTAAATGTCCTTTCCACCTTCTGAGACTTGGGAAGTTGCTCTAAGCTTCCCACTTCTGAAAGATACTTGCCAAATGTAAATGATACTTCCAAAACTGATGAAGGAACAAGGGTTTAATAAGAGGGAGAAAGAACTACCAGCAGACATGACGCCACAGAAACTAAGTGGTGAAATTCATAAATGGAGAGGTTCCCTTCTTCCCTATTGTAAGTTAAATAGTGAGGTCAACCCTTTGGGGCCTCGAGGTTCCAAGGATAGGGTTATAAACAGTTCTGGCCTTTTATTTGTCAAATTGTTGGTAGAGTTTTCCATGATTGTCCTAAATGGTTCAGGCTATGGAGATCAGAAGGGGGAGTTCACATATATATAGGCCCAGCCGGGGCCCTTGTGGGGGACTATTTTGCAGTCTCCCCTGATGTCATCCCCCTGATTAAAGACTTCATGGTGGGCATTGCCCATGACCGTGACCATCTGCCTCTAGTTCTTACCATAGGGTTTAAAAGTCGAGGTTTGGCACCTCCATTTCATGCGGAGCAAGGTTCTAATTTGGGGGAACGACATATTTCCCCAAAAGTCATTAGACCACTATCCACACTGATTAGTACCTTTTATCGAGGATTCTCAGACAATCTGTCTAAGGCAGGCCATTATCTCTGGGAATTGTGTGGATGCCGTGGACAAATTTTCCAAGTTGCTAGTTAGGTTTAGGGAGCTCCTGCATTTATTTGCTGGCCACGCTCATTTGGGAGCCAAGAAATTTCATAGGTCGTGGTATGATCTGGACTGTAGGGTTGCTTGGAAACAGGTGGTTGCTCTCTACCGAGAGTATAGAGAAAATGAGGCTTCAATTATTTCCCCTGCTTATTTCCAAGCCAAGAGGGCATATAAGGATCTGATTAGATCCAAAAAGCAGGCATATTGGAAGTGCTATTGGGATGATTTGATCAAGGCAGCTACTTCCTGGGACAGCAGAGGCTTTTGGTTACTCTTAAATGGCCTAGGTAAAGGAAGACAGGGAGGCCCTTTAACAACAATCTCTGCGGCCTCTTGGTCTGCCCATTTCCAGATCCTGTATGCTGGCAATGCAACTGCCTTGGATTGCCAACTTATCCCTGAGGCCGTAAACACCTTGCCAATCTGGCCACCGGTTCAGGAGATTGAGGTTCTTGAAATTATAAACTCTTTTCAAAATGGCAAGGCTCCAGGCCTGGATTCTATCTCTATTGAGGTGATTAAGCAGGTCTTAGATTGGTGGGTACCTCTTTTGGCCTTTCTTTTCACATCCTTTAATGAAACAGGTAGAATCCCAGAGCAGTGGGAAAGGGCAGTTGTGGTGCCAGTGCATAAGAAGGGAGATCGTGCTGTTCCCGGAAATTATAGACCTATAAGCCTGCTTTGTGTTACAAGCAAGATATATGGCAAATGGCTCTTGAAGAGGCTAAATGACTGGATCTCCCAAAATCAGACTGTATACCCTGAACAAGCGGGGCTTCAAAAGGGACGATCTACTACGGAACATTGTTTTGTACTGCAGCATTTAGTTGGAAAATACATCAAGAAAAATGGTAGGTTGTTTGTGGCCGTTTTTGACTTAGTCGATAGGGCCATTTTGTGGGGAAAACTTTCTCTTATGGGTATCGATACGCGCCTCCTTTTTCTTTTGCAGCAGCTACATGCCAATTCCTCCCTTGTTGTCAAATTTGATGCTCTGGGCCATTTAACAGACCCTATCCCTGTTTCATCTGGTGTAAGGCAGGGTTGTGTCCTTGCCCCAGTGCTCTTTAATCTTTTTATAAATGGGGTAATCCCCTTGCTGGCCCAGTCTTCTCATTTCCCCCCTAAGTTGGCTGATTGCTGTGTCGGTAGTTTATTATATGCTGATGATATTGCTATCTTATCTCAGACAAGGGTAGGATTAAACATGCAACTGTTCTGCTTGTTTGATTATTGTAGCCAAAACCACTTACAGATTAATTATGGAAAATCCAAGATTATGGCTAGCTGGATATTACTGTACACTAGCGGCCTGGTGGCTGCTATTAATTAATTAATTTATTCATTTTTTGTTGTTTTGTTTACTATGTATATGCTGTATGTCGTGCTGTGGCACCAAAATCTTTGTACAAATTGGCCTTTGGCCATAAATAAAATTATTATTATTATTATTATTAATAAATGGAGAGGGGAACAGAATAATATATTTATTGCACATTACACTTTGTGTTACAATAACAGTCAACTCTTAACCTATCACTTTCTCGGCCTATTGCCTGTATATTGTCAGGCCTTTATTTTTTGTGTCTACTTTAGCTAGCTTTTGGATCCAGATAAACTATAAAACCATTATAGATTTATAATTATTATTTTGTCTTCAGACTTACAGAATAGCAGAGTTACAAAGCTGCATTAAAACCTGTTAAATTTGACCAAAATCTGGTAATTGACTCGGTCCATACTAACTAGAGCTGGGTAATGTTAGCCTTTGTTGAAAATTAAAGAAAAGCAGCCAAGGACTTAAAGTATGTAAAATGAAACTTATGTTCCCTTTTCACTGACAGCAATCCTGATAGGGGTGGATTTTCTTTGCAAGCTGATTAATGTATCTCAGGAATAACTTCTGGAATATTCAAAATAGCAATCAATCAATTGGGGGGTGTGTGTGTGTGTGTGTATTTGATGCAGTCAAAGCACCTGGCATAAAAAAAAGGGACAGCTCTGGCTAAGCAAGTCCCCTTTACTTCAGAGCACCTACCTCACACCAGCATGAAGAGTAGCACAAATGCTAAGCTGCCAGGGGCTTGTACTTCAAATCTAGCTAAGTTCACTTTTCTTTTTGGATAGAATAACAGAGATGAGCAGGGCCGAGTCCGTTTGTGCAGGCTAGACAACTATAACGCTCTATTGTACTGTATTATTATATTAAACTTTTACTGGCACGTAATGCTCCATTAGGAGTAAGTGCTTGCAGAACTACAGGCACATGCGTTACTTAGCAAGGTGGTTTTCCCCCTTAAGCGTAGAGGTCTGGGCAAGGGGAGTCGTCATTCCCAGAGCTGCTGATTCGGTTACCCCGCAGAGCGGGGGCGCTGGGTACGATATGCCTAGAGGAGGGTAGACACTAGACAGGGGATGGAGCGGGGGCGCGGTGTTCAGAGGGGAACGAGCAGCCGGAGGGCAGGGGAAGCGGTATAGAGAAGTGGTGTCTCACCGGCGCGCGCCAGGCTCTCCGTTTCCCGCAGCTCCTGCTCCTTGTTCCGGAGGCGGCAGATCCGCTCGGTCAGCTCCGGCCGGGAGTTTCCCTGCTGCTGCTCTAGGAAGCGCCACAGCCCGGGCGCCGCGAACAGCTCCTCCAGGCCGGGTCGGGTGCTGAGGGGCCGCAGCGCGGGATCCTCCCCGTGGCTGAGCCGGCGGTGGCGAAATGGGCAGAGTGGCACGGCCCTGAGGCGCTGGGCTGCGCGGAAAGTCAACACCAGCAGCCTCATGCCCGCGACGCTTCCGGATATTGCCGAACCGGTTCAATGCCTCCACTGCCCCCGTCCTCCGGAAATAACCGAAGGAGCTCGGCTCTTGCTCGTTCCCCGAGCAGCCGGACCTTCGGAAAGAACCGAAAAGGCTCCACTCGTTCGATCCTGTTGCCGGAATTAGCCGAAGAGATTCAGCTCGCTCTTCCCCAGTGTCGGAAATAACCGAGCAGGCTCGTGGGGAGCGTGTCCCATCAAGGGGCAGGGATGCGGTGGGCGGGACTCGGCTGTGATTGGATAGGGGTGTCGGGAGGGGGGGGCTGCCGGAAGGGGCGCTGCCTGTCCCGACTCTATCACTGCTACTCTCGTGGGGGCGCTGCGTTTGTCTGTTAGGCGCCTGGAAAGGCAACTTGACCTGATGTTTTGTTACCAGCCCAGCCCGGACTCCGTGCAGCCCCTCCAGGAGATGAGCCCCCCCCGCCGTGCCCAGTAGCCACCGACCTGTAGCGATGGTGGTTGTGGTGCGGACGGGAACTGAACCCGTTTGTTTTAGCTATGGTACGAGGTATGGCAGCTGGCAGAAGTAATGGGAGCCTATAGGCTCCTTGACACCCGTTTAGCAGCAAAAGTTACTGCTTAACTTGTTTCTGTTCCCCTCTGCCAATAGTAAAGTGTGCTGTTCGATATGTTTTTGTGGCCAAATTGAGGACCGCGGCCCAATCTCTGGTTTAGGAACCACTTCTGTACGCTTCCCCGTTTCATCCAGCAGGATTAAACACAAGTGCTGATGCTTTCTGCTGAAGTGGCAACCCCGTGGGGGGTGTTCGCAAGTATAAGTTTCAGTGAGCAAGGATGCAGCCTTCTCCAGAATACATGTGGGAAGGTGTTATAAGTATTTTATATGGTTATGGGTTTTATCTTTTGTATTTTGATGAATTTGCAATGATATTAGCTGCCCTGATCTTTTGGAGAAGGGCAGGATCAAATATAAAATAGCTGAAATCCTGACCACACTGAATCAATAGACCACATTTATAATCCAAAATATTGAGTGGCTAGATTAGCGGGACAACTGCTGCCACTTTAGGCAATAAGCGCCATCCCTTAGTGAATAAGCTCTGCCCCCTCACTTGCACACTTCCCAAAATTCCAAGTGCATAAACAGAATCTCGTCAACTTATTCCACTTAGTTTCTTGTCATCTCATCATCTCCCCATTATCCTCGCAAGTGCTTTTCCAGGGAAGCAATCAGGAAAAAGGTGCCTGATGCTTCAATTCTGGTCTTTTTGTCTCTTTCCTGAAACAGGGACTTTGACCCCTGAAAGAAGAACAGTGGGGTTCGGCACCCAACGAGGGTTTGTCTCTAGCCTTCCCTTTTTAGGGAAGGTTTATATTTATTTATTTATTTATTTATTATACTTAATATCCCTCTCCTTTCACCTCTGGCAACCATAAAATCATAAATACAAATATAAAATACAATACCATAAAATCATAAATACAAATATAAAATACAATAAACTTTTTAAAAAAATCATGATAATATAAATCTTAAAACAACACTGTCCTGTGCCAAACACGTAGCCCACCCTAAATGCTTGGCGGAAAAGCCAGGTCTTACAATTACATCTGAAAGCCAGGAGATCCAGGCTGAGGTGAACCTCCATCAGGAGGGCATTCCATAGCGATGGTGGGGCCGTCGGGAACACCCTCCTGATACTGCGGAACCTCCAGGAGATTGTTCCCGGACAACTGCAAGGACTGCCCTGGGACTCGTGGGGGTGAGGCAGTCTCTCAGATAATTGGGACCCAGACCATGTAGGGCGTTAAAGGTTAAACCAGCACCTTGAATCTGGCCTGAAAGACAATAGGCAGCCAGTGCAGAGTGTGAAGTACCAGCTGAATATGCTCTCTACAGCAAATACCGAT
>QEPC01011164.1:108603-123482 GCA_003113815.1 Sphenodon punctatus
GCAGGGCGGGGCCAGTCCTGTAACGTCTATGGCATCACGCTGCGGTGAGCCTGGGGGCGTGTCTAACTGCCGCTGCCACGCCCCCTTCTTTCTAGCCTTGTTGGACTCAGAGGCCGCTGGGGGGCAGGACGGGATGAATTCGGACACATCCGCTGGCCCTGGGGGTTCACTGGGGTGCTTCTGAGGGGGTGCGGCTGTAGCCTCGCTTGGCAACCTTTCTGGGGCCGTTCCTTCTCGGGTTACGTTTGCCCCCCCACCTCCTCAGGCCCCAGGGCCTGACAGTAGGTTGTCACAGCCAGTAGTATGGCTGGGTTTAAAAGAGAACAAGAAGGTGCAAAAACAGGATTTGATTATTATTAGACATAAGGAGACAGACAGACTCCTTTGGTTCATGGATTATACACCTTTATCTTATGGCATCAAACAGCTCATTCAAAAACATTGGCATTTGATCCAGGATATTCCTGATTGTAGTAGGCCACCATGTATTGGGTTTAGAAGCACCCAGAATATTGGGGATCGTATAGTACACTCGGACATTAAAGTCAACAAGAAGTGGATTCCCACTACATGTGAACACTTCAAATGTGGTCATTGCCATTGTTGCCCCCAAACTTGAGATCAAGGAGTTTCAGGATAGGGACAACAATGTACTGGTGGTCCTGTAACATTTTTCCAATTGTAGTTCCTCCAATGTTATTTATGTTATCACATGTCCTTGTGGTTTAAGATATGTGGGACAAACCTCACATTAATTAAGTATTAGGATGTCTGAACATAAGAGTAAAATCAAAAGTGGGAATTTAGAAGCCCCCCTTATGGTTCATTTTTTAAACAAAAAAACACCTCCATACAGATTTTGAGGTATTTGTAATTGAAGTCATCAAGGGAGGTTCGAAGGGGGCAACAGACATCCATTCCGAATTGACTAGAAGGGAATGTTTTTGGATCCATACTCTCAATACAGTTTCACCCAAGGGACTTAATGATAAAATGGAATTGTCCAGTTTTTTATAAGAATATTGTTCCAGTTTATGTATGTGGTTATNCCATCTCACCAGATGTAATTGGCGAAAGGGACTCGTGTCCACAGCCGACACCTGGAGATCCAGGAGCACCCCCAGACTTCGCACAGATGGAACTAAAAGAGGTCGAACACCTCCAATAATGGGGGAGATCCCCTCACCCAGATCACCGGCCCCACCAACCACCATTACCGCTGTCTTATCAGGATTGAGCTTCAACCGGCTAAAACTCATCCAGTCTTTCACAGCTTCCAAACACCGGGACAGCAAGGAGACAGCAGAATCATCACCCATCTGATGAAAAAAACGAATACAGCTGGGTGTCATACGTGTACTGATGACAGCTGACCCCCCAGCTTTAGACCACCTCCCCCAGCGGCTTTATATACACATTGAACAAGAGAGGGAACAGAATGGAACTCTGCAGCACCCTACACAGGATGTTATTGAGTGGGTGGTGGCACGTCAGCTCCAGGCCTATCTGGATGCTATCTGATTCCTAGACCTCTTTCAGTCTAGCTTTCGTCCTGGGCATGGCACGGAGACTGAACTTGTGGCCTTGCTCGATGATCTACGCTTGGAGATTGACAGAGGGAATTCCACTCTGTTGATCCTTTTAGATATGTCAGCAGTTTGATACTTTTGATCATGAGGAGTTGTTGACTTGACTGTGGGCCCTGGAGGTGGTGCACGGGACCACTCTTGAGTGGTTTTGCTGTTGCCTCGCTGCTATTGTGAGGGTGAGATGACTGAGGTTGAATCCTGACAAGACTGAGGTGATGATGGTTGGTTGACCTTGTGACCTAGGGGGGGAGATTGGGACCCTGGTTATTGATGGGGTCCAGCCCCCTACTCCCGGTCACTCAGGTTCACAGTCCTGGAGTGCTCCTGGACCCACTGCTGTGCCTGGAATCTCAGGTGGCGGCGGTGGCCAGGAGTGCTTTTCACCAACTTCATCTGGTGAGAAGGTTGCAGCCTTTTCTTTCTGATTTGGATCTGGCAGTCATCATCCATGCCTTCATCACCTCGAGGCTAGACTAATGCAATGCTCTCTATGTGGGGCTGCCATTGAAGACTGTTCAGAAGCTGCAGCTGGTGCAGAATGCAGCAGCCTGACTCCTTACTGTGATGGGTTGCCGAGAGTACATAATGCCGGCGGTCCAAAATCTGCACTGGTTGCTTATTGTCTTCTGAGCCAAATTCAAACTGCTAGTTTTGACCTCTAAAGCCCTAAATGGCTTGGGACCCACTTGTCTGGCAGATCGCCTGGCCTACCATGTCCCATCAAGTGGCCTCCGTGGTTGGCTGGGGACGCCCATCTGGAGGTACCAGTTTTTAANCCTTATTGTGGGAATTGGATATGTATGGACAATGATTGGTTTGGTGGTAGCGATTGTTTACAACAGCCACCGTTGTTTGGTGGTTTTGGTTTTTTATTTGTATGTACAGTAAATGATTTTATATTCATATATTATTGTTCCTTCCCTGTATATTTATGTAGCAGTTTTGTGTGTATTTATGCATATACATAATTTTGTTTTGCCATCCAACTTGCTGGCCTTGTGTTTTTGCACCTTCTTGTTTTGTTTAGTGACCAGTCCCTTTTTTCTGTTGGGTTTAAAAGAGGACTGGATAAGTTCTTGGAGAATAGGACCATTCGCCCAGTCGATTACGAGGTGGGAGCAGGGAGTGATCATCAGGGAATGGATTGCCCATTCTGACTGCTGGTCCTTCTGCCATGCAACTGGGACTGGCTGCTGTTGGAGACAGGACGCTGGGCTTGATGGACCATTGATCTGACTCAGTATGGCGTTTTCTTATGTTCTTACAATAATTCCTTTTTCTAATTGAGTCTTTGACTTCACTAGTGAAAATAACTTCCAGGGACACCAGTGACCGATGATTTTACTATGTGGTCACTTGATCACTGGGACCTAGGCTGAACTATTTTCTTGCTACTAAAGCTACAAGTAGATAAGTAAACTTGATAGTTAGATTACCTGGAATATCCTGTGGCATTTCTTTGTCTTTCTATTATATCCCAGTAGCCCAAGCTTGGCCCTGTTGCACTGCCTGGCTTTCTGGAACCACATAGCCCAGCTCTTCTGGGTGCCCATTGTACAACTTTTGAATTCCAGTGGGAACACGCCCAGCTGGGTGCAGCTACATAACTGCTAATTGATCAGCTCTCCCAAGACTAGGGTCATTGTTTCCAATCATTGCTTTTAAGAACCGTATGTATGTATACAGTGGTTGACTCTACTGGTAATGGAATGGTGTTTTTTTCCATGCTAAATTAACGAGACCTAAAAGTAGCCGTGTATGGGAAGAGGAAGACTGCTATCTCTGGACAGAAAGGCATTATTGTAAGTGAGAACTCCAAATTTTCTATTGTAGTCAGCTGGCTCAATAGCATTCAAACAATAAATCCATGAGAAACTGCAGATCCCACCCCAAAAGAGACCTGTGTCATCCCAGCACCCCACCCTTAATACCAGTGACTGTCTGTAGAATGAGTCAGGGCTTACAGTGAGTGGGGGGGAATCTCCTGTGGTAAAGAATTCTGTGGGTATTTTTACCCTATGGTATCTCTGGTTGTATGGAAACTCAGAAGTGTGTAGTGTAAGATAGGGCACATCCGCTGTCACTCTGAGGTACCATAGGACTTCTCCTATGGTATCACTAACATAATGAGTGTCAGTTTGACAAAATGGAGGTTGCAGGAATAAAGTGTATCCTATATTACAACAAGGTCATGCTGTCTCCTGTTAAATACTGCAAATACGTGCTGTGTCTCCTGTTAAATACTGCAAATACGTGCTGAACAGTCCTCATTCAGTACTTGCTATAACCAGGTCTCAAAAATTAAGAGTAATAAAATTTATAATATACTGTATAGTTACTTAAGCTGCTTTAAATACATCTTTTGTAATGACAGCAGGTGCAAAATGAAACAGTTTGAGTAAAAATAGAACTAAAATGTTTGGTTAGAAGGTAAGGGCAATTTTCCAAATTAGTAAAGCACTAATCATGAAGTCTCAGAACTCAGTGGATGGGATATTGATACAGAAAAAGCACACTGGGACCCTTTTTACACGGGACGCAGCAAGGCATGAACACCCAGAAATCTGGTTGTTCGTGCTTGAGTATGTCTTGTGTAAAAGCCGCGGCAGGTCGGTGTGGGTGCATGTGTGCTCCCGGCGAACACACATGCACACCCACCTCCACCCATCACTCACGCACGCAGCAACCGGCGAAAATGGCAGTTGCTCCATGCGTGTAGATGGGTGGAGATCGGTGTGTGCCCATCTACACCCTCCCCCATGCACTGGCGTACACACTGATCCCTCCTCCCCTCTGCGCGGCCCATGTAAAAAGGGCATAAAATTCTTAAGGAAAATTTCCAAGGCTGAAGTGTGCCAAGTATATTTTAATGTACAACTAAAGTGGAAATGCAAAAACTGAAATACATATGAAGAGGTCATTTACTACAAAATAGAAATTTATTCCATAATCTCTTTTGGGCTGTTCAGTCTACACAAATCATCTCTTCCAAGGTTTTTTTGTGTGCAGACAGTTTGCAAGAAAGTAAAACTCTCAACCCAATAGTAAAACTTGCAGCTAAACTCTCAAAACATAAGTAGTTTAAAGAATATATTTTATTATGTTATATTATAAAAGGTGCATTTATATGTAAAACTGTATTAGGCAATAATGTTATATAGTACAGCCAGTATCAAGGAAAGAATCAAGTCAAAATTTGGTGTATTCTGTTCCTCTCCCTTTATAGACACATCTTAGCAGAACTAAATGAGTATGTTTTACACTAGATTAATTTTTTACACCAGTGGAATAACAATAATTTCTCCCAAGGTTACATTATTGAGTTATCAGTTTCAAAAGATTTTTAAAAACTTAGACAGTGTCATACTGAAAATTGCCACAACAGTCAGAAATGAACACTTATGAAGTTAAGTTCCATTTTGGAAAGCCAAAGGAAATACACTCTGCATGAAAATACAGTGTGGGGAATATCACACATTAAAATGAATGGCTGATTAAAAATGGGCTTGCCCCCTAAAGACTGCAGAATTACCATTTGCAGCCAACATGTTATGTTCTACAGCTGGACTGACAGAACACATTGCAACAGAGCAATATTTTATTTATTTATTTATTTATTTAAAATTATGTTACAGATCAGGCCTTGTGGTTAGTCTGGTATTAAGAAATAGTTCAGATCACTGTGTATTATTCATGTATTCAAAGCCCTGTAACTGCCAGTAGAGCTCACCAAATAACAATGATAATTTAATGCAGTGAGCATGAAGTAAAAGAAAAATACAAAGTTTGATAGAATTCACAGGACTGCATACTTTGGAGTTCTTGTGAGTAATGTTTGCATTTATGAAATCTTCATCTAATGGGCCTAAGTAATGCTATATGACAGAAATCCAGAAAAGCCATGAAATTTGGAATACATGAAAATGGATTAGCTTTGATTTAAACCTTTATGGGGGTTGGAGGCAGCATGAGGTAATGATGAACTGTTCCATTTAGCTTGGACTTTTCCAACTCAGAACAATTTCAGTTTGTAGGGCATTTTTTGTAGTGAATGCATATTTTCATTTATGCATCAAACAAGACCAAATTCTGGCTCAAGGCATGAAACTTAAGATAATAGTCTCCTAACAGTTCAAATGTGAGTCCATATAATGGCCTATTCTGCACTTTTTTTTTCTTACTCTGTCCTCACAGATTACATCTGCCAGTACTAGGGGTAAAGTCTGTAGTGCAGAGGTGTATAGTATTGGGACTCTCTTGGGATCATATGTCCCAGAACAAGTCCCCAAAAGCTTTGACTGCAGAGGGGGGTACAGATTTTCATTTTAAGGGAACCCTGTTTCAGATTGACGGTTCCATCTCATCTCCCTCCCTCCTGGATACAGTTGGTTCGTTCCTGTACATACTTGCAGTCTGACCACATTCATCCATTGGATTCTATCAGCAGGACCCATCTTGTGTGCCCCTGGCAGTATTAACTCTGACAGGAGTAGGGACACAAAGGAACTGTTAACTGCGATGTTCACTCTTAGTGAGGATTTATCCAAAAAACCATTCAAATGACTAGGAATATTTCCACTACAGCCCTATTTGGGCCTGAACTGAACCACGGCTTTTCTGACCCTCAGCCCAATGTGTTCAGACATCCCCCCAAATCCCTGCCCTATATCATGACTCCATGGTGCTCCATAAGTGTCGGGGCTCTGTCAGAAAAGGGACAAGGCTAAGACCTTTCCCTGCCCTTTCCAACATGACCACGTCCCCATGGAGTGTCATTACATCACATCACTTTTCATTTGCGGAGGCGGCTTCCACCATTGGGGAGCACAACCCAAACCGGAGGGGCTTACGCAAACTGAGTGTCTGACTCAGGCCGGTCAGAACCTGTCGAGTCCCACCAGGCTTTGGTTGGGTCATAAGACTCTGCTTCTCACAAGCTTCAACAAGGTTTGGATCAAGTCAACGAGTAAGGAGATATGCTGAATATTTCCCAGGCACCCCCTGCAGACAAGGTTTCTAAGAAACTTCTTCTGGACTCTATAAGTTGCCCAGCGATGGTTGTCCAAACTTGGTAACAACTATAGGTCCACCTGTTCAATCTGAGAGTGCATCCCTTTCAATTGCAGCTACCTTCACAGGCAGGTGCTATTTGTGTGCACACCCTATGTCAAGAGGAACAAGCATGGTCTGATGTCAGAATTTGGCCTATACTTAACAAGAAAATATGGGACTAGTCTGTTGTCTCATTTGCTTAGAGCAAAAGTTTGCAAACACTAATACATGTGGATAATACAAATGGGATAGTTTATGGGCTTCAGAAAGGGTCAGTTTTGGCAAATTCTGTTACTTTTACAGACCACCATTCTTAGCATGTGTTTGACTTTAAGCATAGGCCATGATCCAAAAACCACTTACTCTGGAGTAGCCCCATTAAAGAGATTAAATGTGTGCCTATGATTAAATGTGGGCTTCAGTGGGGCTACTCCAGAGTACGTGGCTTGTGAATCGAGACCTATATGTTCAAGCTCAAGCACGTGTTAAGAACTGTGGCCTCACCTATGAGTAATCTAGAAAGAGTCATGTTAGTCCCCATATTAATAGATAGAAAGTAGTCCAGATGATATCTTTTATTGGACAAGTTGTTTTGTTACCAGCCTTAGGAAGGGCCTGTGTAGTTCAAAAGCTTGCATACCCTCACCAACAGAATAAGAACAATCAGCTGGACTACTTTGTGTGCGGCCGCACAAGCTAGGGTGGGCCTGATCCCCGTGTGGGATAGCAATCGCTGCTACCACGCTTCAGGGCCAACGCAGAGAGCAGGGCAGACAGTCTGTCCCCCTGCAGTCTGTCTCGCTGTCGGAAGCTCCCGCACACACCTTGGGGTGGGCCAAGGGGCCAACCACCCCGGCGGCCACCCAGTTCTGCCCCACCCCCTTACCCAGACCACCCACTATCCTGCCCCCAGACATGACGTGGCCGCACAGGAATGGAGGCAGCGTTCACCTCACAGCAGAGCAGAGCAGGGACTGGTTCCAAGAGCAGTGGTGCGCTACCTTGCGTTGGGCAACCTTACCCCACTTTACGTATGGCTGCTACGTGCTGCATCTCTAGCCTTTTTCTGGGGACGCGGGGTATAGCAGCCAGTTGCCTACCCTGTCATGCTGCAGAATGAACATCTGGTGGCCACCAAGCAGATGATGCACTGAATCATGTGATAAGGCTGCCCGATGTGGGGTAAGGCTTCCAAAGCTGTGGTAACAGCTCGTGTGGCTTTATTCTTTGGGTACAGCCCCACGAGCTGTGAGGGCCTGATTCCCATATGGCCCCAAGGTGTACAAGTACAGCCTCAACACTGGGTATTTTCAGACGTTACGAGATCACACTCAACCACAGTCAATACCCTGTGGTGGGGAATGGTCCCGTAACGTCTGTTGGGGAACCAGAAGTTCCCCCCCAGATGTTTGCCATGGTCAATCGCGGCGGGGAATCGCATTCACCATGCGATCGGCAGAACCGGTGGGGCCGGCGCCAGTCGTGTGGTGAATGCGATTCCCCGCCGAGATGAAGGGGCCTGTCTCGTCTGGATGGAAACCATGGCGCGGAATCCCCGGCCGGATTCCGGGCTGTGGTCAATTCGGGCGAGCGCTGTGGCTGCATTGGCTGCGGCTCCCGCCCATCTTCCCAGAGGACGGGTGGTGGGGGAGCGTGGGGGGCGGGGCCGAGCGGCCCCACGTTGCACCGCGCGGCCCCGCCTCCTCCCCAATTCCCCGCCGGGATCAGCCGGCACGTCTGTTGGACGTGCCGGAGTGATCCCGGCGGGGAATCATATGGGTGATTCTGGGACGGGGCGAATGCTGCCCCGTCTCGTCTGAGATCACCCACTGTGGGGCCAGCATGGGGAGTCAATAAGCACATGGTTGTGGGGAAGCCAGGAGGGCTGGCTGCTGCCAGAGTTGCTGCCGCAGCCAGAACAAGCTGCAGTGCTGGCCACATGAGCGGGCGCCCAGCCCTGCCTACCTCTTTCCCCCGGCCCAACCAAAATTCCTCCCCCAGCTGTGATGTGGCCACACACAAAGGGAGACAATGCTCACTGCTCAAGGTGCCGCAGCGGTGCCCCCTGAATGGCAGGGCAAGTGTGGCCAGGCACACAAGCGGGCGCCCAGCCCTGCCTACCTCCTTCCCCCGGCCCAACCAAAATTCCTCCCCCAGCTGTGATGTGGCCACGCACAAAGGGAGACAATGCTCACTGCTCAAGGTGCCGCAGCGGTGCCCCCTGAATGGCAGGGCAAGTGTGGCCAGGCACACAAGTTGCCTCCCCCACCCCATGTGGGATAAGGCTGCTCCACAACGTGTCCTCAAAATTTTTCCAAGGATATGTCGCATAGTAACCAGCATTTTGCCCTGCCCCAGAGTAGGGGGAAACAGCTGGCGTGCACTAGGCACACAAGTCTTTGCATCACATGGCCCAGCTGCCCCGGGGCAATTATAGTTGGTTATTCTTATTTTCATATAATTTTGAAAAACCAACCTTATTTTTAAAAGAAAAAATTGATAAGGCTACACAAGGCGTGGTAGCTTCCCCTGCCTGCCTCATGTGGCTTCACCCGCTGTCTCTGTCTATAAGAGTAGCGTCCCTTCTGAAGGGCTTCAGTGGAACTACTCCAAAGTGGTTTATGGATACAATTCTGTCCTCCCTGAAGTTAATGACACATCTTCCATTGATTTTAATGGGTGAGGTTTGCGCCTGCAGGCTGCAAACCTGAAATCATGTGTCAGCTTAGAAGGCCATATTTAATCCAATTAAAATGAATGGGACCCTGCTCAAAGACTTTGATCAATCAGAACCATGCATGGGGTTTGTGAGTTTATTATACAGTTTATATATGTTTAAGCTTTTATTTAAAAAAATATTTTGCAAACTTGCCATTTGTGGCCTCATGAGAACTGAAATGAGAGGTAAACACACATTTAATCTATTCCAGTGTATCAAGTACAAGTATATCTTGACAGGTACAGTGCATGCACAGAAACCAGTTTATAATGCTGAATAGATTGGCTGTTTACATATTGTTTTTAAAATACTGTACCAAAAGCCATGAGATGATGATATGGCCAAATATGTTAAAATGTCATTTTCAGAAATCAGCTGGGTCAGTTTGAGGCTGCAAATTGGAATGAATTATAGTTGGTTATTCTTATTTCCATATAATTTTGAAAAACCAACCTAATTTTTTTTAAAAAAAATCTGTTAAAAGTGTTCTGTATTACATACATAGGTATATAATATACATCAACTCCTAGGAAGAACATTTCATATATGGAGTGATGTCTTATGGCCGTTTATAAATCTCTGAAAATAAATAATGGAGAACATTAAAATGTTAACACAATCTCATTGTAATATTACACTAAAGATGTGTGCAATATTGGATAAAATGGTAAAACAGTTCCCAAATACAGATTTTATAAACAACTATGTTAGAATTCAAGATAGTATTTTAGGGCCCTTATATTTAGCTTTTATTACATTTTTTCAAAAGGATATTCTGTCAGACTGACAATTTGATATTGTCTAAAGTATCTTATAAAGATAGCTTCTGAGTAGCAGGTCGCCATCAAATAGTAACACCAAGAATAGTAATTCTGCATTTCAAAATGTTTGCACACCCATTTTTATTAGCATTAGTAAAAAGCTAATGTTTACACATGCTAATTACACATTAGCTAGGTGTGTGCATCAAAATTATTGTGTCTCAAACACGGTAACAAACCTGAAATCACACCATATAAATATATACACGTGGCGATATATATCTATAGTACCATAGTAAATAGATTCCTAACCAAATGGTGCTATAGGTATGTAGTACCATATTAAAGTTAATTCTAAATAAGAAAAAAGCATCTGAAATTCATTTCATTAACAGACTTTCACAGTAGAAGGAGGCAGTTCTTCCTAACTGGAATTTGCCTCCACCTCCTCCTTCAAGATAACTTTTTTGTAAACATCATATAGCTATCATTCTATCAATATATCATTGAAAAAGTTTTATTCATAATGGTACATAACTAACCAACATGAATAAATGTCGTAACACAACATTTTCAGACAAAACAGGTATTTATTAAAAGAATTTTTTTATAAATATTTTATGTCTTGCATTTAAACTACAATTTCATAAACAACAATATTTAAAAGTGCTGAATATGGTAGGATAGTCAGCAACGCCAGTGTAAACAGAACTTTTTGTCTTCTGCTTTGCAGAATTGTCTTTTTTTTCTTCTTAAATCCCATTTTGTCAAACACTACAACAGTTACAATATTTGCATAGGGAATAAAGAATAGCCCTTTTAATCATATCTCCTGAATTATGTATAAATTACAAAACCAAATGAGCTTAAGAAACATTTAATTAAATTGTTCATATTCATCCCCCCAAAAAGCATACAGGTTTCAAGTAAAATAATTAGTATTCTCCACACCTGCTATTTGACACATTTTCAATAAATTAAAAATAAAGAGGTAGTAAAACAAAGGAAAAATAACTCTTTTTTTAAAAAAAAACAACCCTAAGGATTTGATCCTGTAAGTTACTCCATGTGGGAAATACCTTTGCTGGTATAGAGACCCACTGACTTCAGTTGAGTTTTTGATGGGCTCAGCAATCTGCCCATTTGGACTAACTTGCAAACTGGGGCTTAGCAATAATAGCCAGATGCTGCTCACTTACACAGTAGTGAATTTTCCATAACTCCACTGAAGCCAAGAGAACTACTCCATATTTACACTGGTGTCAGAGAGAAGAATCAGACGTAAGTCTCCCTCTTAGTATAAAGCCAGTGTTCCCAGTAACAATAAATACTTTAACTTTGAATAAAAGTTGTTCCATGGTCTATTTTTAACAACTGTTCACAGGGAATGCCTACGCTCTGAACGTATTTTTATATATGGTGACTATCCACAATGAGCTTTGTAAGTAGCAAGTGACTATTTTTAAATGTCAAAGTGCATACTGAACCAGGCAAGTTTTAAAAGCAGGCTGAGCAGACACCTGTAAAAAAATAACCTGGCATCAGGGTGATTGAAGCACCATGCTGCCTTCATAGTTCTGATCATTCTTAAAGGCCCAATACCAAGTTCTTTTACTCATGAAAGAACACCCATTTATTTTAATGGAAAAGTTGCTTAGACACAGATAACACGCCCTGGATAAGGATCACAGCCCTTGAATTTTGGCTTTGATGTCCATTAAATCTCCACAACCCCTTGTTTTTGAGGAGTTATCCAAAATCAGTGAGGCCAGAAGCCAAGATTAGTCTTCTATAACCTTGTAAAAACCCTACTTTATTAAAAACATCTCTCTTCACTGGATAGCTCTTTTTAAAAAAAGAAAAGAAAAAAAAGAAAAAAGAAACACCTTACAGAACAGATGTTGCTCATCAAAATTTCCTAAAATGCTACATGTAGGCAATCATTTATTAAACCTTTTTTAATTCAAAAACTAATTTTTTATGTTCCCCCCCCCCTTTTTTTTTTCTGAAGTACATAACATTACACAACAGTGTTGGAGAACTGGATAGCCAGTCTTTAATAAATCAGTTACAGTATCTGACATCTGAAATGTACATTGAGTCTTTGTTCTTATAATAATTAAAAACATTAGGTGTAGATTGTGTCACCTAGACATAGATCCCTTTAAGTGGTTTGTGCTTTTTTAAATTTTTGACATTGCAAACTCGAACGAAAATGCCATAGTTTTGGCAGTGAGCAACCAAAGGAATCCCCCCTATACTTTACTTTTTAAATAAAGGGTAATAAAGAAGTTTATCTCATACAGAAGAGTTGGCTTCAAAATCAATGTATTTTACTCAGCAGAGTATGTTGAATAATGTTGTACCTTAAAAATTGGCTTTTTTCAGTGTTGGTGGGTTGTTTAAAAATGCAAGCCACTTTCAGGCTTGCTGTAATTGTTTCTATGTACTGTAAGACCATATTGCACACAAAAGGCTCTTAAATACGGATATAATTTCTATTATTGGATTAAATATTGCAACAACCAAGTGGTAAGTGAAGCAGTTTTACCTTGCACATGCAGTGTGAGGATACACAAGGAGACTGTTCATAAAACTACAAATACATCATTGCAATCTTGACTGCAGTTAAGTGAAAGGTGTGTGGAACAAATGTGTTTTGGAAAATCCATTTTATTCCTCCAAACTCAAGCATGAAGGACCTTGAGTAAAAATGTAGGCAAAGATCATAATATGTATTTGTTTTCTTCACAGTAGCCTGAGTAGTGCTAAACTGTAGTTCTCCAGGAACTCAGCTCCAGATGTTAAACTACTTGTATTCCACCCCACCCACCCAAAAAAAGAAAAATTCGTATGATAACCAAAAATTAGACCTAGGTTTCAGAAGTGGAGCCCATAGTACTTTCAGTGAGAGTTTTATAAATCTGAGAGTTCAAAAACCTTGGGAAAGAGTCTCTGTGCATTAAGGTGTATATCTGAAGTTGAGCATCTTCATACATATGAGGGTTGGGATCCAATAAATTTCTGTTGATCACTTCTCGCACCCGAGAGTCTAGACTAACCTGAAGAAAATATGAATAGATGTTAATTTTAGAAATACGTTAGAAAGGTCTTTTCAGATACTTTGATTATTTAATGAACTTTAATGACAAAGAAGAAAATTCCTGAACACTTGATGCACTATCAGTCACTTTTATGATCTATGATCTGTGTATAATGTTCTTGGTTCCTTCAGAAGTCTCTTATTAGTAAATAGGACAAAATTCAACCCAAGCTCGAACATTATGGTTTACCTATGTGTTTGAGTTAGTTACAGCTATTAAATAAACTAAAGATACAAGTATACAGGAATACAGACTACAGTGCAATTAAATAAAGCCATACCACACGTGTATTATCATATCTTTCCATATGCTTACTTGGCCATTCCATACCTCCACACTTGCAGAAGACATTGAGTTTCATCAGTCATCTGAAATGCTATATCTTTAATCTTACTCTGTTTTAGGTTAATCTTTTGAAGCTGTGAAGTTACAGCCCTTATTTTAATGTACCATGTTTTTGACACTACGTATATTAGTCACACGTTTCTCAAAAGGTTACCTTTTGTTATAGGTACGTTACTACTAGTCTAATACCTCAATTCCTTTCAAGCCCCTTCTGCACTGTTGTATTCTACTAGTTTATGTTTAACGTGATTGTGGTTTCACAAGTTCTTAATAGAATTTCTGACCATATTTTTCTTTTACAATGGATTTTGACATCTAGGAAGCAAAAAAGCATGCTACGTCTACTTGTAAATACACCTGTAGTTTTATAACAGTACATTGAAGTTATGTATCTTATGTTCTGTTAGAACAGAAATAACATCTGATCCAATTAGATCCACAACATGGGTCTGACATAGAGAATACAAAGGGTCTCACTAAAAAAAAAATCAGTTTTCTCCATAACCAAATTAAAGTTGCAATCCTGAACCAATTGAAGTCAATGGCAAAACTCCCATTGATTCCAATCGGTGAGCACTGCACACTATCGGTGTTTCCAGATGTGATGAGAGCACAGATTTCCATGCTTTTCGAAGTGTGGAAATCCATACTCTTATTATGGCTGAAATCAGCTGCCAGATGTTGGGTTTGCGTGGGTTGTGATGGTGCTTAGCCCGAGCTGTTCCTTGGGACCAAGGAACAGTCTCGGCTAAGTGCTGCCATGGCCTATGTAAAGAACTTCAGACCAGGATATAGCAGACCATCACAGGTGATGGCCGACTTGCACTTACCCCAATCCGGGGTCTGCAGCAGTCTTGGGCAGCCATGGTGGCCTCATAGGCTGCAATGGCTGCCCGTCAGGGAGTGGGACGGGACGCACATCTGCACATCACCCTACTTCTGGCCTGCTGTCATGTTCATTCAGTGGCTGGGCCAAATCCTGCCCAGAGTGAGGGCCCTCACTCTGGGCAGAATTGAAGCTTGGCCGTACTCAGCACCGTCACATGTGAAAACACCCTAATTATATGGAAGCACCAAAAGGAATCTATGGATCAGATCATCTTATCTGATTAATGCAGACACCGTGGACTACAATAGATACAGCTATTCTAATTTATATCAGTGGAGGAGCTGACCTGTATTAACCTATATAAAAGTTATCATACCGTCCAAAGGAACAAGGCTCTGATCTTTAAAAAGAAACTGTGCTAGTGATATGTCTTCCATCCCTTCCCCACTTAATTTCCCCATGGAACATAAGATGTTGCCT
>QEPC01011164.1:123582-173227 GCA_003113815.1 Sphenodon punctatus
AAAGCGTGGTTATTTTGATTCCCGCCGGAGGTTCACTGTGGTGAACCTCTGGCGGGCATCAAACAGACGTTACGGGACCATTCCCCACCACAGGGGATTGTCTGTGGTTGAGCGTGATCTCGTAATGTCTGAAAATACCCTGTGATGAGTTTTGTAAGTTTTAAGTAAGGCAAGAGCCAGTGTGGTGTAGTGGATACGGTACTGGACGTGGACCCCAGGGTTCAGATCCCACCCTAGCCTCACTGGGTGGCCTTGGGCAAGTCACAACCTCCCAGCCTCCATTCCCCATCTGTAAAATGGGAATGTGTGTGTGTATG
This sequence comes from Sphenodon punctatus, assembly GCA_003113815.1. Lineage (NCBI taxonomy): Eukaryota > Metazoa > Chordata > Lepidosauria > Sphenodontia > Sphenodontidae > Sphenodon > Sphenodon punctatus. The sequence continues at coordinate 123,900 of QEPC01011164.1, forward strand.
TGTCTTTCCCTACGTTCCCCCCACCCATGTTTCCCTCACCCATGGTAAGCCCACTGAGCAGGGACCTGTTTCCAAAAACCTCTGACTGTAACATGCTGCATATGCCTAGTAGCACTATAGAAATTATCATTAGTAGTAATACTAAGAGTTGCCTGCTGCATGATGAATTTATAAATAACAGGGGTGGGGGATGGGACTACAATTATACTATATTGGGAATCATGCCACTCAAAGCAAACATAATAGGATACTTGTGTAATAATGTAAAAATCATGCCTTTGAAAATGCTATCAACTTCGATCATATGATTCACACTGTAAACTGTTGCTTTGAGAGTAAGCACTTGAGCAGAGAGAACCCCAGGCAGAGTGAGCAAAGAATTTGACTTGCATGAGGACAGGTGAGCCTGCTTGATTTTTCCCTTTATCGTATTGTTGCTTATATTGCCAGTGTTAGCTAGGGTTAGCTAACTGAATCAAGGAAGTGAACTGTACTCTGGAATCACCGCAAAATGGGGACGTATATAGCAGTAGACTTTACTATCGACCCCCTGATCAGGATGGTGAGACTGACTGTGAAATGCTAACAGAGATTAGGCTACTAAAGTTGGAAATGAATAATAGTGGGTGATTTCAATTACCCTAATATTGACTGGGTAAATATCTCCTCAGGTAAAATTTCTAGATGCCATGAATGACTGCTTCTTGGAGCAGCTGGTCATCATCAAATCAAGGAGGAGGAGCTACTTTGGATCTAGTCCTAAATGGAGCTTCAACAGTGGTGGAACTGCTTGGCAGTAGTGATCATAATAATCAAATTCAACATACTTACAGGAGGGAGAATGACAAAACTACCTCAGTAACGTTTAACTTTTTAAAAAAGGGAATTATGCAAAAATGAGAGAACTAGTAAGAGGAAAACTAAAAGGTGCAATTGCAAGGATTAAATGTCTGTAAGAAACATAAAGTCTATTTAAAAACACCATCTTGGTAGACCAAATTAAGCGTAGTCCAAAAATACAAAAGGTAGCAAGAGGACGAGACATCTGCTATGAAAAGTAAGTCCAGGTGAAGAAAAGGGAGCATAAGAATTGCCAAATTAGAAGGCAGGCCTAGAGGGAATTTGAAGCGCGACTTGCTAAAGATGCAAAACTAATAAAAACATTTTGAAGTACATAAGAAGCAAGAAGCCTGCTAGAGAATTAGTTGGGCCATTAGATGACCAGGAGTTAAAAGGGGAGCTCAGGGAGGATAAAGCCACTGGAGAGAAGCTGAATTAATTCTTTGCTTTGGTGTTCACTATAGAGGATATTGGAGAAATACCGATGCCGGAACTATTTTTTGTAGGTGATGAATCAGAAGAGCTATCACAAATAAATGTGATTCTGGAGGAGGTCCTAGAGCAAATTGACAAGCTAAATACTAACAAATCACCAGGACCAGATGGTATTCACCCTAGAGTTCTGAAGGAACTCAAATATGAAATTGCAGACCTACCATTATTATTATTATTAGCAAGCATTTATATAGCGCCAGCAATGTACCTGGCACTTTACAAAGTAGTGGAACAGACACTATCCCTGCCCTAGGGCTTACAATCTGAGTGGGTTTACTATTGGTAATTTGTAACCTATTACTAAAATCTGCAACTGTACCTGAGGATTGGAGGGTAGCAAATGTAATGCCAATATTTAAAAAGGGCTACAGACTGGTGAGCCTGATGTCAGTGCCAGGAAAACTGGTGGAAATGGTTTGTGACAATCACAGAGTTTTACAGGACCAGCACCCTGGGCGAGGGCTCCAGAGAGGGCTGTGTCGGTGTGGGCCCTTTAAGGAACCCTGACTACAGGAGCTAATGTGGCACCTGATGGCCAGCTGTGAGAGGACGGTGGGAGAGAAAGCAGGAGAAGTCAGAGTGCTGAGGGGAATAAAGAGTGGAGACCAGTCTGGGAGCTGAGAGCTCACCGTTCTAAGGAGAGGCTGCTAGGAAAAAAACAGTCTCTGTAGGCTGAAGGAAATCTGCAATGAGGGAGCAGCCAGGACCACCAACACAGCCCGGAGACGGAGATGTGAGCACAGGTGTTCGCAAGCCAGGTTGTCAGGATTTTGGGAAGGCACCTTTAGTTGGGCTGGACTGCTCTAAGGGACTTAGTGAGGCTGAGAAAAGCCCCCCTTTCCCAAGAGGATTGAGACTACGTATAGGGGAGTGAGGAGGGCAGGCTTGAATCAAACTTAAGCTAAGCAACTCAACCCCGCAAAAAAGGTGCCTTGGAGTTCCGTGTGTGGGGCAGTGCTAGGTCATTCTCCAGAGTAGGGCACTAAGGAAACCTGGGGAGAATTGCACCCAGTAGCTTCCCACTTGGTTGTTAAGAACAGAATTACTGGGCATGTTGATAACATGGCATAATGGGGAAGAGTCAACCTGGATTTACCAAGGGGAAGTAATGCTTTGCTACTGGAATTTTTTGAGGGTATAACTAAGCATGTGGATAAGAGTGAGTTGGTCAATATAGCATTTCTGGATTTTCAGAAGGCATTTGATAAGGACCCTCTTCAGAGACTCCTGAGGAAATTAAATAGTTATGGGATAGGAGGCAGTGTCCTATCATGGATCAGTAACTGGTTAAATGATAGGACTAAATGGTCAGTGTGACTAAATGGTCTGTTTTCACAATGGAGAGAAGTAAATAGCAGAGTGTCCCAGGGATCTCTACATAAGAACATAAGACGTGCCATACTAGGTCAGACCAATGGTCCATCAAGTCCAGCATCCCGTCTCCGACAGTGGCCAATCTCTTTCTCATGGGAGAAGTACCCGACAGGTCACAATGGGCAATCCATTCCCTGTTGTTCCAGCCCCCAACAGTAAGAGGTTACGTCCCAAAAACCTTCTTGGCTAATAGCCATTAATGGACCTATCCTCCTTATCCAATCGCTTTTTAAACTAGCTACATTACCAGCCTTGACCACTTCCTCTGGCAGTAAATCCCACAGGTTAATTGTGCACTGAGTGAAAAAAATACTTTCTCTTATTTGTGTTAAATCTACCAGTTAATTTCATGGTGTAAGAATGTAAGTAGTGCCATACTGAGTCACACCAATGATCCATCGAGTTCAAAATTGATTACATGGGAGAAGAACCAACAGTCACTATGGGCAATCCATTCCCCGTTGTTCACTCCCCGCTCCCAACAATAAGAAGTTTATCCCATAAGCTACTCGGTTAATAGCCATTAATGTACCTACTCTCCAAGAATTTATCCAGTTCTTCTTTAAACCCAGCTATACTACTGGCCTTAACAACGTCCCCTGGCAACAAATTCCATAAGTTAATTATGTGTTGAGTGACAAAGTACTTCCTTTTATTTGTTTTAAATTTGCCAGCAGCTAGTTTCATGGAGTGTCCCCTAGTTCTAGTACTATTTGAGAGGGTATATAACTGCTCCCTATCTACTCATTCCACAACACTAGAGATTTTATAAACTTCTGTCATGTCCCCTCTCAGTCTTCTGTTCTCTAAGCTAAAGAGGCCCAGCTTGTCAAGCCTCTCTTTGTACAGAAGCCGTTCCATACCCTTTATCATTCTTGTCACCCTTCTCTGTACCTTTTCTAGTTCAGCTCTGGCTTTTTTGAGATGGGGTGATCAGAACTGAACACAATATTCCAGGTGCGGTCACGCCATCGATTTGTATAGAGGCATTATGATGTCCTCAGTTTTATTCCCTATCCCTTTGCGAATAACTCCTAACATTCTGTTTTCTTTTTTGACTGCTGCTGCACACTGGGCTGAGGATTTCAGTGTATTGTCCACAATTACTCCCAGATCCCTTTCCTGAGTGGTAACTCCTAGCTTACTACCCAGCATTGTGTAGTTTGGATTATCTTTCCCTTGGTGCATCACTTTACACTTGTCCACATTAACTCTCATTTGCCATTTAGATGCCCAGGCACCCAGTCTCGTAGGATCCTGTTGCAGTTCTTCACAGTCTGCTCATGTTTTAACTACCTTGAATAACTTGGTGTCGTCTGCAAATTTGATCACCTCACTCTTAATACCCGTTTCCAAATCATTAATGAATACATTAAACAGTACCGGTCCCAATACAGGTCCCTGGGGCACACCACTTTTTACATCTCTCCATTGTGAAAACTGACCATTTAGACCTACTCTTTGCTTTCTACCTTTTAACCAGTTACTGATCCATAGCAAGATACTATCTCCTATCCTATGGCTTTTTAATTTTCTAAAGAGTCTTTTATGTGGGACCTTATCAAATGCTTTCTGGAAATCCAGGTACACTATACCTACTGCATCTTCCTTGTCCACATGCTTATTTACACTCTCAAAGAATTCCAATAGATTAGTGAGGTATGACTTATCTTTGCTAAATCCATGTTGACTCTTCCCCATTAAGCCATGTTTATCAACATGCCCAGAAATTCTGTTCTTCATGATAGTTTCCACCATTTTGCCTGGCACAGACATCAAGATTACTGGTCTGTAGTTTCCAGGATCACCTCTGGATCCCTTTTTAAATATCGAGGTTACATTGCCACCCTCCATCCTCATGTGTTTCCTTGTTCTAGTATTGTTAGAGAGGGTAAATAACCACTCCCTATTTTCGTGTTCCACACTACTCGTGATTTTATAAACTTCTATCATATCCCCTCTGTTGTCTTTCTCCAAACTGAAGAGCCTTAACCTAGCAAGCCTCTCTTCATATGGGAGCCGTTCCATACCCTTTATCATTTTTGTTGCCCTTCTCTGTACCTTTTCCAGTTCTACTGTGTCTTTTTTGAGATGGGGCAACGAGAACACACAATAGTCTGGGTGCAGTCATAGCATAGATCTACATAGAGGTATGATATTTTCAGTTTTATTCTCTGTCCCTTTCTGAATGATTCCTAACATTCTGTTATTGTTGGCCTTTTTGACCGCCACTGTACACTGAGCTGAGAATTTCAATATATTGTCCACAATGACTCCAAGATCCTTTTCCTAAGTGGTAACTCCTAATTAAGAGCCCAGCACTGTGTATGTATAGTTTGGGTTATTTTTCCCTATGTGCATCACTTTGCACTTGACCACATTCAATTTTATCTGCCATTTGGATGCCCAGTCACCCAGACTCGCAAGATCCTCCTGCAATTCTTCACAGTCAGCTCAGGTTTTAACTACCTTTAATAACTTTGTGTCGTCTGCAAATTTGATCACCTCACTCTTTACTCCCTTCTTCAGATCATTAATAAATAAATTAAACAACACTGGTTCCAGCACAGATCCCTGAGGCACTCTTACTAGTTACTTCTCTCTACTGCAAAAACTGTCCATTAGTCTTACTCTTTGCTTCCTATCTTTTAACCAGTTGACAATCCATGATAGGATAGTGCCTCCTATCCAATGCATCCTAAACAACTCCACAGGGACTAGTGTTGTTTAATACCTGGAAAAGTTGATAAAAAGTGAAGTGATTACATTTGCAGATGACACAAAGTGTAAAACCAGACATGATATTGGCCCGCTGTGGCCTGCTTTGATCTGCTGTAGCCCAGGACCCACCTGCACGTATGTGCAGGTGCTGCCGGATGTTGCCCAGGCCATAGCAGGCTAGCACGTCTGTTGTGCATACCACAGCCAGAGACCACCATGGCAGTCTCTCATTGACTACCATGGCTGCTCATCGTGGTGGGGTGTGAGGCACAGGGAGCACTGTGTGGGCAGAGCTGCCCGCCTGCATGTCTGTTGTGCTTCATCAGTTCAATGGCCCGGTCTGACCCAAGCCATTGTCCACAATTTTCTGCCCTGGAGCGGGCCAGGGAGTAGTCTCGCAGAATGCTCATCTGTTTTTACCCAAATTATTCAAAGCAGTTAAAACCTGGGGCCGACTGTGAAGAATTACAGGAGGATCTTGTGAGACTGGGCATCTAAATGGTAGATGAAATTTAATGTGGACAAATGTGAGGTGTGATGGACACAAGGAGAAATAATCTAAATTATATGTACACAATACTGGGTTCTAAATTAGAGGTTACCTCTCAGGAAAAGGATCTTGGACAATACATTGAAATCCTCAGCTCAGTGTGTGACCAAAAAAACAAACAGGGTGTTACGAATTATTCAAAAAGGGATAGAGAATAAAACTGAAAATATCATAATACCTCTATATAAATCTATGGTGTGACTTCACCTTGAATATTGTGTGCAGTTCTGGTTGCTCCATCTCAGAAAAGAGATAATAGAACTAAATAGTAGGCTTGATAGGTTAGGGTTCTTCAGCTTGGAGAAGAGATGACTGAGAAGGGATATGATTGAAGTTTATAAAATTATGAGTGGTGTGGAACAAGTAAATAGGGAACCGTTATTTATCCTCTCAAATAGTACTAGAAGTAGGGGATGCTCCATGAAACTAACTGGCAGCAATTTAAAACAAATAAAAAAGTATTTTTTTTTACTCAACACACAATTAACTTGCGGAAATTGTTGCCAGAGGATGTGGTCAAGGCCAGTAGTATAGCTGGGTTTATAAAAGGATTGGATAAGCTCTTGGAGAGTAGGTCCATTAATGGCTATTAGCCAAGTAAGTTTAGGGGACATAACTACTGTTAGGAGCTGGGAGTGAAGGACAGGGAATGGATTGCCCATTGGGAACTTTGGGTACTTGCAACCGAGATTGGCCACGGTTGGGGACAAGGCTGTTGGGCTCAATGGACCATTGGTCTGACCCAGTATGGCACTTCTTGTGTTCTTAAGCACACTGGCTAACATAAGATGGATCAGACCTGATCCTCCGCTTATGCAAGCTCAGAGAATGCCATTGAGTGAAGAAGAGCTATGGCAGTTTAACTGAGGGTCTGGTCCAAGACATGTAGTAAAAATGCGAGAACTGACTTAACTGACATGATCCAAGAAGTCTCCCATGAATATTAAAAACAAAGTCTTACTGCATGGCAAGTATTTCAGAGTATGAGTATGGAACCAGTGTTATATAACAGTAGGCCAAACTTATTTGAGCACTGCAGAAAATAATTAATGGACATACTTCTGCTTCCTATGAAATACCAGTTATAGCCTGGGTCAGAGTTGATACCATGTGTTTGAATTCTTACTCCCTTGCTTTTTTCTTCTTTAGATTCCTAAAGGAGGTTTCCTCTAAAAAGACAAGAGGACAACACACCACTGCTGGCCTTCCCATCAGCAAACCTCTCTTTTTTTACCCAGGAGGCTGGTGATCTAATGTGAGCAATACCTTGTGGCTCCACCACTATGCCCCTTGCAATGGTAGAGTCTCAATGGAAAGAAATTCTCAGTGCTGCATGTCAAGTGCTCTAACCTTGCAGCTTGTGTGCGTGCTTTCAGACTTAATTGTGTTCCTCTGCCAGAGGACTGCCATCCTTATTACAGTAATGAATGCATATGTAATATTTTCAGCTTTACCTCTTTTGGTGAAAGTATAGAAATATAATCTTCATATATAAGCCTCGCCTTTTCTTCAACCACTTTCTTATTCTGTTCGTTCTTTAGGTCTTCACACGCTAACCAGAAAAGCAGGTTCTCCTCACTGTATTCAGTTCGAAGGAACTCTCTAAAAATGTTCCGACCAGCTGGCGTTTTCATCATCTTGTCAAAATTCTGAGCCCAAGACACAATTTCATCTGCTGTGGGGTTTTGGCTAGGGAACAGAAAACAAGACCCAAAGTATCATTGGAATGTGCTTCTATTTTTTCTGTTCTGCATAGAAATGCTTTAATATATTGGACCACATTCTCCACATGCATTTCTCAAACCATAGTGGAATGCTATTGCAATCAAACACATTAGGGGAAGGAGAGCTTACAATCAGGGGCTGCAGTTGCTGGGAGCTAGTGTGTGTGATTGGGCCAGCACCAGCTGTGATGAAGGATTTTTGATACCTGCTTCATCCTCTACAGGAATAAAGAGATGGGGAGGGCCCTGAGGGTGCCAGTCCTTGGGTGCAGGCTGAAGGTCGACACCAAAGGGTGATAGCCATTGTGGGGGAGGAGCATTAGTGTGCTGAAGTGTCTGTGCCTTGTAACTATACATCAGTTTCTGCAGAGTGAGGACAACTGGTGCTGATGTGGATTGGACTTTGCCATGACTCATGTTTTTGAGTCTTGGTTTCCTGAGTGAGATATGATGGAGTCACAGAATTACAGAATGTCTTCAACTCTGGTGTTAAATGTATCTAAACAAATGTTGATGCAATTTGTTCAATGTAATGTTGAAAATTACTAAATTTGTTAAAGAATGGCCTGTAGTTCAGTCTGGACTGAAAAAAACGGATATTGCAGAGGAATTGCATGCTTTAAATGAAAATGAATTAAATACTCAAATGGAAAAGTTTCATTTTCCTTATAAATATGATCAATTGGATTTGGTAGATCAAGCTTTGTTGTTGTTAGTCAAATTTGAGCAATAGTTTTCCAGGACTTCCTAATACCTTTATTGTTAAAAATATTTTTTTAACTCAAAAAACCTTAACCCCTCTTTTAAGGAGACAAAGTTAAATAGCCTTCTCAATATAAAGAGTCATGTTGATAATTTCTCTTATTGGCTTACTATTTTAATGAAGGAATTGGAAGAGATTAAATTTATCCATGGCTTAGAATTATCAGTAATCAAGAATTTGTTCTGAAATTCAATCGCAGTTAGAAGCTCATATATTTTTACTTTAAAATATTTTAAACTCTTCTGTACCAAAAACCAATTTATCTTTGGAAGAACTAATAACAATTGGTGAATGAAAAGGAGCCTCAAAACTGATTTATAACAATAGTTTGAGATTAAGAACAGAATATTTTAATATATAATTTTGTGGTTCAGAAGTACGAAAATAGAAGTTCTCTGAAGAATAGATTGGTTAATTACCTTACTTGTATATCTGGAGTCTCCGCCCAATGGGTGCAGGATAATATTGCGTTTGCATGCTATAAATGATTGCCTCAGTATAAGGGTTCCTATACATACCCTCCAATCTGAGTGGGGTTTAAGGATTTATATTTACACCATTTAATTCTCAAAACTTCTAGAGAACTTTCTAAGCAGATTGTAATAAAGGAAGATGGTGGTTCTATTCAAGAAGAATTTTTCAAACGTAAGATTAAATAAGAACTCTCAAACATTGCCAAGCATCATGAGCTGAGGAAATGGGAAAACTACGTCCATGGTCCTTCACAGTAACGGTGGATTAAATCACCTTATTCTGTCCTGAATACCGGCCAGCATGTGATTGACTAATGAGATTAGGGAATAAATCTATAGGTTTAAAAGAAATCAGTTTAAATTGGAATATTGCTGGAATTATGAGTAAGATGAATGACCCAGATTGGATAGTGTTTATCCATAAATTTCATATTATATTGTTACAAGAGACCTAGATTTCTGGGGATTTTAATTTTAATGCTTATAATTCCTTGGCTAAAAATGCTTGGAAGCAAAACTCTAAAGGGCAGATCTAAAGGAGGGTTGTTAACTTTGGCCTCCATCTCTGTGTGTTAAACTATTTTAATAGATTCTGACTAGAGGTGAAAGAGATTACCCGCAAAATTGGGTAATCCATCAAATTTCCAGTACTCGATTATGACCTGATTTGGTACCCAATGTCCCCAAATGTAGACTTCCGGTACCATTTTTTTGACATTTTTGTTGATATACCAACTCCCAACATCTATTTATCAGGTTTCTGTGAATTTCTGATAATTTTATGGCAACTTCTGGTCCCAGAAAACTACTTCAATTTACAATTTTTATAGAATATTTTTTCCTCCATTTTTGCTTCTTAAAACACTTATTTCTGGTTTTCCATCTAGAAAATGAACTTTCCTGTCACAGGAAGTCAACTTCTGGTCCCAGGAAACTACTTCTGGTCACTTTTTTAAACAAACCATGCTAATTTTTCAGTTTACCAACTTGATATACTGATTGGGAACTGGTAATAGAAAAATTGGTACCAGAACTACCCAATTTGGGGGGTATTTGGGTATCTGATCAGTGCTCAGGTAACATTTTGGGCACCCGATGCAGTACCCAAAAGCGCACGTAGGGTACTAAATTTAATATCCGTTTCAGATCTAATTCTGAATCTAAATACCTATTAGTTGAGTTTTTTTCTTCTTTTCTTTAAGTATAGAGGCTCGCTTACAGTGATAAATATTTATTTTCCTCCAAGGACTCTTATGAATGATTCCCCCCCCCCCCTTTGTAATAATGTTGAGCTAATTCATTCTAATTATTCAGATGTCAAAATTATTATAGCTGGTGATTTTAAAGCAAGGATTAGAAATATAGACAGTAGTTTGGATGATGAGGAATTAGATTCTCTATGGGGTATATATTGATTTATTTTTAAAATTTATTTTTCAAATTTATATGCCGCCCTTCCCACAAGGCTCAGGGCAGCTCACAATCCATAAAAAAATAGAATTCAAACAATAAAAGCACACATCCTGCCCCTCAAACTCCCACTCTCTCCCACAGCCCTACCCTCAAACCCACCCAAGCCTTATTTATCCCTGCCTGCTAAATGCTCTTCCAAATAAAAATGTTTTTCATCACCTCCAAGATGCCCAGGCTCAGGTTCAAACAAACCTTCTGGGGAAGGGAGTTACACAAAATGGGGGCAGCAACTGAGAGCGCTCTCCTGCACACTGCCGCCCACTGTGTAACCAACAGAACCCACAGGGGGGCACCCCCAGAAAACCGTTGGGGCTGCAAATGACATGGTAGCATAGGTGGACTTCCAGATATGTGGGACCCAGACCATTTAGGGCTTTATTGGTTAAAACCAGCACCTTGAATTGTACCCGGAAAGCTATAGAAAGCCAGTGCAGACTTTGGAGCACTGGTGTGATGTGCTCCTGGTGACTCGTTCCCAAAAGGATCTAAGCCACCACATTCTGCACCAGCTGCAGTTTCCAAACAATCATCAGGGGCAGCCCCTGAGAGTGCACTGCAGTAATCTACCCTTGAGATGATGGAAAGCATGGATAACAATGGCCAAATCACAAAGCAAAGGCCACAGCCTGTCAGTTTCCACACCAGGTGGAGTTGGTGGAAAGTGCTCCTGGCCACTGCTGCCACCTGACATTCCAGGCACAGCGAGGGATCCAAAAGCACTCCAAGGCTGTGAACCTGAGTGACCAGAGGGGGCCAGACGCCATCAATGACAGGTGTGCCAATCCCTTCAAATTCACAGAACTGGCCGGCCATCATCACTTCAGTCTTGTCAGGATTCAGTTCCAATCAGCTCACCCTCATCCAGCCCCCGACATCAGCCAGGCATCGGGTAAACATTGACACTGAGGGGCCTGGGTCAGATGAAAAAGATGACACCTCACCCCAAACCTCTAAATGACCTTGCCTAGCGGCCTCAGATACACATTGAACAAGAGGGGGGACAGAATAGAACCCTGTGGGACACCACAGACAAGGTTCCGAGGGGATGACCAGCTATCAGCCATCACCACCCACTGGGACCTCCCCAACAGGAAAGAGTGGAACTACTCAAGAGCAGTCCCATGTACTTCTGCCATTTCCCACAGTTGTCAACAACACTTTCTGCTCAACTGTATCAAATGCTGTGAAAAAATCTAATAAGATCACCAAGGTAAAATTCCTCTTCTCCATCTCCAGGCTCAGGTCATCGACCAAAGCCACAAGCACAGTCTCTGTGCCATGCCCAGGGCAAAACCTGACTGAAATGGGTCCGGGAATCCAACAGCATCGAGATGCATCTGGAGTTGTTGAACAGCCACCAGTTCAATAACCTTCCCTAAAAAGGGAAGGCTAGATACAGACTGATAGCTGGCTGGGGGGGTCAGTGTCCAGAGATGGTTTCTTAAGCAGGTGCCAGACCACCACAGTTTTAAGGGCATCCAACACCCTCCCTGCCCATAGGGAGGTGTTGACAACCCCAACCAACAATGGTCCCAACATCTCCTGGCTGGCTTTCACCAGCCAGGACTGGCACGGATCTAATTCACAAATGATTGCCCTCATCATCCCAAACATCTCCTTCGCATCAGGTGATGATGCCAATTGAAAATGACCATACTCTAACTCTGCAGTTGAGATGCTAGCACCCACGTCGTGGTGAATACGAGCGAATTTTGTCTGCAAAGTAATTAATAAAAATGTTCCTACACTAGTGATGATTGATAAGGTCATTAATAAAGCAGGTCTTTTCTATTTAAATGTATGTGCGAGAATAACGTTAAGATGTTAAATGGTTGGACTGGATTTAATATTCCTCGTGAATATACATATTTATTTACTAGGGGTGCTAATATTGTTGATTATATCTTAGTGGAAATGGATAGATGTGTATGTTATAATAATGTTAATGTTTTACTCAGAACAGAAAGTAATAATTTTCCCTTAGTTGTGCCTTGTCCTTGCTAGTCAGTCTTGATAATCCTCAGGAGATTTTTCTGATAACTCTAAATAAGCAGAGGGTATTGTGGAATACAGACATTGCTGACAAATGATTAGAGATCTGTAATAACCAGTTCCCTTCCTTAGAGCCTTATTTGAATAATCCAGAGAAGTTGCTGAGATTATCTGAACAGATAATTGAAAGTTTTGAAATGGTTCTGACAAGAACTTGTGTTTTTCAGAAGGGTATTACTTGGCATAAACCTTGGTTTGATGATACTTGTAATAAAGGTAGAAAGGATTTGGTAATGTACTTAAGAGAGTTTAAATTAAAAAGTGATCAAAGTTCATATGAAAAGGATAAAAGGGCTAAAAAGATACAAATACCTGTTATTGATTAAGAAAAGAGAATATGAAGATAAACTTTGGGAAGAATTAAATGACGCATTTATGTCTGAAGACTAAGTTTTTTTGGCAGATAGTTTCAAAGGGCACTAAGAACTTATTAGCAAAACTAGATTGCTTTATTGGGCAGACTGCTGGGTTAAATATCATTATGATAAATTTAGTACCAGATTAAGTGAACAAATTCATTTAGGGCGCGATCCTGCTATCCGCCTGCTCAGGGGAAAGCCGCGCAGGTGATAGCCCTTGGTCACCAGCAGCCACAGCACCCCATCCAGTTCCTGTTCCTGTGCCATGCAGGGACCGGATGGAGGGGGTGGGACAATGACAGAGTGGCAGGAAGGGGGCGATGGGGTGCCCTGAATCCCTAAAGCCGCTGCACACTGGCCCACTGCCTCTGAACCTGGCCCATAGCATTCACCTGAGATGGAGGCAGTCTTGGACAGTCCCCCAGGAGACCTAGCCACTCCCGTACCTCTCTATGTGCCGGACGGGAGCTGGGTCTCCAGGGGAACTGTCCAGGGCTGCCTCCATGTCAGGTGAATGCTACGGGCCAGGTTCAGGGGCGGGCCAGGCCGGTGTGCAGCAGTTTCAGGGGAACACGGCAGCTGGTGCCTTCTTCCTTATGGCTGTGCCTGTAAGTTCCCGCAGGCGCAACAGGTCTGGTCGCTGGGGGGGGGGGCACCCCATTGGGGTGTTCCCTGCAGGACTTGCCCTGGGGTTGGGTATCCTGTTTCCTGGGCAGTGCTCCACGCTCTCCTGCCAGTGTAGGGGGCATAGTTGCCATGGAGCCGGAGGGAGTGTGGCCAGCAGTTCTCTACAACCACCAGCACCTACACACCCTTGCTCCCCGCAGCATGCTTTTTAATGGCCTGCGCCAGCGCAAGACCCCTTGCGCTGGCACATGGACTTTGCTGGATCACGGTAATTGATTATTCCAGGTTTTTTGATTGTGACAAATTCATAGCTAATCAATAAATAATTTGATGATTCAACTCTTAAACCAGGGAAAGCCCCTAGTTCTGATCGGGTGCCTCATAAATTTTTAAGGCTTTTCAGTTATGGTGGATGCCTGTTTTGAAATTTTAGATAATATCAGTTATAATTATTTTCCAAATAACTGGAAGCAGAACATTATAGTCCCTATTTTTTTAAGGGTTTCAAAACTGATCCAGATGCATACAGATTGATTCGATTAATTAGTATACCTTCAAGATTTATGGGAAACACTTGCTAATTCACCTACAGTCTCGGGTGAATGGATCTAACATATTAAGGGAGGAACAAGCAAGTTTCTGAGCGGGTTATTCCTGTATTGATCATTGTTCCACCTTAAATTACCTTAAGTGCAATCCAGCTCCCGTTGAAGTCAATGGGAGTTGAGCCATTGACTTTCAAAGGAGAGGGATTGCGCCCCTTATCTCTACGTATACTAGGAATAATAATAGTTTTTATTTTGCTTTTATGGATTTAAAAAGTGCTTTTGATTCGATAAAGAATATTTGGCTTTAGAAAAAATTTATGTGGCTCAAAATTGATAGAAATGTACTAAGTTTGATTATGAATTATTTATTCAGGGACTTTGCTAGATTTAGATTTTGAATGCATGGAGAACTTTCACATCCATTTCAGACAACTCGAGTTGTCTGTCAAGGAAACTTGCTGGCACCCCTTCTTTTTAATTTGTTTATAAATGATCTAAAGACAGAACCATTAGAAGACCACTTCATTTCCCTAAGTTTTTGATGGATAAGATCTCCTGTTTATAGACAGATGATGCAGTTCTTATGTCTTTTTAGTAAAAGACCTAAGTGGGATATCCTGAATGTTGCTTAGCAAAATTGAGTTACAACGTCCGCTAGCTTAATTTAATTATAATTGCTGTAATAATTATTTAGAAATAAAGATTAGTAAATCTAAAATTATGGGGTTCGGTCCAAGGAAGGTTACTAGCAAATGGTTTATTAATAGCAAAATTGTGGAAGTGCTTTCTTTCTTTCAATACCTACAAGTAATGTTTTCTAAGAAAATGAAATGGAAACAAAATGTAAATTATGTGGCTATAAAGGCAACTCAGGCTGCATCTGGTATTCTGTCACTTTAGAATATGTCTGGTAAAAAAGCTATGGCAGCAGCTTTAAAGGCTGTTGGAAAAAAGATTGAGACAATATTAGTCTATGGAGCTGAACTGTGGGGATGGGATAAGAATAGTTGTATGAGTATTAAAAAAGTCACAAACACCTTTTTGAGGAAACTTTTAGCAGTTTACAGAAATATTCCAGGTGGATTGTTACGGTCTGAAACAGGCATGATGCAAAGCCCTACTCACGCGAGATGCCCCACCCATCTCCATGCAGTTTTACTGCGTGGAGTTGGGTGGAGGCGCCCATGGGAATGCCGTGCGGGATGGGTGGGGTGTGTGCGTGCGTGTGTGTGTGCTCCTGCACTATACCCACTTCCACCCATCACCATGCACAAAGCAATGGGCGCTGATGCTCCACGGGTGGAGATCGGTGTGCACCCATGGGCACTGGTGCCCACCCACCGCGGCCGCACACCCATCACAGTTCATTTCAAAAGGGCCAATGTCATGACAAAAAGTCACTTGAGATGTTTACATTATTTGTTTAAAATGTGTGCCTATGCTCTGAATAGACACCCCAAGGTGTATTTGTTAGAGACTGAAAAGTCACAAGAAACTCTTCTCCTTTTTATTGGTAAAGTCTAGTTTATTACATATTTATGCCACCCCCTCCTGCTTCCACAGCGTGGGGTTCCTTACAACACGAAAAATAACAATAAATATAAAATTCAGTATAAAACAACATTAAAACCTAGCAAAGAGACAAAGAACACCCCCCCCCCCAAATCCCATCACCCATCTCCTTCACCAAAGGCCCAGTGGAACAGCTAGGTATAAAACAACATAAAAACATTAAAACCTGGCAAAAAGACAAAGAACCGCCCCCCCCCCCCCCAAATCCCATCACCCATCTCCTTCACCAAAGGCCCAGTGGAACAGCTAGGTCTTACACTGCCTACAAAAAGAGAGGAGGCCTATTGACAGGTGGACCTCTGGTGGGAGGGTGTTCCATAGCCGCGGTGTGGCCACCGAGAACATCTTCATAATCGACACCCCGGAAACCTGGGGACCTCAAGGAGGGCACTCCCTACTGGCCAAAGAGCTCGATCCAGGACCCAGGGGGTGAGGCAACCCTGCAGATAGGTCAAACGACCCTGATCCAACTCATGAGAGAGGTCGTCGACCAGTGCCACAAGCACAGTCTCAGTGCCATAACCCAGACGAAAGCCAGACAGTGAGGGATCAAGGAAACCAATCCGGTTCAGATGCTTCTGAAGCTGGCGAGCCACCACCCACTCAGTAACCTTCCCTAAGAAGGGAATGTTAGAGACCGGCCAATAACTGGCCAGGGTGTTAATGTCACATGATTGTTTTTTTGAGCAGACGCCGTACCACCGCCTCTTTAAGGCAGCCTGGCACTCTGCCGTCCCTTAAGGAGGCATTGACAGTCCCGGCCAGCAATGGCCCCAACGTCTCCCAGCTGGTCTTAACCAGCCAGGACGGGCATGGGTCCAATTCACAATGGGTGGCTCGAACAGTCCCAAGAGCATCCCCTGCGTTGGAGGACGGCATGTACTGAAATTGATTCCATAAAACTAGACAAGCCGGGGCTTTGACAGCTTCTGGTTCACTTACTGCCAAAAGTGCAGCGTCAAACCCATGATGTATGAGAGATTTTTTCCGCAAAGAAGTCAACAAACAATTCACAGCGAGCATTAGATGGCTCTAGGTCCAGACGGAGGGAGGCCAGACTGACCAGCCCCCTCACTACCCGGAAAAGCTCAGCTGGACGTGACTTAGTGGATGCAATGAGAGCAACAAAAAAAGTCTTTTTTGCTGCCTGCGCAGCCACGGCATAGGTACGTAAACAGACTGTCACAATTGGTCGACTTCAGTATGAGAACGATACCACGGGGACCTGCGGCATCGGCAGTTTTGGAGTGGACGCCTGGGAGCTGTATTGTCGTTGGCCTCGATCAGCACAATATTTCATAAGGCCACAAGGTCATCATGGTGAACAACCATCAAGTGCAAAGGATACATCCCCTAGTTCATTCTGGAACCTCTCGGGTTCCATAAGTCTCTGGGTGCGAACCAACTGAACTGGTCCTGCACCCTTCTGGGGGATGATATGCACCAGGATACTGGCCTGGAGGAGATAATGGTCTGTCAATGACAAGGGAACAGCTGACACCTCCCCCACTAACGGATCCCCTGCCTCAAGGCCTGTGCAAAATATCATGTCCAGGGTATGCCCACCACGACAACTGTCTGAGACAGGCCCATGGTTGCCATGGCATCCATGAACTCCAGCTCTGCCCCTCCAAGACTGATGGTGGTGTGGATATAGAAGTCCTCCGGGACTGTGGTCTTGCGGGACCACAACACCACCTCCGACACCAGTTCAAGCAGAGTGGACAGGGAAGCTGCTAAGTAAGTAGGTGCATGATATATCAGCAGCAACCCCATTAAAGGAGGTTAAACATATTTTGTTTGTAAATGGGTTTGGTGATAAATATATGAATGCAGACAGACTACCTCTTCCTTCAGATAGAAGTGAAATGGATCTGCAATTAATGGATATTAGTATGCAGTCTGACTTGAGTGCAATTCGGTGGTGTAGATATGCTCCCTCTTTGAGATATATTAAAAGTAAATTTATTTTGGAACCATCATTTTTTTAAGATTGTTTTGAACTATAAACATAGGGAAGTGATAACTAAACTGATTTTTTTAAAGGGGATGTGGGCTAAAGTTCCCAATTTGACTCTGCTGTTTTAAAGGGGAGGCGGACTAATGCTTTGTGTATGTGGGTCAAAAGCTGTTGAGGATATCTATTATATTTTATGGAGCTGTCCATTGTATGAGGAATGAAGGACAAGATATCCGATTCCAGTGGTGGCCAAATTAAGACACTGGACTCTAAAAGAGAAAACAATATGATTATTGAGAAATGACTCTCTACCTATTTTATATGCTTTAGGATCCTTTGTAGTTAAGGCACAGAATATGTGATTTTTTTTTTATATAGCACCCAGTAACTAGTTTCTCCTCCTTTATTGATTTTATACAGTAGATATGTTTTATGATACATTTAAGGCTGTATTGTATTAAGTTTACATTTTAAGTGGATTTTATGCATTATTTGGTTATGTGTAATTTTATGTACTTGATTCTGTATTTTTATTTATAAACTTTTGTTGGTATGCATGCTGTAAATAAATAAACAAACAATCATCTGTATTTCTCAAACCATTTACTATGGAGTAGCAGCTGAGGATCAATGGGATTACTCCAAAGTAAATTGTTTCAGGATTGTGGCCAATGAAATAGCAGAACAGCACTGGCAACAAAGGAGCATTTTGCAGCGTTTGCAGTGTTAATCATTCCAATGACTACTAGACATATCTTGCATCCAGGGAAGTGGGATATCCTGAATGCTTCTTATGGTTAAGAAATAGAAGATCTATGGATCCCTAAGATTCAATAAAGAAGAACTGATAATATAATGCAGGATTTAATTGCTAGCTTTAAACTTATAACAGAAGGGATTTTGAAAGACTGATAATGGATTATCTTTCAAAAATAGTTTAGATGACCTCTAATGTTGCTGTTTGCTTCTGATGATGCTTGGCCAATCATGCCTTGCTTCAGTATTTGGTTCAGCTGCAAGGCCAAGTGGAACGCGAAAGCCCATGAGAGCCAAAGGCATACTAATGAGGCCCAACAAAATACTAATTGAAGGATTTTTACATTAGCATATTTCCATGCAATCGTACTTTCACAGTTGCTAAACTTCCCTTTGTTTGGTGCTACTGACCTGAATCATACTCTGTGAAGCACATGGTTTGATGGGAAATGCCACATGCTGTTGGCAAATTGGATACTGATGAAAGGCGAGGGAACATCCTCATTTCCAATTTGTTATGCTTGAAGCAGTGGATTAGAAGGTTTATTTTTAACATGTAAATGAAATACCTGGCTCATCTTTTTCAAGTTTATTTAACAACTATTAAAGCAAGATATCAATTGGTTTAACAAATTTAATAATAGGCACAAATCCTGTGTTTCCTATATTAGTAATGTGGTTGATCTTGTTTAAAGATAGTTGGAGCAACCACACTCTGTTCAAGATTAAAGAAAGTTGGCAGCCAGAAGGTTTGTTCTTTGTACAGTGTTTGTACTATATTATTTATTACTAAAATTTGATATCCCGCCCCCTCTTGCCTAAAGGCAGCTCAGGCAACACAAATATATTAAAACAAAATGTAAAATACAATATAAGATCAAAACATTAAAAAAATAAAATGACTGACTGGAGCTAAAATTTCTCTAACCAAACCCTCCCATCCACTACCCATCTCCCCCACCAAAAGCCTGGCACAATAGCCAGGTCTTGTATTATCTTCTGAAGGAGGGGAGGTCTGGGGCCAAATGGACTGCCACCAGGAGAGAGTTCAACAGCCTTGGAGCAGCCACTGAGAATGCCCTCCCTATGGTCAACACCCGAGAAACTTGGGGGACTTCAAGAAGGGCACCCCTGGCCAACCCTAGAATCCGGGTGGGGTGGGGTGAGGTGGTCCCACAGGTAAGCAGGGCCTAGACCATGTAGGGCTTTATAGGTAAGAACCAACATCTTGAGTCAGGCCCGGAAAACTATTGGTAGCCAGTGAAGTGTGCAAAGCACTGGTGTTATGTGCTCACGACGACCTGTCCCCCGGAGAGAGGAGGAGACAAGGGGAGAGGAGGGATTGCTTGTAATGTTATGTCACAGTCATTCCTTGTTACCCTTTTTCAATTACATTTCTATGTTTGAAAATTAAAAAGGTATTCCATACATATAATAAATGGGCTTCTACATCACTGGTATTAAAAATGTGTGCAGGGAGGGAGGCATGATTTTGAGGGGGATTCTGTAGTATAGTAACAAACTATGATAAGGAACTTGGGCAGGTAAAAAAATAGCAAAACAAACCAAAAGCATGTCATTCTACTTGGCTACTTTCATATGAGTAGAAAACTCAAGTTGTAGTATAGTCTTCCATTTACTAACATGTTACAATCTGCCTCAGAGGAATTAATGTGAAAGGAAAATGAGTTAATCAAATTATCAGTTTTGGCGGTGAAACTTAAGAACCTTTCATAGATACGCCTTCGTGTTGCTGTCATCTACCGCCCCCCGGGTTCCCTCTCCTCTTTTCTCCCAGACTTTGAATTCTGGCTCACCTTCTTCCTCTCTGATGATATCCCCGCTCCCATTCTTGGTGATTTAAACATTCACGTTGACACGCCTTCCACGCCCTCTATCTCCTGCTTTCTCTCCCTGACCTCCTCCTTCGATCTCCGACTCTGGACTGACTCCCCCACCCATACCGACGGCCACTCCCTCGACCTCATCTTCTCACGAAATTGCTCTCTTGCTGACCTCTCCTTTGATCCTTGCCCCAATTCTGATCACTTCCTCACCTCCTTCAGTCTCTCCCACCAACCCCCTCTCCGCGCCCCTTCCGCAATATGCAGGCCTTTACCCCCATGGAATTTGCCTCCTCTCTATCTCCCCACCTCCCCTCCATTTTCTTCTCCTCCTCCCCTGACTCTGCCATCTCCGCTCTCAACACCTCTGTCTCCTCAACTCTTGACTCTCTTGCCCCCCTCTCTTCCCACCCCGTCCGGCCCCAAAACCCCCGCCCCTGGCTCACCCTTAAGATCCGCTACCTCTGCTCCTGCACCCAGACTGCCGAACACCTCTAGCGCAAATCCTGCTCCCTCCCTGACTTCCTCCACTATAAATTCTCCCTCTCCTCCCTCTCCTCGGCTATCTCCCATGCTAGACAACGCTATTATGCCTCCAGGATCTAATCTTTCTCTCGCGACCCTTGCCACCTCTTCTCTACTTTCGACTCCCTCCTTAAAACCCCCTGCCCTCCTCCTCCCTCTTCCCTTGCTGCTCAGGATCTTGCATCATTCTTCACCTCAAAGATTGACAAGATCCGTCAGGACATTGCCTCCCACCCACTTCCTCCTCCTGCTCCCGTACCTCCCCCTCTCTCCTCACATCCTTCCCTCCTGCCTCTCTCTCAAGGAAATCTCCGCTCTGCTCTCTTCATCCAACCCCTCCACCTGCCCCCTCGACCCCATCCCCTCCCACCTCCTGACCTCTATTGCTCCCACTGTCACCTCCCCCCACTTCTACATGTCCTCAATCTCTCCCTTTCCACAGGCTCCTTCCCCTCTGCCTTTAAGCATGCCACTGTCTCCCCCATCCTCAAAAAGCCCACCCTGGACCCATCTGACCCCTCTAGTTACCGGCCAGTCTCCCTCCTTCCCTTTGCCTCAAAGCTCCGGGACATCCAGGTGGAGATGTCGGAGAGGCAGTTCCTGATTGTAACCAAGCCATGCACATGCACCTGAGACTTTGCATCCGCCTGAATGTTTGTCTTCTCCCCTATCTCTCCCACTGTCCCCCCTCCCTGTCTCCCCCTCCTTGTCTTTTAGATTGTAAGCCACAGGCAGGGACCGTGTCTATTGTATGTTTCTGTAAAGCACCTAGTTCATGACTGGCGCTATATAAATGTTGATTATAATAATAATAATTAATAATATCAGTCCATTTTGGTCAGGCCCTGCCAAAAGGTATCAGAGAACAGTAGGACCATACTTCTCTCTCACTCCTGAAGCATTCACACAAACAGAGCTGTAAACCGCAGTTATTCAGGAGTAACAAGAAAAGTATGCCTGAAAAATCAGAAGTACGTACTCTCCTTCAAAGTAAATGTTAGTGTGAACACTTATCAATGTGAGGATAATGAGCTCGCTTCAGTGATCGTTATTTGGTTTACAATGTTTGTCTGAACACCACCGAAGTGGAGTAGTTACTTTGATTTAATTGTATGGAAGTAGTTACTTCAGTTTCTCTCTTTTCATTGGAACATGGCCTGAGAATTGCCTACGCTAGTTTCTGTGAGTTTCCTACTGTTGCACTGATGCCGGTAGAGCTACGCCAGTGGCAGTGCAGAAAAGGTACTGACAGTGGCAGCAGTCCCAAGGGAGATCCGTGTGAGATCTGCGCAGGTCCCACTTCGGATCCACGTGATGCAATGCAATCCCCATGGAGATGCATGCGATTTGCATGCGCGTAGTATGTGTGCAGCGTGCCCGGGGCATGGGATCACCCCCAATGAATGTTTATTTTAATTTCCATATCATTTCTTCAACGTTAGGCATGATTAAGCAGGAAACAGTCCACAATGTGCTAAACAACATTAGACTTATTCCCTTTCCTTTGGTTGACAAAGCAGCAATGGTGATAATGGTACAAAATCTTATAGCAATGCCGTTGCCAGATATCCCTTCTCTTAAAGGAATTTCCTTCTTTTAAGGGACATCCCTTATTTCAGAAACCCTCTGCTCTATTGAATATACTGATATCCCTTTTTCAGAACATGTGACACATCCA
Source organism: Sphenodon punctatus (assembly GCA_003113815.1). Taxonomy (NCBI): domain Eukaryota; kingdom Metazoa; phylum Chordata; class Lepidosauria; order Sphenodontia; family Sphenodontidae; genus Sphenodon; species Sphenodon punctatus. The sequence continues at coordinate 146,234 of QEPC01011164.1, forward strand.
TACCAACTAGAAGAAAGCAGCAAGTTTTTATTTGAAAGGTTTGTCACAGCCATGCTTTGACCCTTACTTTTGTAAAGAAGAAGAGATTTTGGCTGTTAATAAACAAGGAGTAACTGTGGTTGAGCCACTAGGCAATCGCGATCATAATATCACATTTGACATAATTTCTGGAGTGAGAAAGAGAAACAAAAGTACAGCAGTAGCATTCAACTTTAAAAAGGGAGACTATGACAAAATGAGGAAACTAGTGAAAAAGAAACTAAAAAGCACAGTTCCAAGGGCTACAAGTTTGCAAGAGGCATGGAGAGTCTTTAAAAGCACCCTTCTGGAAGTCCAGACTAAATGCATCCCACAAGTTAAAAAAGGAAGCAGGAAGACCAAAAGTCTTCCACTGTGGCCAAATGGGGACGTGAAGAGCCAAAAAGGTATCCTTTAAGAAATGGAAGGCTAGTCCCAATGAAAACAATATGAAAGAGCATAAACACTGGAAGGCAGACCAAGAGAGATTTTGAAGGGAGGCTTGCTAAAGAGGCAAAAACAAGCAACAAAAACTTTTTCAAATAGATCAGAACCAAGAAGCCTGCTAGGGAGTGAGTTGGGCCATTAGATGACAAGGGAGTAAAAGGGGCGCTCAGGGAGGATAAGGACATTGTAGAGAAGCTGAATGAGTTCTTTGCATCGGTCTTCACTGCGGAGGATTTTGGGGAGGTACCCACGCTGGATCCTTGCCTTGTGGGTGAGGGATTGGAAGAACTGTTACAAATTACTGAGTGTTTTTACACACACATTTTGCCTGCATGTTTGCTGTTACACCCTGAACTTTCTGTGTGTCTAAATCACTCACCCAGATCTTAAACATCTGGCTCTTTGAACTTCTGTGTAGAACGTCTTCCAGAACTTGTGTGTGTAAAAAGTTCTCCTGGTAAATTGCTTTGCTCCAGGCAGCTGTGGTCACTTGGTTTCCATGGCCGCCCATCATGTCTACAGCTGTGGCTACTTTAGGCTGACTCAGGGCAGTGTTTGTGTGAAAAATGCATCCGGTACTTACTTGTGGACTTGTAAACCCAGAAGATTGAAAAATCTGGAACTTTAAGGTGTGTGTAAAAATGCCCAATGTAACATTGGAGAATGTTCTAGGGCAAATTGACAAACTGAATACTAAGAAGTCACCAGGGCCAGATGGCATTCACCCCACAATACTGAAGGAACTCAAATATGAAATTGCAGACCTACTGTTAGTAATTTGTAACCGGTCACTAAAATCTGCCACTGTACCTGAGGACTAGAGGGTGGCAAATGTAACCATGATATTTAAAAAGGGATCCAGAGGTGATCCTGGAAACTACAGACCAGTAAGCTTGACGTCTATGCTGGGCAAAATGCTGGAAACCATCCTTAAGGACAGAATTACAGGGCATGTTGACAAACATGGTTTAATGGGGACGAGTCAACATGAATTTAGTAAAGGTAAGTCATGTCTCACTAACCTGTTGGAATTCTTTGAGGGTGTAAATAAGCATGTGGACAAGGGAGATCCAGTCGATATAGTGTACCTGGATTTCCAGAAAGCATTTGGATAAGGTCCCTCATGAGAGACTCTTGAGGAAATTAAAAAGTCCTGGGGTAGGAGATAGTGTCTTTCTATGGATCAGAAACTGGTTAAAAGATAGAAAGCAAAGGGGTGGACTAAATCGTCAGTTTTCACAATGGAGAGATGTAAACAGTGGTATGCCGCAGGGATCTGTATTGGGACCGATGCTGTTTAATGATTTGGGAAAGGGTGCTAAGAGTGAGGTGATCAAATCTGCAAATGACACCAAGTTATTCAAGGTAGTTAAAACATGAGCAGACTGTGAGGAACTGCAACAGGATCTTATGACACTGGGTGCCTGGGCATCTAAATGGCAAATGAGATTTAATGTGGACAAGTGCAGAGTAGGGATGGGTGAACAGAACCGAGTTTGGAAATTTGGTTTGGTTCGAAAATCGAGTTCAGTTCGGAAGTTCGGTTCAGTTGACCGAACTGGTCGAGTTCGGTCCCAACTCCGAACTTCCGAATCGCGTTCACCCATCCTTAGTGCAAAGTGATGCACGTAGGGGGAAATAATCCAAACTATGCATACACAATGCTGGGTACTAAGCTAAGAGTTACCACTCAGGAAAAGGAACCGGGGGTGGTTGTGGACAACACAACAAAATCCACAGCGCAGTGCACAGCAGCAGTCAAAAAAGCAAACAATGTTAGGAATTATTCGGAAGGGGATAGAGAATAAAACTGAGACTGTCATAATGCATCTATACAAATCAATGGTGCAACTGCCGTGTGCAGTTCTGGTCGTCCTATCTCAAAAAAGACATAGCTGAACTAGAAAAGGTACAGAGAAGGGCAACAAAAATGTTCAAGGGCATGGAAGGGCTCCCGTATGAGAGGCTTGGTAGGTTGGGGCTCTTCAGCTTGAAGAAGAGAGGAGATATGATAAAGGTCTATAAAATCTTGAGTGGTGTGGAACTAATAAACAAGGAGCAGTTATTTCTTCTGTCAGCTAGTACTAGAACTAGGGGACGCTCCATGAAACTCATGGGTGGCAAGTTTAAATCAAAGAAAAGAAAATATTCTTTCACTCAGCATACAACTGGGTTGTGGAATCTACTGCCAGAGGCTGTGGTAAGGGTCAGTAGTATAGCGGAGTTTAAAAGATGTTTGGACAAGTTTCTGGAAATAGGTCCATTAGCAGCTATTAGCCAGACAGAATCAGGGAACATGAAGGGAGCTGGGGGAAAACAACAGGGAATGGATCCCCCATTGCGACCTATTTGGTGCTTCTCCCAAGCCACCGTGATTGGCCACTGTCGGAGACAGGATGCTGGACTAGATGGACCATTGGTCTGACCCAGTATGGCACTTATTATGTTCTTAAGACAGTAGCCCACACCAGGTGGGTCTCCAGCTACTCACTTATTAGATGTTCACCTCCACAGGCCATGTGGCCACTACCAACTGGACATGCAGCTCCCACTCTCACGGCGAGGTCCCGGAGCATGCAGACCCTGCTGTGTGCTCATGTCCTGTCAATTAGGTTGCATGCTTTAATTGTTGATTGTATTGTGAATTATTGAAATGTTATGAGCTGCCATGAGCTGCTATTGAGCAGGAGGGTGCGGAATAAAATGTCCCAAAATAAAATAAATAAATAAATGTGCGTACAGGTCTACCAGCACTGTGGAATCATGGGTGAAAAACCTAGAGTGTTGTGAGGAGTGATCACTTCTGGCCTCCTCTCAGTTCTCGCTCTCCCTGGCACACATGTAACTTCCACCGTAAAAGCCCATCGTGCCATTTTCAAACATGTTCTCCTGGCTCTTCCTGGTTGGTAGTAAGTATCAGGGGCTTGCTTTTTCCCAGATGTTGCATTCTTCGTAATATCTTGTGGAGAATTACCATGGCCATGGCTCAATCCAACAGCTTGGCAACAAGCAGCACCACTACTACCACCACCGTGCAATTGCAGTTGCTCTCTGCCTACCGATCTGCCGCCAACACTACATTCTCTGGACCAAGGAAGAGACCAAGGCATTCATCACTAAGGTCCAGTAGAACCACATGAAATGCTACAGGAATGAGGAGGCAGTGTACCAACAAATCGCGATCCAAATGGTGCAGCAGGGCCTCACCCAGGACATGAACTAGTGCTGGCATCAGGTCAAGGACTTGAGGAAGATCCAAAGAGATCTGAGACAACTTCACCTCTGGGCATTGGAGTCAATCACACACCTCCACCCCACCCCCTATTACAAGCTCCTGGACTGGTTCCTCTGTGTGGATGGAGCCATCATTGCATTCCACCTGTATGGCCGTGTCTCTGCCAGAAGTGAGTGGATATGGCTCTCCCACTGCCTGCTCCCCACTGCAGCTGCTTCTGGTCCCATCACAGAAGCCACGACTGCTGGTGGAGATCCCTTCATGCCTCTCCCTGCCCTGGAGCTGGCAGCACAGGCTGATGCAGACATGGACATGGTGACTCAAGAGTCAGCCCTTGTTCAAGGAGCCACTTGAAGTTCTAGTCAAGGGCACAGAGGATGTGGATGCTACTTTTGTAGAGCAGGCAGAAGAGAATGGGGGTGGGAGGTACGTTTACACAGCTGCATGATAAAGGTTTCAATTTATTATCTAATTACATTTTTTATCATTTACTGGCAGACAGGAGAATGTGGAGAAGCAGCAAGAAAATAATCAGGAAACCGCTCCACAAGATGGGAACGGTAGGTGCAGGAAGTGGGTGGGGGCACCATGGCGGGACAGCAAGCTGGTGGGACAGGGCAAGGTATCATGGGGGGATGGCAGGCTGGTGGGGGTTGTAAGACGGGATGGTGGGTCAGTGGAAATCAAAATGACAGCTGGGGGTAGGTGCATATGGCAGTGGCTGATTTCTGTATGTTGTGGCTGCCTGGGGTTTGGGACCCACAGATGTTGGGGGGTGAGGGATATCTTGGCCTTTGCTGACATTTGGGTGAGGTCTGATGTACAGAGAGAACTGTCAGAATCATCCTGCAAGGCAGCCTATAGGGTGACACATGCACACAATGAGGTTCTATGCATGCATGATAGGAGTGCAGACACCACACAACCCTGCTGCAATTCTAAGTTTAGCAGAATGGAAGAGTCAGAACCCCCTCTAGGTTGCTTATAAGGCATATTGTTAAGTTTAATGTCTGTTTGCTTATTGTTTGGGACTCTTCGGTTTGCTATAATAAACTTTGAGGCCTAGGGATATAAAGTATGGTGTAGGAGCATGAGTTTAGTTTGCTGCTTGACATTGCTAGCCTAAAATCATATCAAGAGAGAGAGAGAGAGAGAGAGAGATGTAGGAAGAAGTGGTCAAACTGGTAGGCATCAACAAGAGTTAGAAGCCTGATAAGGATGTCAATTGGATAGATGTATTTAGTTGAAATTGCAAAAAGATGGCCACCTTAATTAATTATTATTGTGGCTCAGCATATACTATACTATATTAAAAATGCATGTACTGTCCGATAAAATGCAAAACAAATGTTTACAAAATTCAAAAGCATAAAGTAGAAAATAAAAAGGGGATTTCCATAAACACAAAGGATGGCTCACCATATATGTGGTTTTCATTTGCGTGGTGGTCTATTAAAAAAATGCCCCTGAGCTGTGATCAGCTAGCTGTGCAACTCATCCCCCCTAGATCTTTGTTCCGAGAGCCACCTGAGCATCCGGCGCAGATTCCTGGATGGCAAGAACTTTCTGCTTCCATTCTTCTTCTAGAGGGTAAGCTGAACCGCTCCAGAAGGACTGGACATCCTTTTGAACAGGTTTCTTAGTGTATAACATCTCTGTTTAGGATTTAAGGATTTCTATGTGATATCTTATTTTATCTTATCTTTTTTAGGTAATAGCAGGAACCAAGTCAGTCGTTTAATGCATTATGCATCTGATTTACTTTTCTTGTATGTCTGATCTGTGTACTAATTCCAGCAATAGTCAACTGTCTGATTATTTTTACCATTAAAATTAGTCTTTTAGTAAAGCTCATCCCTTTTAAAACCTCTGACTGTGTTTTAAAGGGAAAATTAAAAGGAACACCAGTCAGTGGAATATTTCCCCTTTAAAATATATTAATTTACACCCAGACAAGATGAGAGTGGGATGCGAATGAGATCATGACTGCCAGGATTAGGTCAGGCACTAACAGAGGCTGAACCTTCCCTGCTGTTTTTTCTTATCACTGCCCCGATGACAACAAGAGGATACCCACAGGGCCACCAGGAGTGCCTTGATTGGGTGGTAGAGATTAATCTCTTTGGGGAACAAGTGTCTCGTGGTATAGGGAACGTGATCTGACTAAAGGAGAGCTTGTTGCCCTATACGAGGTCTGGACACTCGGAGAAGTGCAGATCGCCCTTGTGAGCAGGGATGTTGTCCGTGTTGGTATATGCAACATCCATAAGTTAATGCCTGCTGTACTAAGAACAGTGATTGACTATAGAGCCACCAGATGGTGCTGCTAAGCTTATGTGTATATGGAAGGGAGATGGGGTTTTGCAGTTGAATTCCTTTGTGTAACCAGGAATTCCTTTGTGTTCTTCCCTTCCCCTTCATTGTCTCAGTCTCCATTTTGTCTTACTACTAGCTAGATGTAATTAAGGATCTGTGCCTGAGAAAGCTTAAGTAAAGTTCTGTTTTTAAACCTTCAGCTGCATTTGTCCTTACTGATTGCGAATCAGTTATTACTTTGCAACAGTCTGCCCAAAATGTATGGTAATGCAGAAGATGCTAGAGAGCGAGTACAAGAGGTGTAGATTTAACTGGGGGTGTTATGCAAACAGAGAGGAATTTCCAACACCATAGTGGGTGAGACCCCAATAAAACTGTGTGCTGCTACCTGCCAGTACATTGCTGTGAGTCACTGATGCAAGAAACTGGGTGGTGACAACATGCAAAAACTGCTTTCAATTTCAATTTTACTTTTGATTTCAATTTTTTCACTATAGGCACACAAAGTGTGCAATTTGCTCAATATAATGCTGAGTTTGTGCATAGCAAAAAGTTATTTCCAAACACCAAGTGCTGGCAGGTATAAACCTAGGTATGAACCTCCATGGGTGGGCAGGGATAGTGGGTGCTGGACCATCTCCCAGAGTCCTAATACTCTGAAAGAAACGGCTGGGGTGGCTGCTTCTTCCCATGGTATGCCATTGGTGTATCATCATCATAGGGGGTGAGATACAGAGAAGGGGTGGGTTGATGGGCGGAGCACAGCAGGGAAGAAGGCCTGCTCATGTATTAGGCTTGTCACACTAAACCTTTGACTGCGGGCTGCACAGACCAAACCTGAGCTCCCGTGGGCTATCATCTTGTTTGTTAACACCCAGAATCAAATGAATCTCTTGAAGCCTTGATTTTGGAGGACCTATTAAGGCCACTCAGTGAGGAATGAATTAGAAACACACACATTTAATGGATTGGCTAGGTGAGACTGTTACAGTGATCACTGATGGGAAACTGAACGATAGAAGTGATAAACTTACCATTCTTCTATGACCTGGATACTCTCCATTTTGGTTGTGTGTGTTGGCCTTCCTGCATTGTCCCCTCTATCTTCATTCCTAACAGTGAGGCTGCAATGTAGTACAACACTTTATTTTGTCTAGAGAAAGTTAATTTAAAATAATGAATACATATATAACAACAATGGGAAAATTTAAGAGGTACCTGTGTGCTTAGGGTATGTATATATATTTATAGTGACTCCGATCCAGCCATTTTTTTGCATACACTTGAACTCAGATGAGTGTTTGCAAATGTTGTCTGCATTTTGCAAGTTCACAGCTGTTCCCCCAAAAAGGGAAATGTGTGTTCTAAATGGACTGTGCAAATTTAGAGGCCATTTTTGGACATATAGCCCCTAAATGGAGCAATAGCAAATTAGAGATTGCTAGCTATACATATGCCTTTCTATAGATTTTCTTGAGAGTTAAGTCAAACCATACTTGACTTAGATAAGAATAATTTAGCCTATGCCTGATCTCTACCAGTATTCTCTTCTTTAAGAGGAAGGTGTGAATCATACTGACAGCACAAGCTTTGTTTTTACATACTGCACATTTAAAACCACATTACTTGGATAAATGGTATTGGACCTTGTTATGTGGCAAGCCATTTTTTCTGTAGACAACTTTTGTCCAGTCAGCTTTCCACACCATTAAAAAGCAAACAAAACATTTGAGAGGAAGGGGGGAAATTAGCATTAAACAGTATTTCCAGAGAAAACCAGTTATGGCATATTCCCATTTAAGGAACTGAAATATACCATACAACTTTTGTATCCAATGAAAGTTAACCAACAGCTTATCTTTGAATATCAAGAACTTTCAGTGTAGAGAAATCCCAGATCTGCTGTTACAGAAAGAAATATCGCAGTAAATATAAATAGTCTCTCCATTTTCACCTTGAGTACCTTCCATTTACTTTTTGGAAAATTTAACTGAGTAAAACTAGAAGTAAATAACAATAACCTCTCCCAGCTTAGGAGCACTGTTCCTGTTTTCATTGTCTGCTTAGTAAATTAGATAGATAATGTGAAGTTGTCATTTAAAAAAACCAACCCATTGATGGAAGACCCAAAATGTTCTAGATTACACATGGAGACTTAAACATTACAGATACTTTCAAACAAAGTGGCTTGAAATGGGTTGCTCCATCACTTACCTGCCAAGACCTGAGTTCAGGCCTTTGGTCCTGCTTCCCCTGTTACAGTGTAGGAAATGCAGCTCCTGTGCTGCTTAAGGTGTTAGGATGTCATCAACTGCTGCAGGAGAAACAACACATCCTGAACTCGGGTGCTGGCAGGTAAAAAGCCTTTCAAATCTTCTCTTGACCCATTTCCTGATGCTGACCTGGAACATCCACTGTCTGTGACTGAAACCAATGGAAGTTCCATGTATGGAAAGACAACAGGGTTCAGGCCATCCAATTTCTTGTAATTTAAGTCCACACGTGTAACTGAAAGTTAAATGACACCTCTCTGATGGGAGGACACAAAAAACACGTCCCTCTCATGGAGTCCTTGCTGAGAAACTGAGCACAAGTGCAGTTCATACACTCTTTTAGCTATAGGGACACTCATTCCCTCTGAGGCAGGGAACAAGTCGTTCTGAAAAGGAATGCGTAGGAAGAAGACAGTGCTCCATCAACATTACGCCAGCCAATTTAGACAGCTAGTTGCATCCTAAGAAGTGATACGTGCAGGAGCATAGCAAGGGGAAGGGGGGATCTTCTTCATTCTCAGAGTTACCTGGGAGAAGATTCCCCTAAAGTAACATGCCTAAAAAGAATTAAAATTTCACCCAAATTGTGTTGGCTTCTATATCTCAAATTATCATGACTCTTTGCAGGGGCAGCTACCTGCTGTTTCGAGTAGTACTGAGGAGATCACTGTGTCTGTGGATGGGGAGGCAGATGGCGACTATGGAAACAATAGTCAGTGACCTCTTAGCAATGGAGCATGCCCAGTGACTGATCCCTGCAGGATGGGATAGGAAATTCCTATTGCCAGTTGCTACTGGAAATGCTCAGACGTTGAGGGACTTTGCATAGCCAGTCAAGGGACCCATTTGAAAGTGGGGGCTGATGACCAGGACCCAGGGAGGTTGGTGTTAGACACATGCAACCCAGAATCAAGTAGTTACCACTCCTCCAAGTCCCAGAGTTATAGGGTTACATGAATTAAGTCATAACCTAGAGAATCGAGAGCCTAGATTTGGTGGTTTATAAATCTATAGGGTTGCCATATATGCAAATATTTAGAGGGTACTTATGAGATATACAGGTTGCAGGACTGGTTCCAGTGCAGCCCAGCAACCTGTATATCTCATAAGTGCCCCTTAAAATTTGCATATATGGCAACCCTACAGAGTTATAAACCGCCAAATCTAGGCTCTCGATTCTCTAGGTTAGTCCAGAAAAGGGTAGAATATAGAGGCTCTCTCACTACCTTTCTGACATGTCTCCAACTGATGCATAGTGTTGTGATGATATGACACTCCAAGGGGTGTGTGGCTATGCTGGAAAAGGGCATAAAACGTTGCCCCTCTGCTATCTGGTTTGGCCATCTGCCCTTTGGGTGAAAACCTGAGGGAATATGGCAATGCTAGAATCAATTATCTGTAACTCATTTACTTGTGAGGACGGAGCCTCTTAGCAGATGAGAGACAGGGAGCTTGGACCAGGGCCTGATCAATATTTGCTGATTGTTAAATCTACTACAGCTGGACATCTATGGTTGGGGCATCGCCTGGAGCCAAGGAACAGGGCCTCCAGTGTGAGGGGCTTCCTCCCCACCCCAGGGCACTTGTACATCCTTGGATACAGCAAGTGTGCTTCCCTTGCACTGGGAAGGATCACCAACTCCTCTTGGGACTGTGGTTTTATGACACCAAGGTCAAACGGAGTCCTTATTGAGCTAGGTCTAGATCACAAAGTTTTACATTTAAAGGCCACAATCCTGAAACTGTTTACTCTGGCAATGGCACTGCTCTAAATAACTGGCTTTAGGATTGTAGTCTTAAAACTTAAAATGCCTCTTCATTATCTGAAGGCCAAATCCTGCTCCCCTCAATTGTAATAAGAGCTTGAAGTGAGCAAGCAGGATGTCAACCAACAATTAATAACAACACAGAATGACCCTTCCTGGGCTCTTTTGGCTGCTGCTAACATGTACCACCTGCTTCCAGACTGAGCCCTTCCAGACCCACACCTCAGGCTTTAATGTGGCTGTAGGTTGTGCCCCTAATCATTTGAAGAAATATTGAAGGCCAAATATTGTTCTCTTCATTCATACAAAATTCCCATTGAAGAATAGTAGCCACTAGCCAGGAATATCTGTTGGTGATTAAAATAGTAAGTTTAGAGAAATAGGAAGCCAGGGAGAAGGCTAGGATAAGGTCATTTTAGAGCAGCCATGGAGACAAGAGTTTTGAATTTTACTTTGACACCCTCAGCTCCTTAGCACACACTAAAACAAGAATTCTCAACCTGGTTCGAGGAGCACCAGAGTGCTTGGGGCAGTGAGTGAAAGTGCTCCCAAAGCCAGCTGTCAGTAGTGCTCCAGAGTACTTTGAAACAGCCTTACTTTGGACTGAGTTAAATTGAATTGCAGAGGGGAAACAATCTATGCATTTTTTATGCAAATCATGTAGTGCTCCCAAGTAGACACTTTTATGTCACTCCAGTGCTCATGGCTGGAAAAAGGTTGAGAACCTCTACACGGAAAGGTTATACTAACAGGACAGAATTTCTGATTGTCTAGCGTGATGAAGTTTGATGCCATTTATATTATATTTATATTATATTTAGTGATGGTATCAACAAGACCTCTTTCAATAGCTCCTTCATGTCACTTTTTAAAGGTAATTCAGTAACGGTCAGCTAGTCAGTCTTGGAACGAAAATGTTATATAACAGGACAGAATTTCTGCTTGTCTAGGGTGATGAAGTTTGATGCAATTTATACTTATTTATTTTTATTTATATTTATTTATATTATATTTAGTGATGGTATCAACTAGACCTCTTTCAGTAGCTCCTTCATGTCACTTTTTAAAGGTAGTTTAGTAACTGTCAGCTAGTCAGTCTTGGAAAACTCAGAAAAAACTTGGCAGGGTTGATATAGTCCATTGGAAACATTCCTCAGGTTCTTTTACTTTAATGGGAGCTGGGTGAAATTCACAGCATTTGCTCTTCTGGAATCTGCATTACGTTTCTCTCTACTTGTCAGGGATTACAGTACAACCCAAACTTAATTTGCACTTGACAAAAATTATTTTTATGTTAGACTAAAGGTTCTAAAAAAATGTGTCCCCCACCCCCTGAATCCCATTTCAGGAAAGTACAAGCCCAGAAAGCTGCTTCTGCAAAAGGGGGAGGAGAATGGGCCATGGATCAGGGTTGTCGCTAGGCTGCAATGGGTCCTGGTGCAGAAGATGGAATTGGCCCCTCTACTGCACCTGGCCTAGCTAGCTATAATACAAGTACAGGTGACACACGCAAATGCCAAGGCTTGTGGGCCCTGGTACAGCTGTAGCACCTGCACATGATAGCGATGATCTGAGGTGCCATTCAGAGTGCAGAAGCCAAGAGTGCGAGGAGAGGAAGCTTGTCCTAAAAAGAGGCTATTGGGGGAGTTATTCTGAGGGCTGTTCTGGTGGACACCCCCAGTCCAGCTCTGCATTGACTGCAGGGATTTCTCCTGCATCTCCAGCAGGTGTCACTGAAGGGCAGGCGTGCAAGTGTGAGTGTTTTTAAACATGACACCCTCACGCATGCACACTCCCTGCCCACGTCGGGAGGTCTCGCTTGGATGTGGGTGCGTAGGGGTGTACACTCCCGTGACCCACGTATCGCACACCCAGTCCATGGACAGGGCACTCTGGGAAAAGCCAAGTGCCCCGTGTGTGGATGGGATGGGTGGTGTGTGGACGGGGTGGCTGTACAGGGAATACTCGTTTGAAGCACTCCCCCATGTGTTGCACCCACATACCCGCTGCTGCCCCTGCACAAACACTGATCACGGACCCCACCCCATCTTATTTAAAAACACCCTATCTCTGTCCCCCCCCCCCCCCCCCTCACCCCATGCTTCTCTGGATGTCAGTAGTCCTGTTCTCTGCAGCTGGTGTGGGTGAAGGGAGAAGCCAGTCCCCACTGGGTGAGCTGTACTGCACCCCGGTCTCAAGTGACTCTTGAGCCAAGGGAGGCATGCCCCGCTGTTGGGAAACACTGCATGAAACATGGGTTTTCAGAAGTTCTTTATGCCACAGAAATCTTCATTTGAACAAATGGGTCTATTCCACTAAGAAATAATTCTAGTTTTGCCAGAGCATTCCTTTTTACTAGAAAAGCTGGATTATATTTTATATAAAAAATTGTGCAATCTGCAATTTCCCTACTAAATGAAGTCCATTTACAGGTTTTGAATGGAACATGAAGAACCCTGAGTGTCAAGTGTTATGTTTTGTATGACTATCTGAATGTGTACCTTTGTTTTGTGAATTCTAAGTTGGGAACTGTGCACAACAGAACACTTTCAAAAGTGGATGCAGTGGTTGCACCTATACATAATAATTTTTATACAGCTCCCCCATGCCATGGCACTCAGAGCACTTTACATAGAACAATTTAACACAACTTTTAATCCTCACAACAACCCTGTGAGGTAGGTTAAGCTGAGAGAATAATATGACTGGCCCAAGGTCATCCAGTCAGTTTCTGGCTAAGACAAGACTAGAATCAGGGTCCACCCCTACCTCCCAGTCTAAGTATCACACACTTAGCCATTACACCACACTGAAAAGTAAACTAACTGTTGTGCTTTATAAAGAAATCACCATATTGCCCAGCATCAATCTCATCTTTTCATATTCCCAAATGTAACATTGTATTTAAATTTAACCTTCATGTTATCGAGAGATGAAAATTCATATTTCTTTCTGTCATTCAAGCAAACCACAATGGCAAAAAAACCTTGGCTGCACACTCGTGATGTAAGATGACCTGAAAACCTCAAGTTAAACTCATAGATGCATTAGTCTATTGTGAGCAAGTTATAGGAAAAGAGACACTGCAGTATGGAAAACTATAAACAGACTGGAAGTAAAAGGATAAATTCCATTTTACAGAGCAAGTGATTTAAGGGGAGAGAGTGTCCTTTATATGGTCACAGGCACCAGTTAAAAAACTTGAGGTTGACCTATACTAACCTCAGCCTAGAAGTCCTTGCACTGTGCCATTACAATATTAACTCAAACATATTGCTCTGAAGAAGGTGTTCTTTTGTCTAGAGATAAGTTCTACATTCTAAAGTGCCAAGTGGTATCAGAAATAACAATGCCTTGAAGTGGATGGATATGGAGAGCAGGGGGGCAGAGAGAAGAATAGGATGCAGTCAAAGCACAGTCACTTAATAGAATTTAGTTCTAGTTCATTGACAGGTTGTGTTCCATGCCTATTTTTTGTTCTTTTTTATTTTACTGTTCTGCCAAAAAAGCTAAAAATATTATATTGGGACCAACTGGAAATGAACTTGCTTCAGGGGGTGTTCACACATGTGATGGCACTGCCATCATCCCACCCAGGGGTGGGGAGAACTATCCCCAGCTAGGGCAACTCCAGTGCCGGAAATATTTCCCCATGGCCGGACCCAGCCGGGAAGAGGGCTGGGGAGAAACCCACGTGCTGAGGCCAGTGCCCCACCCCCCAATAACAGGCAGCTGTGGCTGGCTTCCATGGTGAACCCCCTCCCCCATGCTGGGCCAGGTGGGTGCGCAAACAGACACACCAGCCCAATTTGCCCTGCTCTGGTTGCCTGCCTGGGCAGTTCGTGGGGCCAGACCATGGTCCCAGTTCGTTTCGGGCCCACGTTTCTGGCCCGCCCACTAACCCCCATTGGGGTTTGAACCGGGCCTACATTCTGACAGGTCTGGTACAAATATGTAGGATTGGCATTGGCCCAGGTGGGTCAGAGCTGGCAAATTGGGCCTGTCACGTTTATGAACACCCAGAGTTTCTGATGTAGCATGGGCTTCCTGTGATAGTTAGGAACTTCTTGCTAACTGTAAGTTATGTTATCTAAACTGTAATAGCTATTCACCTGGAATTTAAGAAATATGATAGCTAAGGATCCTTGACACCACTGAAGACATTAGGACAAGTTCAAGGTGGAAATGGAAGCCCATTCCCATTGATTTGAGTAGGATCAGGATTTTACCTTCAGATAGAAAGCAAACATCCAATTAAACATGACCAGAATTCCTTGTCAAAGTATATGTTTCAGGATCAACTGTTGGGATCCTGAAGCTTTTGGCTGAATAATGTTTCATTCTTCACTACTGTGCATTGTTAGTATTCAAATACTGTCAAGCAACAATTTTATGAAGCCAATATGACAGACTTCTGGGTCATTATGAGAGATAAAGTTAAACTAAGAGTTTTTAACCATTAAGGCAGTCTCATAGTGTCCTTACTGTGCCACTGTCATGTCCTACGACTATTATGAAATTATAAAATCCATCCATATTGGTACATTGAGCCTTTGTTCCTTGGGCAACCAATGTTTCCATGGTTTTCTTCAGCAGGTGACAAAGGGACAGGTTCTAATCTCAGCTACATTAGCTTAGGTCCAGTAAAGACAATGATATTACTCTGGAACTACTCCAGACTTGTATAAGAATGTAACTTAATTGCAATGTTATTTAGGTAGGTGGCAAGGTTGACGTTACATCCATGCACACCTCTTATTCATCATTAGAATTTACACAGGCATAATCTCAGCCATTTCAATTCCCTTATTTTTCTATTCAGTGTATTCTGAAGCTACTACATTCATAAGATAGTCTCTGTGTTTTTCCCTAGACTGCAGTGTGAGGCTGCTTGCCGACAAGCTGATTTATCATGTGAGAGTCTATCCCCCACAAAAATAGTAATAACAAAAGGGTCCTGCTGGGCTGGGCCCACATTGTTTTCTTTCCAGTTGGGTCCACATTATTTTCTTTCTGTTTTTCCCCCCTGTTTGAAGTCATGTGACCTTAAGGGATCTGCTAGAAGACCCATGTACACGTTGTAATTTTCGTAAGTTAAATTCATGTTTAATTCACCTCATGTACGCATTCCAATCTTCCGTAATTCACAACTCACGCCATGCACACATTCAAATCTCATGTAATACAGAACCCATGTAAGTGTCAGAGCTGGATTTCCCTGCCCTGACATCTGTGATGAGACACACATTAATTTCCCTGCCAAATTACAAATTACAAGTTACAAGTTACAAAATCTCACATAAGATACAAAGTAATGTGAAACTGTGCTACGTGGGCAAGGAGCCTGAATTGTACATATGCACTTGTTTTAAACTTGTATCCATGCAAACACAAGATCAAGCCCACCTCAGAATTTACAAGTGTCTGCTCTGGGGGGCTTACAATCTAGGATAGACAAAA
Source organism: Sphenodon punctatus (assembly GCA_003113815.1). NCBI lineage: Eukaryota > Metazoa > Chordata > Lepidosauria > Sphenodontia > Sphenodontidae > Sphenodon > Sphenodon punctatus. Next base: position 161,749 of record QEPC01011164.1, read on the forward strand.
GAGGGGAAACAAAGGAGATGGTCACACAAGAAGAAAAAAGGATACATTCATGAAGTTGCAAGAGCATGTACTTAGCTGCCTGTCAGTGTGTGGACAAGCTCAATGATGCACGCGGCGCCTTTTCAGACGTCATTTGGCCGTGCATTCTTCACCTTTGCGTCAAGCTGCCCGCACTTGTAAGTGCTGCTTTAAAACACATCTGAATAAGTTAGTATTTAGCTGCAAGGGAGAAGGGAACCCTGAATGACTGAGCAGTAGAAGGAACATCAGTGAGCAGTCTGATGAAAGGCTAGGGAAAGCCTGATGGAAAAGGTAGGTTTTTAGGAGGGAATTAATATCTTCATGCAAATTTTAAATACCCTATTGCCTAATTTTGAAGTTGGGCTGAGAACAATAAGCAGTTTTTTACAAGCAAACTTTAAAAAGCTGAAAGTTCTACTATTTGAACTACAGGCCCAGCCCTTCCTCCCTCCCTTCCCCGTGGGTTGCTGTTATTATTTCATTCACTAGAGAAGGACTTTGCATGTTGTCCATTAGTTAAAGAGCTGTTTACTCAGATATTGCAGTACTTTTAGTAATGGTTTCTGGGTAGCTAAGTTTTGTGACAAGCATGCCAAGAGTTCTGCGAGTCCTCTTTGTTAACTTATTTATAAATGGGGCAGCAGTTCCTAGTCCAAGGGCCAGTGCTACCATGAGGTAGCATAGGCAGCTGCCTAGGGTGGCAAGTTGAAGGGGTGGCAAAAATTGCAGCTGCCTCCACCTCTGGTAAACGCCATGACTGGAAGGGGGGGAGGGGGGGGAGGAAAAGCAAGGTGTCCGTTTTAAGGAAGAAAGGTGAGCTATATCAGAGGCATAGTCAACAGAAATGAGATTCAGAGGCGGCTGGTGGGTTTTGAGGCTGGAGGAGCAGTAAGGCTGGAGAGCCTAGGAGCGGAGCCAGGGCAACAGTAGGCAGCATAACCCAGCAGCAAGGAGTTCCCAGGGTTGACATACAAAACACAGTCTGCATGCACATCAAGTTTAAAATAAATAATTTATAAACCCAAAACACAGGCACTCATCCTTGTAAAGCACCCAAGTCACAGCCTGAGTCTAGTAGTTCATGATACTGAGGAGGACTGACAATGCCATGCATTCTACATAACCATGCAAGATTATCATTGTTCCATTTAAAACCACAGATTGAAACCCACCAGTCACTGTTTTTACACCAGATCAAGGATTGCAACAAAACTCAGTTTGCACGTGGTTTCTGTGTGGTATTTTTTTTTTTTTTAAATTGTGATTCATGGGGCTTTAAAATTCCTCCCCAACACACACACATGTAGCAGAGGGCAAGAATACTGCCTTAGAAAGAAGGGACTTGCTGCATGTGTGTTGGAGGGACCCCAATCCCTGCTTCAGAAGTCCCTTCTGAAGCAGTATTCTTACCCTTTGTTGTGTGTGTGTGGGCGGCGGGGGGGGGGGGGGGNACATTTCCAGCATTCTGAAACCACTTAAAATCACCAGACTAACAGTTACATCTCAGGATTGTAAAGCCTCAGTTGAATCACAGGGCATTAAATATTAATTCACCCTCACCCTCTGCTGCATGTGCATTGGGGGGGGGGGGGGGAATTAGTATTTAACACTTCACATCATCAAGTGAACAAAACCCATATAAAAACCAGAAAACCATAAACCAAACTATTCCCACAAGGCTGCAAAGGTATCCACAGATCACCCAAATGCAGCAGCAAAACAAACACTCCACATAAAGTGAATGAAAACCACATTCCAACTCCCACACCATGTGCCCCCCTCCTCCCCGTGTGCCGCACTCACCCCCATGTACCCCCGCTCCCTCCTCCCAGTGTGCCTGCACTCTCCCCCATATACCCACCTCTCCTGCCTCCCTTGTGTGCCCCCACTTCCCCCACCCCCACCCCAGGCCCCGCAATTTACTCACCAACCATGGTGGGTCGGCTCCTGACCTCTTCTCAGTGCTGCCACTAATCTGCATCCAGGAAGGGAGGGAGGAAGGGACTTGGGGAGTCTAAGAGCTGTGCACACGTCAGCAGCTCCCAGCCCCCTGCATAGGCTGGGACCCAGCCTGTGCAGGGGGCTGGGAGCTGCTGATGCACACAGAGCTCTTAGTTCATACTGGGGGCACCTCTATCGGGTGCCCGGGTATGAAGTTTAGTCCTGCCTGACACCTGCAATGAAAGCGTGCCCCCTGAGGCACCCTTTCAGTGCAGGGTCCCTTTATGCGGAATGGATGGCTCTTCTAGCCACCCACTCTGCATAAAGGGAGAATGTTTTCCTTTTGTCCCTGAAGGCTTCCTTAGGAAGCCTTGGGGGGCGGGAGTAGTCACCAGTTGTGTGTGCGCCCGCGCACACACAACTGGTGAAAATGTTTGGAGCCATCTCGAAGAACTTTGTTTAGAGAGGCAGAAACCTTCAGAAGATTTCTGCCTGTCTAAACAAGGTTCTTTGAGATGGCTCCGAACAATCACCATGACGCTGATGCGGCCGATTTTTTTTTATTTTTTATTTTTTTTCAAAAGCTTATCTGCTGGCTAGGTGAGTCCTGGGGGACCAGGAGGGGCATTGCCCCTGCCTTCCTAGGGGGCCCACCACCCCTGATGAGATTCAAAACTCACAACCATTTGTACCACTGCTTGATGTTTCACAAGGCTAGAGGAGCTCTGTGGTTGGAAGGTTTCTTTCTTGTACATGTTGCTACATAAGCTCGCCTGAATGTGTGAATACTGTTACAAATGCACATCTTAGTGTGAACAGTGCATAGACAGTAGTGCTGAGATGAGAGGAAGTGTTCCCATTCTGTAATGAAATACCGACCTTTTGGGAATGCTTGCAAGTGTCCATTGGTACTTCATCAGATTCCAGTGATTCTGTGCTTCTGCCATTTTTTCTATCATTTTCATCACTTTCTGGGACTTTTCATTACTTTCCAGGACTTTCTGGGACTTTTTGTCGCTTTCTGAGACTTTTTGTCACTTTCTGGAATTTTGTGACAATTTTACAGCACTTATGGCAATTTTCACCACTTCCCAGGTACTTAGCCAGCACGTTTGTGTCTCCACAGTCCCTGGAGGTGCACACGGGTCACAAACAGAGCTTTGGACTAGCCCCATAGAAGCCCCGTTCAACTTATGAAAACTAACAGAAAATGGCAAAAATAGTGGGAAAGCTGAAAGGTTTCCACATGTGTGAATGAAGGGGAATGCCCTGCTTTTGATGGAAACTGCACTTGCCAAGATTTCTCGTTTTAGGCCTACAGGCACTGAGCAGTGTCCAGGAAGAGTAGCAACAGGATCAGGACTGACAGGATTGGGACCAGGAATGTGTCACTGGAGCATGGGGGCCAGGCAAATCAGGTCTAAACAAGGTTTGGGTCAGGTCCAAGCAGAGTTGTACAAGTCAAAGGGTCAGAACCATAATTGAGCCAAATCAGGTAACAAACTAAAGGGCAATCCAGAGAGCAGAGTCCAAGAACTAGCAAGAGGTCTAAGTCAAGGAGTCAGTTTAACACAGGGAAGAAGGCTGGAAAGGGAAACAAGGCTGGGGCAGGGCGAATGGGGCAGGCTGGTCTGGTGGGATCCAAGAACCAAGCAGAGTTGAGGCACCAACAGGACAGAAACCTAAGTATTGCTTTGCCTGGATTCCACTTGGATAAAATTCAGATGATGTTTAGCCATCCAGGAGCCAACCAGGGCCTAATGGATGGGAAGCCCCATGAAACTGACAGGTTACTGGAGTAAGACCTAATAATGAGCTGGAACAAGGGCCAAAGCAGAGCACCAAGGTGGCTCTGTGGAGCCACCTTCCTCCTCCAGAGTCCCAAGGAGGATGCTGGTTATCATCCTGGGTCCTGACATGAATATGTGTTGTTTCAAAATTGTATGTTTGTATGTATGTGTATGTTTCAAGCCCAATCTGTTGTTATATCTGGGTTTTATTTCCTGCTTTGCCATCTTAGCCAAGTTACATCACTTTCCAGTGGCTACCTATTTAGTTTGCAAGCACTGCAGGCATGGACTATTCTCTTACTATGTATCTGTTTTCTAGAATATGGTTACCATGTGTTCCCAAATGTACGTGAGAGAGGAGACAATGTAGTTAAGATGACAACTTCTACTAGGTCAACTTCTTTTGGTGAGAGTATGACGTCTTTTGAGCTTCATGAGCTCTCGCTCACCAATAGAAATTGGTCCAATAAAAGGTATCATCTTAGTCTCTTGTATTGGTATATGTAGCATAATGGACTGCAATCTTGACTACGGGCTTTAGCGATGTACACAGTAAAGAAACCCATTACAATGATATCCTAAGGTCATACGTCTGTTCCCAAAAAATGAGAATAGAATCTTTCATATGCTAAATGGCAAAACTGGGCCTTATACCCAGAAATTAGTATTATATACTATTCTTGATGCAAAACCTATATTCTTGACTGTACTTATTAGGAAGCAGCAGACATTCTGCCACCTATTTGTCTTCAGGAAATATCTATTTTACTTGGGTTTAGCACTGCATGCACAGCAGCAGTCAGCAGATATTTCCTGTGGTGAGACATCTATCAGGGAATCTGACTACACTTCTCATCACAGAATCAGAAACAGACAAAAGCTTTTTAGTCCTCCAATCCATCTCCTGGCCAATGAACGTTCTAGCAATAATGTATGATGCCCATCAACAAGTGGTATATACTGTAACCGTCATCCTCAAATCTAGACTGCCACAACCAACAAAACTCAAGGTATCTCATAAAGTGATAACACACTATGGGCCAGATTAAACAGATTTATAGAAATCAGTTTGGTTCCATGGCAATTCATTACATGCGAACTGAAAACTGTATTGCTATGTGATATTTCCTTGTAGAACTGGAAAAACTGCTGAATAAATCTGGCACCTTACCTGGAGGACAAGTCGGGGTTCCCAGCCTTGGGCCAGTGAAAACCAGACAGGTGTGTGTTTATTTACGAACAGAGGAGCATGGTAACGTTGCTCGATTCATGAAGGAAGAGATCATAATGGAAATACCAGTAGGAGTCATTAACAAATGTACCCAGTTAGAGGCACATGGAAGCTATGGTCAAGCCACTTCTAATAATCTTATTATGCCTGGGGTCTAATAATCAAATCCAACTCTCGCATCCCTTCTCACTCTGCCAGAAGGAAGCCGATCAAATCAATATCTTTGCAGGCGTGATCTTCTACCAGAATAGAATTTTGGAAAGTCTGAAGCATGTTGGAGAACTATTTGTTTGTATGAGTGTCGGGAAAGAAAAGTTAAGCATCTTTAATTTCCAGAATGCTTTGCATTGTCTCACCTCTGGAAAGGTTGACTAGAAACTTCAAATTCATTTAATCTATTGGCCTTGGGAAGAAGTGGTGCTTTATTCTTTTATTTGTTTTTTTTTATTCATAGAGGAGGGTACCTCCCTTTCTTACAAACTGTCTTTGTTTTCTCTCAGGCCTCTTTCTGTGTTCTCAGAGATAGTGACTGTCTGGGGTTTGTTATTGTGGCCTTGGAAATACATTTTCTGCTTAGAAAGTGATTTTTGACAACTTTATTCTCATGGGCCTAGTTGGATAGTGTCAGCCTGAGGCCTGTGGCTGAATTAGCTGAACTAAGTTGTCCAAACCTCATCCTGCTTGTGTCTCTGATCATGGCCAATATTGCCTAATTAATATATAACAGCTCTGTGGGGACTCCATACAGCTGTCACTCACAGGTGCCATGTGACGAACTGGACAGACAGGCATGTGTTCCTCCTCACTGTGCTCCCCCCTCCCTCCCATCACTGAGATGCAATCACTCCCCAGACCACTCTAGGCACTCCACCCCAGGACTCTATGGTCCTGGCAGATTGGCACATGCACAGAGGCTGCCCACACCCTAACAGATAGGCAGCGACTATGTGGGTGCACCATAGCCCACATCAGCCAGCATTCACCCGCATGATGGGTTCCACATTTGCTGGTACAAAGTCATGAGTGGGGGCTGTGGGGCAGGCAGGCGGGCTCAGGTGAACATCTGGTGACCACCTAACAGACAGGCAAGTGGTCACCCATCCAAACGGGGCTAACCTGGACTACAATCTTGTCTGTTTTCACTCATTGTTGCCACCCACAATCTAAGAACCTCTGCATTAGAGGCTATGCAACAGTCCGAAGTTTTATGAGGGTTCATGTAGTCCACAGTAGCTGGCTCCTAAGATCCTACCTTGTGCTCCATGCATGCTTTAGAAGCTCAGCCTGAAGAAGGTGGTCTGCTGTGAATCTCAGAAGACTAATCTTAGAGCAGCAGCTATTCTCTTCTAAAGAGAATCGAATGAGGCTTCAGTGGCCTGCCCTTGATAATTGTTTGAAAGCTGCAGTTGGAGCAGAATCCATCACCCCTCCTTCCAATGGGGATGGGTCATCAAGAGCTCTGTGCTTTGGAATCTACACTGCTTTCAAGGCAGAATTCAAGGTGTGCTGGTTCTAGAGCTGCAACGGGTACTAAAAGTAGTACCCACAGGTAATGCCTGCATTTTCAGGCACCTCACTGGGCACCCAACAGGCTACCTGAGGTCCAGTCCGAGCCTGATGTCCAAAAATGCGAGTATTACCCAGAGAAACTGACAAGCCCAGTGGTCCCAGCCAGGGCTTGTCAGTTTCAAAGGCTGGCTAGTGCCACCCCACCCCCCCGCCTCTCAGCTGGGAGGTGCTCTAGCAGGGGAAGTCGCATTTGAAAGTGACAGGATCCAACCAGGGCTGCTGCAGCCTGGGCAGGAACCTGTCAGTTTCAAAGGCTGGCCAGCACTCTCCTCCCTCCCCCCCCCCAAGTGCCGAGGCCATCTAGGGGGGGGGGGGGAAGCAGCCTTTGAAAGTGACAACCCCAGGTCAGAACTGCTGCAGGACTGGACTCCTCAGTGGTCCCAGCTGGGGCCTGTCACTTTCAATGGACAGCCGGTGCAATCGAGCAGCCCATTGGGTCCCGTTCAGGCATTGTTGGTTCCCAAACAGGGCTGGGTCTATTCAGGCACCCCAGATTAATTAAGAATGCCCAAATCTTTGGATGCCCAGTTGCAGCTCTAGTTTTGACCCATAGTCCCATCACTGTGTGTATCCCATGTGGCAAGGACATGTTGAGAGATGATCTCGGCGGCTGCTCCACATCTGTGCAACTCCCTTTCCCTGGAGGTTCATCAAAGTCTGGGACTGAGCATTTTCTGGAGGAGATGCAAGACCTTGCCTTTTTATTTGTGCAGGCATTTGGCAGATGGAGATAGGGTCTGTGTTGGGGGTTTTAGGATATTTATATATATATATATATATGAATATATGTATTAATGTATACCTATTTGATATTGTTTTATATGTTGTTACCTTCCCTGAACCTGCAGGATAGGACATGATATACACTTAAATAAATAAAAAAAGGTGGGCATGGGACATGTATGTTCTTTAGGAAGCCAAAAAGCAAAAGATCAGTGAAATGAATGTTAAGTTCTTGTGGAGAAATGAAAAACACACACCTGAATTGCAGATGAGGAGGAAATTTAAACATCTGCAGGTTTTTCTGGAAGACTAGATGGACAAGAATGAATAATATATAAAACTAGTAACAGTAGGGATTTGATCCTGGAATGTGAAGAGCGTGCTAGCCCTGGTTCTGCACAGTATTTTTTATCCCAAGTTTAATTCGGAAGCCAAAAAGGACTACTCAGGGGTTTAAAGTCAATCACATGCTTAAGTGCCTACCAAGTGTGCAGATATTGGCCATTTTTAAATGGGCATGGCTGGGGGCAGGTCCGTATGTGCTGGTGAGTGGGGGCCAAGGGGATTTAAACGGACCAGGGATGGGTGTGCGTTCCTACCCACACATGGTTTGACCTGCCCCCACGCAGAGCATTCTTGATTTTTCCCTGATGCTCCATGCGTGGGCATGAGTGGGTGCTGCGTGGGTCAAGGGAACGCCCCCTCCCCCCACTGCCTTCAGCCTGGTGCTCAGGTGCGTGAGAGATGGGTGGACCTGTGTGGGCACATCTTGTGTAAAAATAGCGAATGTTCTCCGGACCTTACAGAACTGAATCCTAAAAGTACAAGCCTAAGCTGCATACTGTACCCAAACGCATTTCTCAGAAGCTTGGTGGAGAGGATGTTATTGACAGCTAAATGCAAAAGTGTAAAACCAAGCTGGTAGAGAATACAATGGCTAAAAATAGCAAAACTGGATACAGATTTTCCTTGAAACGTTGAAATCCTAAGCCTGTCTGAAATGGACACGAGGATCCAAAATGACCTGATCTAGGGAAAAAGAGCTTATAAGGTCCTGATAATATTCATGGAAAGAAAAGAAAAAGCAGAGGTAAGCTGCCTTCGTTAAAGCAGTAGGATTCATGAGGAAAAAAACCACATTCTGAGAGCAGAAAGGACAGATAACGAATTTAGGAAACCATCAACATTTCCCCCTAAGTCTGGATCTTAATTATAGGATAAGAGTTAAACTTTCCTGAGAAAATTATACACTTATTATATCAAGGTTAACATTATCTTTCTGGTGCCCCTCACCAACCACCAAGTCTGGATGGATTGACATGGTCATTTTAGAAAAATAATTCTGCTACACAGCTACCAAAAATATTTTGGGGAGTAATCTACTGCTAAATTTTAATGCAATAAGCCTAAAAATAAAATAGGAACCCTCTGCCAACTGACTGGGAGAACACCTGTCTATAGTGGTTTTTTAATGGATTTGTTTAATCCAAAGTAGTTATTTTTACTCTTAAATATGCTCTCAAAAGGTGTCCTAAGAAATACACTTAGGGTGCAATACTAACTGTACTGGAGTTAATGGGACTTTCCCCAATAACTTTGATGGGGCTAAGGTTGCACTTTTTAAAAGGGTTTTAAGCGTCCTTTTTCATTAACATGAAGTGACTCAGGAGCTTCCCACCAAAAAGCCATAATGCACACTGAAGGGTCAACAAGCATTGCATCAACATTGCCCATGCTGAATTTGGCCCAGTTGGTTGAACTTTTGAATAAAATATTCTTGTTCACAACCACAAATCTATTATTCAAAAAGGTTGGTAAGCCAGGTTGCTAATATCTAGACAACACCAATTCATTCATATGCAGTGAAACCCGCATGAAGGATCATCATGAGCAGACAGCCCACTGTCTTCAGCAGCAACATAAGAGTTTCCAAAGTTCCTAAGTGAAATGTTATTCCGTTGCAGGCCACTGATTTCTGTCTCTAAAATGGAAGCAGGTTTTGTCTTTATGTAATAGCCCCTCCAAGGGTGTTTTTAAACAAGCAAGGCTTGGTGTGTGTGTCTGTGGCCAGCTGAGTGGCACAGCTGCGGAGCACCCATTCAGGTGGATTGTGTGGGGTGGGATTCTAACAAGTGGCTCCGGGTGTATCTACTGCAGCAGTCACCACACACTCCCCCTGACACAGACCATAGGGGACAGAGAAGTGTGCTGGGCTGGCCTTTGAAATTGACATGTTTCAGCTGAGAGCACTGGGGAATCAGGCTCCCCAGTGCTCGCGGCCAGTTCCTGCTGTGACTTGCAAAGGCCGTGGTCCCTGCCCATAGTATGTATAAGCCACAGACCTCTCTGCTAGTGTGGCCACCCGCCCCAGTTCATACGGGCAGGGGATGTGCGGGTGCCTGTTGCTACGCACCTTTTTGGCTTGCCCTGCATGGCACACTCCCAATTTCTTGGCAGTGTGCTGTGAGGGGCCATGAGTGGATGCTGAGTGGCTCACTGGAGCACACATTCCCCCACCTACCTTCAGATGGTCAGTTAGATGAATGGCTCCTGGGTAGCCATACACATCCCATTTAAAAAACCTCAGTGTGTTTTTAAATGAGATGGGTGGGTGAGAAGGTCTGCAGTCATTGTGTGGGGTGGGTGCGTGGGGAGCCTCTTCACATGAATGACCCAACGCATGGCCTCCCCTCCCCATTCACGCACCACCCAATCCATGCACAGGGCACTCCAGATTCTTCCAGAGTGCCCTGTACACGAACTGGGTGGGCAGTGCGTGGATCAGGGGAGCATGCATCCGCACGCACTGTATTCAAATAAGACATACCCCACGTGGACAGTGAGTGTCCATGTGTGAGAGTGTCTCACATAAAAACACCCAGAGAGAGACAATCCACACAAACAAGAAGTTTGAATCAATATCCTCATGAACTTCATGTATTGGGTATACGGTTTGGGAGAAGAGGACTGGCCTTACATTTGACACTGCAGGACATTCAATGCCTACAAACAATGGGATGAGTAAGGAACAGAGGTTTAATCATTTACATGTTCTTGATTTTTAAAAGACTCTTATTTTGGTTTTAATATGGAGTTCTGCTGGCAACAGTTACTCTAGGTCAGGGATAGGGAATTTTTTCCCTCTCAGGGGCCACTTTGAAAATTAGTAGAAGGTGTGAGGGCTGCTTAGATGTTGAGGGCAGGGGTGTAAGCAATCAGTGTGAGCTTTTGAGGCTGCTGTGGGGCAAGACTGAAAATGCAGATTTTCATATTAGTAGGCAGGGTGTCCCAATGCTGTTATAGTTGTGGGGACCCCTCTTTCCATATTCAAAGAGATCTGGGTAAAAATCAGATATCAGGTGAATCTTTCTATTAGCTAAAACTGTCATTAATGGAGACTTATATTTAATAAACAAGTACAGGCCATCAGCTAGGTGGGAAAAGAGCCTACAGTGGCCCTTAGGGTATGATCAACAGCCTGGTTGCCAGCAATCCTTTCGGCTACAAACTGGGCAGGAGTATTTTCAAAGATAAAGCTCTCTATGGGTTTTATAGATGGTCAAAGCTCACTGAAGAGATGAGGGGGCAGTAATAAGTAATATGTGGAGAAGTTAATCTAACATCAGTCCCAACTATCAATGTTTTCATCCAAGTATATTTTTGCAAGGAAGGCCTAAGAGTTTAAGACCTTAACTCATGTGAATGGAATCACCAAATTATTTTAATTCCAATGAGGTAGGATTTCACAGGGTCATTCCCAGAGAAAGTGTCAGGTTATTTAGGCTTGCCATCTCTGAACGGCTTGAACCTGAGACTCCCATAATAGGGATGGGCGAACAGATCGCTGTTTGGCTGCGTTCGGTTCGTCCGTTCGGTTCATTCGTTCAGTTCGGATTTGTTCGGTTCGTTCGTTCGCCAAGTTCGGGTTCGGATGTTCGGTTCGTTTGTCCAAACAGGCTGTTCGGTTCGGCTGTTTGGCTCGTCCGTTCAGCCATTCGGGAGGTGTTGTTATGGAGTTTTTTTGTTTTTTATATGTTTTTTGGTTTTTTATTGGGTTTTCTTTTGTTCTTTATTTGGTTTTTTGGTTTTTATATGGGGTTTTCTTATTTTTTTTAATCTAATATTATATATATCTGTCTACACTAAATCTAACCGCTATTAACTATTCTAAATGCTATGAAGTAAATGGATTATCTAATAAGTA
>QEPC01011164.1:183855-240482 GCA_003113815.1 Sphenodon punctatus
AGCTCTTGCGAACCCAGAGAGTAAAGAGTCTGTAAACGGGAAGGATCGGGCCCTTGTGTGACAAAGGAGTTTCATTGTGGCACACTTGAATTAGCCAGTGAGAGAAACTGATTCAAGAGAACTGTGCGCAAGGGAAACTGAGTCACTCAAACCTGGTAAAGTGGGGGTGCGGACCCCCAAACCAGTGACAGTGGCGCCCCAATGAGTAAGGGTAATGCTCAGCTTGTGGACCAATATGTAGACAGTAGAGGAGCATTCCCAGGTGACTGGACTCCTCTGAGGGGAGTAAAATCCCAAAAAACTGCAGAGCTGGAAAGCCCAGGAGTTGGCAGTTCTGAGAGTGGAATAAGCAGATCCTTGAACAGAGTGTGTTAAGTTTGTTGTTTTAATCTTCATTTTGGGCCAGGGAAAGTGTCAAAATTGGGCTACCAAAGCACTTTTATCACCTGAAAAAGTCAGAGCTGAGAAGGGAAGCGAGGTCTCGAACCAGAAGGAAAAAAATAAGCAGCATCTGAAACAGCTGATATACGAGTTTGAAATGAGTACGAATGGAACAGATGGGGATGGGGCGGTGCCAGCAAATCCCCCCCCAGGTTCCCCTCCACCCAACCCACAACCACCAGATGCAGATGGAAATGCGCTGCCAAACGGGACCCCAAACCCCCCTCCAAATGACCAGCAGCCAGGGGGACAAGGCTCAAACCTTGAACTCAGAATGAGCCCAGAATGAGGATGGAACATGAGCTCAAAATGGAAAAACTAAAACAGGACGAGAGGGAGAGAGAACGGGACAGACAGCACCAAACTGAACTCCTGAAGACACAGGCATCCCTAGGAATGACTCCTCAACTCCCTCCACTAGGCAATACGGGAAACAACGCAGAAGGCAGAATTCGGGACTATGCCCCATTGATCCCACAATGTGAGGGAAATCAAGGCATAGAAGACTACTTCACAACCGTACATCATGTTTTCCTTCAAGAACAGATCCCGAAGGGACTGTGGCTGAAATTAGTGTTACCTAAACTCCCAGTGAAGGCAAAACAAGTTTTCAACACAAAGATGGAGGAATCTCCAGGACTGACTTTTGATGATTTCAAATAGGCAGTTCTTGAAGCATACAGAATCACTCCAGAAACCTTTTGCCAGGAATTACGCAGCTTTAAGAAGGCAGAGGGTACATCATATTCAGATGTTTCTAATATCTTGAAACAATATGGTGTCAAGTGGCTAGATCCAGGTGGGCATGCCACTAAAGAACAAATTATTAACTCTATATTGCTTGAACAGTTCTATACTGTGTGCAGCCCAAATTTTAAAGCACACCTGCTGAATAAGGAGATCACAAATCTCAAAGAGGCAGGGACAAGGGCTGATGCATTCACAGAAAATGCTATCTTAGCTTATGGGGAAAGAAAGCCTAATAATGGGGAAAAGAAACCACATAATGGGAAAAAATCCAAACAAGGGTTTTACCATAAGCAGAATGGGTACAATCCACAAACCCAGAACAAGCCAAATGAGAATGGGGGTGGGGGGAGACAGGGATCACCTGTCATTATTTTATGAAGAAGTGGTCAGTGTCTAATATTAGAACACAAGTGAGCAACAAGAGCCCTCAAGCTCTTGCGAACCCAGAGAGTAAAGAGTCTGTAAACGGGAAGGATCGGGCCCTTGTGTGACAAAGGAGTTTCATTGTGGCACACTTGAATTAGCCAGTGAGAGAAACTGATTCAAGAGAACTATGCGCAAGGGAAACGGAGTCACTCAAACCCGGTAAAGCGGGGGTGCGGACCCCCCAAACCCATGACAATGAGACTTAACACTCCTTAGAAATCTGCTTGAAAACATTAACACTCATCTAGACTAAAGCTTGTGTAAAACACATAACTGGGAACTTTAAGGTCCGAACTTTCCAGTCTCTGTTAGGTGGCATGTGGCTTCAGGGGGAGTTGACTGTCACTATACTTGCAGGACCACACTGCTGGTTCCAAAGGAAAATATGAAGAGAAGATTTGGCATACAATGGTCAAGCCTGAAGTGATGAAGAAGTTACAAGACAAGACTGAAGTGATAATGGTGGTCTGGCCTTGCAACCTGTGGGGCTCCTTTGGTCACTCACGTTCACAGCCTTGTGGGTGCTCTGGGATCCATTTCTGCACGTGAATCATCAGGTTGCGGAGGTGGTCAAGAGTGCTTTACACCAACTCCACCTGGTGAGAAGGCTGCGGACCTGGCCACCATTATTAGTTATGGACCTGGCCACCATCATCCATGCCCTCGTAACTTTGAGGCTAGACTACTGCAGTTGCCCTTGATGGAAGCTATAGCTGGTGCAGAATGTAGTAGTTCACTTTCTGTCAGGGGTGGATCACTGGGAGCACATTACACCAGAGCTCCAGAGCCTGCGCTAGCTACCAATAGCTTTCTGGCCACAATTCAAGCCCCAAGCAGGTTGGACCACATATATCTGAAAGACCACCTCCTCTTTTATTCGCCTCTCAGGTAGCTGGGAGAGCCCTCTTACAGGTATCACCCAGAAGCATTCTTGGTAACTGCCCCACATTTAGAACTCCCTTCCCTTGGAGTTTCATCTAAGCCTTATGAGCCTGTTCATCTTCCAGAGGCAATGGAAGATCTTTCTGGTTTTCCCATTCATTTGGCAGGCAGAGTAGGGTTTGGGGACTTGTGGATTAGGGAATTTTACCTGATTTCATTTGTGTATTTTTAATATATTAGAGGGTTAGAGAATTTTATTTGGTTTTATTTTGCTATTTTTGAATATGGTATTTTGTGTGTGTGTTGTAACGTGCCCTGAGCCTTAAGTGAGGGGTTGGATAAAAATGTAAATAAATACAAAATATTACTATAACAATCTCTACTTATAATGATCTCTTATTTAAAAGAGTCTCAACTTCAAGAACCATTTCTGTTGATTGTATATTGCCAAGTCCAATTATAGCAAACACACTGATATAACAAACTTTTTCTCTGGTCCCATGGGGTTTGTTATACTGAAGGTAAACTGTAATGGGTGAAATCCTGGCTCCCGTGAAGTCGGTGGGAAAACTTGTGTTGAGTGGAAACAGATGTTGCCCAATATGTTTTAAAACACAGTGTGGATGAATGAACATGGGAGGGCTAATATCCCTAATGCATAACACTTTAAAAGTCCACCTGGAGTTGTATGGCGTTGCTGATAAAAGTGGATGGGGATGGGACAAAGCACTCACAATGAGTGATGCATTAGTACAGCTTCCAGGAGGTCTCCATCTATCAGACAATCTTAGATGAGATTTTAAAAAATAAAATAAAAAATGCCTATGTCTAGCCAGAGATAAGTCCTGGCAGGACTGGCTCCTGGCCTACGCAGCACCCAGCCACTAACTAGCACAGGTGCAGCAACCAGGCCTATTAGGGTCAATGACGGACTGTGCAGATAGCACAGGTATCCTTTAGAAGAAGGGATGCAAAAGAAAGGGCAGTATTCTCCTTTGGAGGGCTGGGGGATGCCTGAGGCTGCTCCCAAGGGGAGACAAGATATTCCGTAAGGAAGGACTGTGGGCAAACAGGCCTCCAAAAGGGAAAGCCTTGAATGGGAAGTGGGGCCTGCAAATGAGGTCTATGAAACTGGTGCCTGAACTGGTGCCTTTGGGGCCCCGGAGGTGATGGCTGTCTTCTCAGCACCACTGGTTTATGTGGTGATCCCAGTGCTGGTCAGGCCACACCTCTCCCTCAGCATTGCTCTATGCCCCTTACTTCCTGGCTAGCTACCCGCCTCTATATAAGGCAGGCCTGAAGCCACAGGAAGCTGTGCAGAGCATTTGTTTCCTCTTCTTGGCTTTGCTCTTTCTCCTCTCTGTTTCCAGTTTGGGTGGGCTTGGACTGGTTCGGTCCTGCCTGACCCTGTTACAATTTGGACCAGTTTGTTTATACTTTGTCTGGACTTGTTAACCTGCCCTGTTCTGTATTTGTTTGTTCTGGAACTGGTCCTCCTGAATCGACCCCGAAACTAGTCCTTTGCCCTTCTGCTCTGCCTGCCTGCTCCAGAATCCTTCTCCTGTCGCCTGGTCCACGTGACAGTTTGCAGTTTGCTGTGATGTCCCAGCCCCAACATCCTGGACTTGATCCTGTACCCACTCCCTCTAGACCTGCTTTCCAGATGCCCCTGACATCAGGCACACCATGAAGCCCGTATAAGAAGCACTTTAAATAGAAGAGCATGATTGATCATATCTGGAATCTGGAGGAGTGTTGGACAAAGAAATGGAGCTAATCCTGTGGGAACTCTACTATCCTCAGGGCCAAACTGAGTACCACCGCAGGATCCAGCCACTGCCACCACCACCTGCAGGCGGGTACCCCCACCTGCTGCTGCTGCTGTTGCCGCCACTGCTGGGGCTGGGAGCCAGGTGAGGCTCACTCCAGAGGGAGGCGACCCCAGGCCCTTTTGGGATTTTCTTCAGCCCCCCCTTTTCAGGAGGGGAGGGGTCAGGGGATCCCCCCAGGGTCCACTTCCGGTGGGAGGGCCTGAAGAAGCGGCAGGCCTGGCACCACCACAGGCATGCACTGCAGGCAACGTGTCTAAGGGCCATGCCCAAGGGCCCTTGGGTGTGGCCCTTAGGTGGGGCCGAGGGTGGGCAGAGGGGAGGTGTCTGGTTCAAAGCAGACAGCGGGAGGCAATTATAAGGGTGGCTGATTTATAAAGGGTGGATTTTGTGGAGGGTGGATAGAGGGTAGGATGGGTGAGGGTGGAGACGGGTATGGTTATGGTAGGGTGGGACTGGGTTAGGGAGGGACAGGTCTGCTCCCTCGGTGTAAGGGAGGGAAGAGACCTATATGGGATTAGGGGTTTTGGCTCCCCTGTGAGAGGGGGGAGCGGGGGGTAAGGGGGGGAGGGTTCAGGGGGTGGGGGGTCTTCCTCGTTGGCTGGGTGGGACAGCCACCAGTTTGGAGGGCTGGGGGGGCTTGGGGGGATTCTTCAGTCATTGGGGATGTGATGGGCCGGGGCAATTATGGTCCCTTTAGGAGGCAGATTAAATCTGTGACGAGGGATAGGTGTTTAGTAGGGATGGGCGAACAGAACGGAGTTCGGAAATTCGGTTTGGTTTGGTTTGATTTGAATTTGAGTTCGGAAATTTGGTTCAGTTTGAAATTTGAGTTCGGTTCGGAAGTTCGGTTCGGTCAACCGAATAGACCAAGTTCGGTCAAATTCCGAACTTCCGAACCAGGTTCGGTCATTCAAAACCAGGTTTTTTGGTGTGTGTTGCCACTAGGGATGGGGGAACAGAACAGAGTTTGGAAATTCAGTTCAGTTTGAAATTTGAGTTCGGTTCGGAAGTTCGGTTCAGTCGACCGAACAGACCGAGTTCAGTACGAACTCCGAACTTCCGAACTGCGTTCGTCCATCCCTAGTGTTTAGTGCCAAGTCCCCTCACTGACCTCTGGGCAGGGGGTGTGGTGGTCAACAATGGGAGGGTCCCTGGTTCGAGACTGCTACTGATTAACGCAAGGTGGGTGGTGAATAAGTCCACTAAGATCAGGGAGTTAATCCTTGATCAGTCAGCCAACCTTGTGTGTGTTACAGAGACCTGGCTGGACAGTAAGTCAGGGCCAATTTTGAGGTAATGAATGCTCCGCCTTGTTCAATTTCATGGGATCAGTTTCAGTGGGTGTTGCCTGCTGATGCAGCAGATGTTCTTGGATCAGTTAGAGCCACCTGTTGTAAATTAGACTCTTGCCCGTCCTGGCTAATTAAAGCTTGCCATGAAACACTTGGATCATTGCTGGCTGGGGTTGTCAATGTCTCCCTTAGGGAGGGTAGAGTCTTGGACCGTCTCAAGGAGGCGGTGGTGTGGCCTCTGCTCAAGAAACCATCGCTTGACATTGACTCCCCTGTCAGCTATCAGCCAGTCTCTAACCATCCCTTTTTAGGGAAGGTTATTGAATGGGTGGTGGCTCGACAGCTTCAGGGGCATCTGGATTGGATCAGTTTTCTTGATCCCTCACAGTCTGGCTTTCACCCTGGGTTTGGCATGGAGACTGCTCTTGTAGCTTTGGCTGATGACCTGCGCCATGAGTTGGATCAGGGCAGATCATCTCTTTTGATCCTGCTAGATCTGTTGGCAGCATTTGATACCGTTGACCATGAGATGTTGGTGGCTCGCCTGCAGAACCGAGCAGGAGTGGGTGGAATTGTTCTTGATTGCTTCTGCTCTTTCCTGACCGGAAGAACTCAGCAGGTGGTGCTTGGGGAATGCTCATCATCTCCCTGGGACCTCACGTGTGGAGTCCCGCAGGGTTCTATTCTTTCCCCCCTCCTGTTCAACGTGTATATGCAGCCTCTGAGTGAGGTCGTGAGAGGGTTCGGCATACAATGTCATCAGTATGCTGACGATACACAGCTTTACCTCTCTTTTTCAGCAGACCCAGACCCAGCAGTCTTGGTGCTTACCCAGCACCTGGTGGCTGTGGGGGATTGGATGAGGGCAAGTTGTGTAAGGCTGAATCCCGACAAGACAGAGGTGGTGTTGGTGGGTAGGGCTGGGTGGGGGTGGCCCCTGTCATTGATGCAGTTTGCCCCCCCCCCCAGCCATTCAGGTCCATAGTTTGGGGGTGCTTCTCAACCCGCAGCTCTGCCTGGATTCTCAGGTGGAGGCGGTGGCGAGGAGCGCCTTTCGCCAGTTACATCTGGTGCAACGGCTGCGGCCGTATGTTTCATACTCTGATCTGGCCACCGGCATCCATGCCTTCATATCCTCTAGGTTAGACTACTGTAATGCACTCTACGTGGGGCTACCCTTGGTGATGGTCTGGAAGCTGCAGCTGGTGCAGAATTTGGTGGCCCATCTCCTTACGGGGACGGGCTGTCGTGAGCACATTACACCAGTGCTCCGTTCTCTGCACTGACTACCTATTGTCTTCCCGACCCGATTCAAGGTGTTGGTGCTGACCTATAAAGCCCTAAACGGCCTAGGCCCTGCTTACCTGTGGGACCGCCTCATGCCTCAGACCATGGTACGGCCCCTGTGGTCAGCCAGGGATGCCCATCTCGGTTGGCGATGATGGGGAGGGCATTCTCGGTGGCCACTCCTAGACTGTGGAATTCCCTTTCATCGGAGGCCCACCTAGCCCTGGACCTCCTTTCTTTCCGACGACAATGTAAGACCTGGCTGTTCCGCCAGGCCTTTGGTGAGGGAGACGGGATTTGGGGGGGAGGGAGAGGTATTTCTGCCCCTTTAAACTGTATTAAATGTATTTTATGACTGACTTTTACAAATGTTATTGTTTATTTTTGTTTATTGTTGTGAGCCACCCCGAGCTGCCATTGTGGGCAAGAGGGGGCAGGATATAAATATTTGGAAATAAAATAAATAAAATTCTCAGGAATGGATTTCCTTGCAAGGACAACCACCCTGTATGCACAACTGGTGTTTCCACAGAGGTCAGTCAAGCGGCAGCCCATCATGTTTTTGTCAGCTGAGATCTCCTTGTACTGAACTCCTGTCAGCAGCCTAGGTGTGGCTCCATATTGATTAAACGCTCTCACGCTCCAACTCCCCTTGCCTATCAAATATTTGTTCTTCAAATAAGGAAGGATTGTGGCTGTGAGATCATTTCAGTACTCCTGTAGTTTTCAGGGAATCGTTTATTTGAAATGGGCTTATCAGCTTTATATTTAATGACTAATTTGAATCCTTTCTTCTATCTTCTGGGGTTGTTCTATCAGAATCCGATGGGACTTTTGAACTTGGAGCTATTAGGCACTTAGCCATCTTTTCATTTTGTTTGTGGGGCTGCCATCTGCTAATATTATATGATGCTTGTATGTCTCCCCAATGGTTCTCCTGAGTTATGACAGATGGAAAAATCAGCTACATTAAAACAATTAACAGCTATGGGTATAAATCTATAGGTATAAAAGGGCTGACGGGGTAATGTCCTCCCCTGAGTTTGGGGCCCAAAGAACAGCCCTCTTCTTAATCTCTACCTGCCCTGATGGCAGCTGCTTTAGGGGTCATAGAGGACTGAAAGTGAAGTGGACTGTCCCTGTCCCAGTCTACTCTCTATTGGCATTTGAATTTCCTGAAAGCTGGACATGTGGACAGACCTGTTGTCATCTGAGGAGAGGGGAAGGCTATGGGAGCCAAAGTAATGCCTCTCCTAGCCACTATACTGTCTGTCACCCCCACGTAACATTTCCAGATCCCCATAAATTGGTCGGTTGCCAATAAGTCATCTGTGATCCATGATGCCATCTTGGACTGGGCAGCTGACCTCGTGTGTGTTGGAGACCTGACTGGACGAGTGTCCAGGGCTGATTTTGGCTGACCTCGTTCTGGCTGGGTACTCTGTCCAGCATCAGTCCAGACCAGAGGGTTGGGGAGGGGGCGTAGCTATTATTTTTAGGGCTGGGTTGGTCGTACAGAGGTATTCAGTGCAGAATAAGTCTGGGATGGAGTTCCTCCACATTGTGGTTGATTTGGCCAAAAATGGACTGGATGGTCTGGCCAGGGACAGGTTGGGGATTCAGCTCGTGTACTGTGCACCCTACTGCACAGCAGCATCCATGTCTGCTCTAGCAGCTGTGGTCTCGGACCTGGTCTTGAAGTCCCCTAAACCCATTGTTTTGGCTGACTTCGATATCCATACTGAGGCTGGATTGCATGGGACGGAGCAGGAATTTATGTCCATCCAGTGGAGCTGTTCCCGGTGGTGAGTGGTCTGCTTGGTCCAGCCTGTCTCTGCCTGGAACTGGATTTGTCCACAGCTCATTGTGATATGTTTTTTAAGTACTTTGTGGACAAAATTGCTTGCATTGAGCACGACTTTGACTCTGCCATTTTAGAGGCAGTGACAGTCAGAGGTTAGGAATGCCCTGTCTGGTCACGTTTTATGGGATGAATGTCAATTGATAATGCCTGTGGGTGCAGCTGATGTGCTGGGGCCTGTTCAAGCCATGACTTGTGAATTAGATCCATGTCCATCCTGGTTAGTAAAGCTACCAGGGAGACATTAGGACTGGTGCTGGTGGGGATTATCAACACCTCTCTTCGGGAGGGGAGGGTGTCGGACTGCCTCAAGAAGGCTGTGGTGCGGCCTCTCCTCAAAACCCCATCACTTGACATTGATGCCTTGGCAAGTTACTGGCCTGAATGGGTAGTAGCTCATCAGCTCCAGGTGCATTTGGATGGCATCGGGTTTTTTGATCCCACAAAGTCTGGTTTTTGCCTGGGAGACAGTGCTTGTGGCCTTGGTCGATGAACTCCTAGTAGAACTGGACAAGGGTTGTATGACCCTCTGTTTACGGGGGGAGGGAGGGAAAGAGGGATACTCAACCACTCTCTGCTGCACACAAGGTACCCTTGGAGCCCCAAAGGATCTCTCTGGGTATAAATGCCTGTCAGGATAGTATTTGGGCCCATCCGAGTGCTTGGAGTACGAGGAAGTTAGGCCCCTATCATTATCAGGCATGGGGATACAGGGGTCCTGTGGCTTCCTACCAGTTCGTCACCCGCAAGCACTCCAGGGACGGCTCTGGGGAGGAGGGCAGGGTGTTCCAAGAAGGTGAACACTCCAGGGATGGCTCTGGGGAGGAGGGCAGGGTGTCCCAAGAAGGTGAGGATGGAAGAGTTTGGGGACCCAGGATTCAGGGAAAGGAGAAGGGAGGAAGCCTCACAAACTACAGGAATGGCTAGGGAACCCAAGGAGGGGGAGGGGAAGGGGGACACACCCTCAGCCTTGCTCTCAAACACTCACTCACAGACTCAAAGAGAAAGGAGAGAGGGAAAACAAGGGAGGTAAGTTCACAACACAGCTATAGATAGATACACGCACAAACCACACAAAGAACAACACGCCAAGGTACAAGCACATAGCTTCTCAACGTGAAGGGGGCCAGTCCAGACAGGAAACCTGAACACCAGCGTGGTTGTCCAGGCCGCGCTGGTTTAAATAGCCCTAAGCATCATTCCCCTCAGCTGGTGGCTTTCCCTGCAGGTGCGCAGAGCGCCGCAGGGTCCTAGAGTCCTGCCCTCCTCTGTTGTGGGAGCGTGCTGACGCCTGAGGCTCGTCTGGGGGTGTAGCAGTGTCTGCAGCACAAGCCGGCAGGAGTGCTACTGCATCTGTCTGCTGGGGCAATGCCGTGGGAGCGTGCTGACGCCTGAGGCTCGTCTGGGGGTGTAGCAGTGTCTGCAGCACAAGCCGGCAGGAGCGCTACCACATCTGTCTGCTGCAGCAACGCTGGGGGGGGAGGGAGGGGTCTAAACTGGGCCGGGGATGCGGGGGTGCCCTGTGACATCGGTGGAATCCCATGACACCCTGCTGGTTCTATTAGCTCTATTAGTGGCTTCTGATACCATAAAACGTGTGTTGCTGGTGACATGCCTGCGGGGGGCGGGACCATTTTGCAATGGTTCTGCTCCTTCCTTGCACATAGATCTTAGCGAGTGGTGCTAGGAGACTGTACATCATCCCCTGGGGGCCTCCTATGTGGGGTCCTGCAGGGTTCCATCCTGTCCCCACTCTTGTTCAGTGTGTATATGAAGCTGCTTGAGGAGGTTGTGTGCAGCTGGCAGTTTGCTGTCATCAGTATGCAGATGACACCCAGCTGTATTTGTCATTTTCATCCGACCCAGGCCCTGCTGTCTCATTGCTGTCCTGGTGTTTGGCTGCTGTGTGGGATTGGATAAGGTTGAGCCCACTGAAGCTCAGTCCCGATAAGACAGGTGATGCTAGTAGGTGGGGTCGGTGATCCGAGTGAGGAAGTTTCCTCGATTATTGGGGGCATCCGTCCACCCCTGGCTCAGTCTGTGCAGAGCCTGGGTGTGCTCCTGGACTCACAGCTATGCCTGAATTCTCAGGTGTTGACTGTGGCCAGGGCAGCCTTTCGCCGATTACATCTGGTGAAGCGGCTCCGCCCATATGTCTTGTACTCTGACCTCACCACTATCATGCATGCATTCGTCACCTCGAGACTAGACTATTGCAATGCACTTTACGTGGGGCTTCCCATGGTGACGGTTCAGAAGCTGCAGCTAACGAAGAATGTGGCGGCCTGGCCCCTTACTGGGATGGACTGCAGGGAGCACATAACACCTGCGCTCCGAGCGCTGCACTGACTGTCTATTGTCTTCCGAGCCCAATTCAAGGTCCTGGTGTTGACCTTTAAAGCCCTTCACAGCCTGGGCCCTGCTTATCTGAGTGATCGCCTCACCCCCTGGGTGGACCCTGCGGTTGTTTGGGGGTGCCCTCCTGGACGTCCCGTGCTATTGGTGGGTTCAGATGGACAGGAGGGTGTTCTTGGAGGCTGCACCGCTGCTCTGGAATTCCCTTCCAGTGGAGGTTTGCCTTAGCCTGGATCTCCTTGCCTTCCGACGAAACTGTAAGACTTGGCTCTTCCGCCAGGTGTTTGGCGGAAGGGGGGAATGGTTAAATGGGTTGGGGGGGTATTTTTATGCACAGATTTTACTGTTCGTGTTTATGTGGTTTGTTATATATTTTTGTATTTACATTTTAACTGAAATTGATTCTTTTATATTTATATAATTGTGAGCCGCTCCAAGTCGCTTCTGCGAGAAGGGCGGGATAGAAATGGAAAAATAAATAAATGAATAAATAAACTGTCTCCTGTTTACCTCTCCTTGTGTTCCCATAACTGCTTTATGTCGTGAGGGGCAGCTACTATTATGCCATACTACCCCTCATGTCATGACTGAATGCTCCAATGCTATTATGTAGTATGTCCAGCTAGTATACGTAGTAGCTGGACAGATATTATGTAGCTTACCATCATGCCTGAGTGAGGCCAATATCTCAAAAGGACTTGAAGTTGGGCTATTGGCTGCATTTACATGTTTGCATGGCTACAACTGCCTGTAGTCCCACTTTAAACTGCAGCTGGCTGCTAAACACATATTGACACTTGCCTAACCCATGTTAGAAATTGTACACAGACATAAAAATAAATGGGTTGGGTTGATAGCTCCTGAAAAATGTAAAGTAATGTGTAACAGAGGCCTAACTGTAGCTAACATGCATGTCATATTCATCACTGACCTGAGTATATGAACTGAAGTCATCACCCAACAGATGAATGCATGTAAAACACTAGCAAACGATGGTAGCATTTTGTATCCACTTTGCATTGATGTATGAGGCATCATGAGGTGTGTAGCAAAAGTAAGCCAGGCCCTTGTTTTCTGCCCCTGCAAAAAGTAGGACTGAACCTGTCAGAAGTCATGTGTGAAAAGTGTCTGTTGGTCCCCACCGAGGAAGTGCTAGACATTTGAACTTATTGAGCACAATCTGGCAGGACATGTTTCAGGAGAGGCCCGGGTCTAGGCATCATCAAGTCAAATTGTAGCCCCCAGGGTGTTGTCTAAGTAAGAATGCACACAGCCTTTTTTCAGCCATGCTTATCAGCATTTTTAGGTGCACTAAACATTCATAAAACTCATCCCAGAATATTAAGGAAAAATATTAAGCTACCTTTTCTAAAGGTGGTGAATTTGAAGAGTGCACATTCACATTTACACTCCACGATTGCAGGACTCACACCACCCCGGGCATATATTCCTCCCCTTTGGATACCACATTCTTTTAGAATGTGTGTTTTACTTGAACATTACCTAGGCTAAATCCAGCTGCTCTTCTTATGAAAACATGATAGCAGTACATTTTAGCAGTCATTTATTTTTAGAGTGGCTTCTCTGTTAGTGTTTCAAATGCTGGAAGATAAGTTTTCCTGTTGTGAGTAGCTTGAGGAATATTAATAAGAGGGCCTATTTTCAAGACTAACAGCTCGATCCACAAAATGTTGGGCTGGCACAAGCCCCATTTGCTTCAATAATGTGTGATTGTGTAGCCAAAGAGTACTTTGAGGACTAGGCTGTGAGTAGCTACAAATTTAAGTTCCCCATACCCTTTCCCATGAGCTTTCTAATGCTGGAAAAGAATGTTTGCTAAATGGATCTTTCAAGTGACCTGGGAACTTTTTCAGCCAACAGAACGATAGCTAAAATGACCTTGGCTTTCAGAACCTGGTAAATATGATCTGTACAGTGAGAGAATCCGAGACAGATGATGAGTTTTATGCAGGCAGAACTCCCTTCATTTTCAAGGGGAAATTCTGCTTGAGAAAAGGGTTCCAATGCAATTCTTTGTAACTAGCTCTCTGGGGCCAAAATGATCAAAATTGGGCTAGAAACTTCAGGGGGCAGCCATTACCTCAGACGTTCCAGATGTGTTGCTTGTAATTGTGTGGGTATGGGTATGTCATACATAAGGAAAAACTAGGGCTGAGATGAATATTGAATTTGATAAATTTGGTGTATTCATATCAATTTAAACTATATTTAGAACTGAAATGGGAAGTGCATTTACTGCCTGAAGTACCTGACCAGGTATGTGGGTACCATGGCTAATAAAAAGGTCCCCCTTTTCTTGCTTACCTGGGGCCTGGAAGGGGAATGGTGAGCTGATGGTGAACCAGGGACTGCCTTTGGCTTTCTCTTCCAGCCTGCCACAGTGAACTGTTCATTAATCACCAGTGTGGGATGGAATGGAAGCCTGTGCTATGTAAGTTTACCCTGGACATGGACACAGTGAAATATACATGGGGCTGGCTGCTTTGTCATCCTCTGATGGAGTAGCAGAAGCAAGCAGTGATATGGATCCTACCTAGAGAGCCAGCAGTCCCTAGAGATCCTTAGGGTTGTGACTTAGAAATACCTAGGGGTAGGAGTGGGGCTGGCTCCCAGGGTCAGAGCACATGGTGCATCTCTAATTTCAATGCTTATACATTGCTCCTGAAAGTAGTTGCATTTCCTGTTCGCTTTGCTACCGCAGACTTCAAAGATGTGCTGCTTGTACCCATACCATGCCTAGGTAAAGACCATTTGCTTCCCAAACAAGACTCTAAAAAGAGCCAAATCAGAGGAGGCTGCCTCCACAGGACCCAACCCATGTTTTACAAGGAGCCTAGCAGATGTTGGGACAAAGCTTTGTTAGTTTAATCATTGCTGTGTATAACTAGACAAACACAGGATGTGTTCAGTAAAGCTCATGGGTGCCTGCTAGATCACAGAGCCTCACAGCCTCAGTCTTTTATTTGTTTTTAAGTCTGGTGCCAGTCAGTTTCATGGAGTGTTCCCTAGTTCCGAATGGGTTTGGCCACCACTGACGACTATGGTGTCTGCTGATGAATAAAGGCATAATTCATTCCATGATGTTGGGGCTGCTCTGTAGGGCTGGCCTTAGAGCGGGGCCAGCAGGGTTGTGGCTTCGGGGCCCCTTGGTGGTTAGAGCCCCACATTTTGTGCCTGGCTCAAATTGGGCTCCCAAGGCCCTCTGGAATGGTGTTGGGTGCAGCAGAGGGCCCCCAGGAGTGTTTTGTTTCTGTGGCTCCTGCCCCCTCACCTACCTCAGGAATGACAGGGTTCCTCGTGGTGCTCCCAGGGAATCTCTAGCTAAAAACAGGTGTGATTTGGGACTACTTTAGCCCACTTTCTCCTTGAATGTGGCGGCACATGTAACCACGTGCTGCCAGATGCTGGCCCAGGATTGTCCTGGGCAGTGTTATGGCTGGTCCAGGCCTTGACCTTCGGACAACTTCCGAGGTCACAGTTCAGGCTAAGGTTCACCTGACCAGGCCAAAGGGGGGCTAGAGTGGACCAGAGCGGGTGGACACAGCTTTCCTGGCCCAGGCTTGGGGCTACCATGGCACGCAGCCAAGGCTGTACCTCACTGGCCGCCATGGCTGTCCATCATGGCGAGGGCGGGGCACTGGGAACAAAGCATGTGCGGGTCATCTGCCTGCATGTTTTTTGTGCTCCCAGTCCTACCTGGGCTGTGCGGCTGCTGGGATGGCTCTCCGACTGTAGTTATGTCAGGTCAGTGTCCCAACCCGATCTGGGCTGTGTTGCCTGAGATATTCCGGGGAGCAGTCCTACCAGTCACACATCTGTTTTTACCCTCTGACATGGCAGGGCAGGTGCTTCATGTGGTTCTTTCCCCCTTCTTCTCTTCCCAAGTTAAGTCCTGCACTCCACCCCACCCTAGGTAAGCCCTGCCCTCATGCTGTGTCTGGGCCCAATCTATCTGCAGGACCAGCTCCCCCCCACCCCCCCGGGTTCTGGAGCGGCCCCTGCAGTTGGCTGGTGGTGCCCTTCTTGAAGTTTCCCATGTACAACGGGGGCAACATTGGAGAGCGCAATCTCTATCGTAGTGGAACTCCCGTAGCAGTCTGAATGCTAACTGCAGCAGAAGAAATTAAACTTTCTCTGTCGCTAACATGCCATGAATTCTGTGCTGCTGTGGCCACAACAATTTTCACTGAATTTGGCACTTGGTCAAATTATCACAGAACAGAAGCTGCCGCTCACAATACAGAATTAGATGGTGGGACCAATCCCATTCTCTTCGGAGCTCCACACAGAGGACACCCAGCATGTGAGCATGGACACACGCATGCATGGGCCCCTGGCACGGGACCTATGCCACCCGCGAAAACTGTGTGGCTGTGTGCGGGGGCATGGGATTGGCCCCAATGAGCAGAAGTGCTGTGCATTAGCTGGTGGGATGCTGATATAGAGAGCTGCCGGCATGTATTCTGGAGCCAAGGGACCCTCTGTCATGGCTTCCAAAGAGGAACAGCCTGCAGGGGTAAAGAACACACACTGAGACATCTGTGAAATATTACGTGTGTTTCACTTCACAGTGGCATTTGACCTTATTAATAGGGAAAGCTTGTGATGTAAACTCATAGAGCTGTCAATTGACAGGCAACTGCTATCTTTAACATCATCCCTGTATATGGATAACTCGCTGATGGTTCGCACCAATCTTAGGGGTACCCTGACTGCCCCAATCCCAACAACTCAAAGGGTTAGGCAGGGTTGTTTGCTGGCCCCAATTTTGTTTAATCTTTATGTAAACCATCTTTTGGTCAAATTTCGCAATAATATATGGCCCCCAAAATCAGGGACCGTAGAGTGTCGATATTAATGTATACAGACGACACTGTTCTGTTATCTTTCTGCAGGTTGGGTCTTACCCACCTGATGGATGACTTTGGTGTTGAGTGCTTAAGTGAAGAACTGATTGTTAATAACAAAAAACAAAGGTCATGGTTTTTTCTAGTCGTTGTAGGTTAGAATAATGGTACCTGAATAAGCACAAATTAGAACAGGTGCGTATGTTTAAATACCTAGGGGTGGTTTTTACTTTTAATGGTACCTGGTCTGCACATCTAAGATCTGTCAAACAGGCAACTGCTTCTTCCATTGTGTCACTTTTACGGTTTCTTGGATTAGGGGGGAAAATTTAGCAGAACCTGTACTGAAGATTTTGCAGGCGAAATTGATTGTGCAGATTTGTTTTGGTGCTCAGATATGGGGTCTTAGTAAGGGCAGGGACCATGTCTATTCAATTCATTTGTAACGCACCAGGTACATTGCTGGCACTATATAAATGCTTGCTAATAATAATAATACTACTACTTAATAATGACAACAGTTGTCTGATATCACAATGTCATTTCAGAAATAATGATACATGCTTTTATCAGGTATCTTTTTATAGCCTTCAAATTAACTGCTAAACCCATACAAGGAAAATATTTCCTTTAGTAAAAGAAATATTTGTGTAACAAGGTCAGAAGGCAGCATTTTCAGACTGTTCACTGCGGTAAGGGGCAAAGTATAAAACCAGAAGAGAGATGTTTCCTGCAAAAAGGGACTCTTATTTAGTGCTCTGAGTGAGTGAGTGGTCTTTTTTAAACAAGCTGCGGCTGGAGGGGGCAGTCCATGGGTGCTGCGGGGGTGGTGCGTGTTGGAATGTGCAACAGTCACAAGTAAAAGTTCACTCCAAGCCCTGCAAGCTCAATATGGGGCTTGTCCAGTAGAGGGAGGGTCAGGGGATGAAACAGTTTTTTCTTTTCTCCTCTCTTCTCTCTTTGTCCCGCATCATGTCCCATGCAGTCTGTACAGTATGGAAGCATGTCTGCTGAGTTCAAAGTTCTGTTTTGAAGAAACTTCTGCTGTGTGTTATTAAACAAAAAGCTAAGTCTACAATAGTGTGGGGGGCAGACACACATCCATTCCCCCCTACGTTCCCCCACATCCTCCCGCACGGCTCAACCTGAATTTTCAGCAGTTGTTACGTGCAGGGGTGATGGGTGGAAGTGGGGGGAGGTACGTGTTTCACAGGAGTGCACACGCATCCACCCACTTTCAAATGGGACACACCCACTCATGTCCACTGTGTGAGCCTGAGTGGGTGCGTCTTGTGTAAAAAGGGTCTTTGTGTGGTGTAGATCTCACACTTGAGATCTATATTGCCTTGAGTTTCGGCCTATACACACAGTCCCACAGATGTGGTGAGCATGGAGCAGCCGAGCTCTCACAGATCTGTTCCCAGAGAGACCAGTAGGGTTCATTAGTGCCAGTTTCCATTCCATTTGGTTAGGAGAGAGGAGACAACCTGGAGTCCTCTCCCTAGATGGGTCATGGCATACTGCAGTGACAAATACCAGCTAAGAGAGTCAGTACCCAGATTGGCAACTATAGTTCCCAGCTCCTCTATCTGGACACACTGTCTTGACTTTCTCAGAGAAGGAGGTGGTCATGGCTGTTGCTTGCAGAAAGAGAGAGAGAGAGAGACAATGGGGTACCAGGCTGAGTATTGACTGTTCCTGCCATTACAGACAAGCCTTCCTCAGGAGCTCAGGCATGAGGTGAAAGGGAACTGGTTTGCTGATACTTAGAGAGTATCAAGGAGGTCTGTTTCCCACAAATGTGGATCAAATTTACTCACACAGGGCAGGGCTAGGTTACCACCTCGGGCTCTACTTCTGAGAAACCCCCCATTTTCACAAGGGCAGGATACAGGAGTCCCCACTCCTTCCCAGAGGGGCCCCATACACAACCACCTTCCCAGAGAGGCCACGCATTTTATCTTCGTCCTGGGCCCTGCAGATTCTAAGGCCAGAGGAGAATATTACCAGAACACATCAGGTTGAAAACTTGGCTTGCCACACCTGGAAAAATATTGGGCAAAAATTCCAAGGGAAAGATGACAATCTGTGTGCTCTGTGGCAGGGATGGGAAACTTTCCCCCTCCCACGGGTCACTTTGAACCTGTGAAAATCCCTTTGAAAATTAGTACAAGCTCTGTGGGCTGGATGGATAGGAGTTGAGGGAGGCGTGCTTAACGGTTGTGCTTAGGGTGGATGAAGGAAGGGAATGGTTCTGATCATGGATTAAACTTGAGTTAGTCAACTTGACTTAAAATCTTGGGAGTAAAGTCTCCAGAGTAAGTGGTTTGTGGAAAGTGGCCTTAGTATAGACAGGCTAGCCTAAAAGCTCAGTACCCATGTTGTTTAGTGTTGGCATGTCACTAGCCCTTTGCACTGGCGTGAGCCCTATTCATTCAACAGGACTCATGCTGATGCTAATGACTTGTACTGGTGCTGACCACATTGAGGATTATGCTGTCATGTTAGTTAGCTAAAAGGTCAAAACAAAGCCTCTCACACCACACCTGTCTGTTGCCATTCCTGAGTATTGCACGGAGTGCTTAGATCGAATTTGGACAGTGCAGCAGGTACTTTTTCCAGGAGCAAGATGGGTAGTGTGAAAGGATACCCTTCTTTTTTCCCTTCTGCATGAGATGACACAGTAATCACCAGCATAGCCTTGTCCTTAACCAAGCTATGATCATCACTAGTTCTACATTCCTAACCAAGAAATATTTATAATTAACTGACATCACTGACCCCAGAATAAATGATTTGAAAGACATGCAAACAAAATCCATAAATGACATAACTGATCATGCTAACATCATGCACTGAATGCCTAACTCTTTGTGAATAGACAGAAACCTAATGGTGTTAACAAAGTAATAAAGTTCCCGATCAGAGAAATTATTCTCCCCATAAACAGAGGTGTGGTTAATTTGACAAAGCTGCTATGCAAACAGAATGCTTCATTCTCCTTCTGATTTAAACAAAAGGTGGAATGAAAGTGAAAAGTAAACATCACATGACTTGACAAACTCTCTTTAGAGCTGGAATGAATCACCCCAAGTTGTAAAATAATGAGCTGACAGCTTAAACAGATAGAGCCTTACCAGCGATTGATTCTGCTGATAACATGTACCATAAACTTTGCAACCAATTCATTGAGGCAAACAAATATAAATCTACTTTACTTGCCCTAAGTCTGCAGAGAAGGGCAGGATAAAAATGTAATAAATAAATAAAAATATAAATTAACAGTGAGGAAACTGAGGAACAAGATGCATAATTAATTTGCCTTAGTAGCAGAAATGGTCAATCCTCACACTAAAGAAACTATTTTTGGCAAGAATAATAGAGAAGCTAAGAATCTGACCACAAAGAGCTAGCTTGTGAGATGTTCTTATTACAGTGGAATCCACTTAAGTAGAACTTGCATAATTTGAATTTCTAGATAAATGACATTAATTTTTTTCCAGTCCCAGGTTTATGGGGATGTATTGCTTCCGGAATACTTATGAATAAATAGAATTATGAACCCCTATAAAATATTTCTATGTTGTATACACTAAAAATATTAGGACTGACAGCCAGGCAGAACCGTGTGTGTGTGTGTGTGTGTGTGTGTGTGTAAGTAATCCTGTTCTGATGTTGGGAGTCTCAGGCAAGATGCAGAGGAAGTGAGCACAAGGTTTCCCAGTCTCCACCCCACCCAAGACTCCCAGAGTCCAAACTGACAGGATTACATATACACACACAGAGATCTTCTGTGTTGTCTGCTCTGGCTTTCTATTTCTCAGGGGTGGGAAGGGGACTGGAGATAGAGAAACCTGCTGCTAACTTAATCTGAACGTCAGTTTTTTTCAATTTCCCAGGTTCATATCCTAAAGTCTGCTTAAGGAGAATCTCTGATAAGTCAAACTTTTTTTTACATGACAGGAGAAATTTGAAACAACAACAACAATAAAATTAATATAGCACTTCCATATTCAAAGTGCTTTACAGCCCTTATTTAGTCTGCCTTAAAACAAACTTGTGAACCCCTGGTATAGAAAATCGATTAATTCTTTCTAGGACTAGTCTAAGAGTAAAAACAGATGTGATGATGGTTTGCTGTGGCCCGCTTTCTCACACTTTGGCCCATGAGCCACCAGCACATCTGTTGAGGGGCTGCCAGATGTTGGCCCAGGATTGTCCCGAGCCGTGTCAGAGGCTAGCCCGGGCTCTGACCATGGATTAGCTCCAGGTCACAATTGGGGCAAAGCGGGCCACAGCAGGTTATCATGTGTAGTATGGCCTGCCATGACCCATCCCGGTTCAAGGTGACCATGGCTGCCCGTCATGATGGGTTTTGGGGCACTGGGGCAGTGTGTGGGAGTGGGGCCGCCCGGTCGCATGTTTCTAGATCTTCCTGCCCTCCCTGGTGGCCCAGCTGCGGGTACATGTGGTGAGTGGCCAAACCCAGTCTGGCCTGTGTCTGCCACAACTTCCTGTCCCAACCCGGGTCCTGTTGTCACAGTAGCACAGTCACTTCTGTTTCTACCCTAACTTCCAGTATAAGACACTGAATTACTTCCCTGTAGAAATTAAAGACTGTTGGCAAGCTTCAAATGAGAATCGGTGTAGCCTAATGGATAAACTGTTGGACATGGATGTTGAGAGACAAGGGTTCACATCCCATTTTAGCTATAAAAATTTGAATAAATAAATAAATAACCTCACTGGATGGCCTTGGGCAAAGTACTATCTTTCAGTCTCAGTTCCGCATCTGCAAAATGGGAGTAAAAGTGACCTACCTCACGGGGTTGTTGTCAGGATCAACTAGATAAGGACTGTAAACCACTTTGAACACTGAAAGTGCTATATACATAATAATGATGGGGGTTTATTTAAAAAGTGAAAGAAGAAATAAAGTAGTCATTTGGGCCTCTGAAGTCATGGCAAGCTCAAACAATCAATGCTACACCAATGCAGACATTTTATATTTTGCCTCAAATTCTGCAAGGCCCAGAAGTGTATTTTTCAATGGCTTACTCCCCCTCCTTTAGACATTAATCCTAAATTAATTAGAGATGAAAGAGAAAGTTATGAAGTCATCCAGTTCATTTGTCCTTCCACTGTATTTTCAATACATTTGTCCACTCTGGTTCTGATGAGCATAGAATTTCCATAACAGCTCTGGTCCTAATCTGCTATAAAACGTTTTTTTTGTTTTTTTTAAAGCAAGCAAATGTGTACAGCCAGAAAGGTTTTCTTCAAACTCACTGGTCTCCTTATTCCAAAAATCAGAATGTCAATAATAAACACTTTTGCATTTGTTTTAGAAGTGTACCCATTTGAAAATACCCACTGCCATTTAAAATTAATGTAGTGAATATGCACAAGCTGTTCTAATATATGGACTCCGCATGCCACTTTGGAGGCTATCCAAGGGAAACATAGCTCTTTAAGAACATCTGAGGAAAACAGCATATTTAAATAGATTTCCCAGAGCAGTGGTACTCATGAAAATAAAATCAATTGGATATAAGGAACATTGTAAATATATTTCTGTTACCTATGACCTTGTATAGGGGCTGTGCATTCAGGTTTTTAAAAAACACACAAAAATGCCCTCTTTGGCTTCCATATTTGAAACATGAATGTTCAGTCTGTTCATTCAGTTTCCAAGTGAAGCCAAATTTCCCCCCCATTGAGTGGTATTTGAGGTCTTGAACCTAGCCTTGCAGTGCATATACTGCTTGAAGCCAGGCTGCGTGGGGATCCTGTAGTGAGCCCTTTCAACTTACAGGGGTTGTCTGTCTCAGAACTGCAGTCTCCAGTACAGCAGCCAGGCCCAGCCCAACAGAGCAAAGCCGAGCCAGGGAGAAATAGGGAGTTCTTAGCAGCCTCATTCCCCCATCCCCATCCCCAACCCTTCCGTCAAGCCAGTGACGACTCCTGAGACAGCCCCCATTCCCACCTAAGGATACCACCTCCTACAAACCAGTGATTCCCCTTTGAGCCAGAAACAACACTCCACTCCATGCCAGAACGAATGCTTCATTCCCCCACTTCCCAAGCCAGCAACCCTCTTCCTGAGCCAGCACCATGTCTTTATTTATTTATTTATTTGTTTATTAGTTTAGACTTCTACCCTGCTCTTCTCTTAGGCTCAAGGCAGCTTATATAAAACACAGTAAATAGAAATACAATAAAACTCCCTTTAAAAACCTCATTAAAAGAAAAATCCCCCCTCACTCCTAACCCTCCCACCCCCAACCACTATCCCTGCCTACCAAATGCTTTGCCAAAGAGAAAGGTGACTCTGGAATACGCTCAGGCTTGGGCTCTGATGGACCTATGGGGAAAATGGAGTTCCATAATAATGGGTCAACAACCAAGAACGCCTCCTTGCGGGCCCTTGTCATACGGACCAAACTGACTGGTGGTACCCGAAAGAGCGCGCTCCTGGCCAATTGAAGGAGCTGTAGTGGAGAATGGTACAAAAGGTGGACTCTCAGGTATGTGGGGTCCAGGCCATTTAGGGCTTTAAAGGTAAAAACCAACACCTTGAATTGTGCCCAGAAGGCTCTAGGGAGCCAGTGCAGTTTGTAGAGAACAGGTCTAATGTGCTCCCAACGACCCTGCCACCATTCTACTACACCAGTTGCAGATTCCAAACAGTCACCAAGGGGAGCCCCACATAGAGTGGCTAGATAACAGTTGTCTAGCCTCAAGGTAATGAAGTAATGAGTGATGCTGGCCAGATCTGAGTCAGAAAGAAAGGGACGCAGCCTTCTCACCAGACGAAGTTGGTGAAAACACTCCTGGCCACTGCTGCAAACTGATGTTCCTGGCACAGTAAGGGGTCCAGAAGCACTTCCAGGCTGCAAACCTGGGTAGCCAGAGGGAGCTGGATCCCCTCAATAACAGGGGTCCCAATCCCCTCCAAGACACAGGATTGGCCGGTCATCATTGCTTCAGTCTTGTCTGGATTTAGCTTCAATTGGCTCACTCTCATCCAGTCCCCCAAAGCAGCCAGGCACTGGGTAAGCACCGAGACTGCAAGACCTGGGTTGCATGTATCAAAATATATGCTTGCAGACATATTCCAGACCTGTGCATTACTACTGTACAATAACCATATGAATTGGTTGAGAATTTTGTTTGTTTGTCTTTTCAAGGCAGAACACTGACCCTCCTAGCAATGGCAGACACCCCTGTTCATAACTATTAAGGCTGACTATGGCCGTTTTTACATGGACGCCCCACCCCCGCTCAGTGTTTGGGCGGGTGTGCGGGGCGAGTGTGTGCTTGTGTAAACAGCCAGTGGTGGGTGGTGGGATGGGTGTCTACTTGGTGACTGCCCATTGGAACACCGGGTGTGATGGTTGAGGGTGCGTGCATGTGCTGTCTCTTATACACATCTAGATGTGTATAAGAGACAGCACCTCCACCCACTGTGCGAAAACACCCATCCCTCCACCGACCCCCTTCTGTGTAAAAATAGCCCAAGTGGAACTCAATCTTTCTTTTGTGTGTGAGGTTCTTCTGAGGTCCCCCCAAACTCTTTCCTCAGTATGCAGGGTATGATATGTGCAAGGTTTGGTATCCCTCGCCTAAATATTATTTTTTAGATAAAGGAAGGAGAGCAAGTAATCAACTAATATGAAAATACAGACGTACATGGAAACAAACACACAGACAGACTTCTAAACCAATTCATATCGTTATTGTAGGCATGCACAGGTCTGGAATATGTCTGCAAGCAAATACTTTTATACATGCAAGTAGCCTTATTAACGTCAATGGGACGATTCACATGCATGTAAATCTTTGCTAGACTGGAAAATAATATGCTACTTTGATAGGCACCCTGAATATGCCCAAGATAGAAAGGTCACAAGATTATTTGAGGTTATTTTAAAAACTGAAAATAGGGATTTAAGTCTCAGATTTCCTGAGCTGCCTTTGTGTTTAGGAGGAGCTGAGCCACACACTGGTTTTGCTGAGCTGGTCCCCACCAAGTTGTTTTTGCTTTTCCAGCTTCAAAATCTAAGTGGAATTGTTTGGGTTTTTTGTTTGGTTTTTTATTAATGCCTCTAGGCTCTAATTATATGATTCTGTAGATTATCCATGGGACTATTAAATAACAACAGCACTGTGCAGTTCACATTTCTGTCCACTAAACACACTCTTGCCTCTCCAAAAGATCTAGTCAAATAGTTATGGAATGTTTCTTTCAGGTCTGTGTATTTAGTGACATTGTTTAATGCAAAATTAAGAAGTTTTCAGAACTAACTTGCTCCACCGTTTCATCTTAATTTTGTACACAGTAATTTTGCGGGAAAGCATTTCCAGTACAAGTGCGCACATGCGCGCGCACACACACACACACACACAATATAGGGGACTAGATGACCTTCCAACTCTATAATTCTATATTCTCATGATTAGCTCTTCTGTTTTAACAACTCATTAACACACTTCACACTGTGTTCTCACAGTCAGGATGATCAAAGAAAGGCCTTTTTACATGGGCTGCAGCTGAGGGAGCAGTTTGTGGGCAGGGCGGTGGGGGTGGGGCAGGTGCACATGGGTGCACACCCTTCCCCCCCACATCTCCACGCATGGAACAACCCGTGGAGCGGCACATGGGGGGACATGGGGATGCGTGGCTCATGGGAGAGCACCCCTACGCACACCCACATTTACACAGGATGCTCCCCCGCGTGGACGATGGGCGTCCATGCGGGTGAGTGTTTCGTATAAAAAGGGCCTAACTCTAAATGGCTGATTTGTACCATCCACCCATCAGAAGTTTGATTCGAGTTGTCAGTTATTCTGGAATAGCTAACACTAACGAAGCTCATGAAAACACACACATGCACACACAAAGGAGGTTTTCAAATGAGATGCTACCCCCGCATGGCCACCCAGGAGCCACCCAGACAGCGTCGATCTGAACATGGAGCGGCTGGATGCATGCTCCTGTGAGCCGCGGGGCGCTCACTCATGGCCATGCACGCTCTGTGCTGCCGGGAAATCCGGAGTGCTCTTGCTGGGACAGCCAAATGTATGGTGGCTGCTTCCATGGCCAGGGTAGTAGCCATGCTGGGAGCTTCCCATTTGAAGTGCTCCCTACTCTCCACCTGCATGGATTCTCTGCAGCAGTGCCACTCGGCAGCTACAGACTCCTTCTCCCCCATCGTCCTGCTTGTTTAAAACACCCAAACACACAGACAAGCTAAGAGGTCTGGACAAAGTTCAGGATCATTTACTAAACTTCTTATATAGAAAAATGAAGGCTTTCTTGGATGGTCTGAATCCCAGAGAAGTTCATATGTACCCAGCAACTGACAGTTTTCCGTCATTATTTACCTGTGTCGTATATGGTACCAAATAGACTGCATGACATACCATGAGCAGCTGCAACAACAGCACCAACAAAAGCAACATGTGTTGTTGGGCCTTTGGTTTCCAGGTGCTTGAGACACAGCAGATGTTTCTTCATTTTGTGACTGCTGCCTCTTTCGCATTTCAGCTACTTCAGTACCCAGTGGCTACAGAACATAGACATAAGAGATGGATAGAATTACTAAAGACAAACCAAACATGAAGAAAATATAACCACACATGTTCTCTTTCAACATTAATTATACTGGTCACAAACCGCTTACTCCAGAGTAGACCCACTGAAACCTGCATTGGGTCTACTCAGCAGTAAGTGGTTTGAGGATGGTAGCCACCATCTCCAATTTTTGGCCTGAAGCATGGAGAATCATGAATAGTCCTATTATGAGAACCCCATTTAATAAACTATAGATTCCAGAAGCATACTGTATGCTACAAGTGTGTAGCTTCTGTCACATCTGTTCTTGTCACATTGGTTGGAATAAGAGGCTGTTCGTGTTACCCGTGTGATCACCAGGATGCATGTCACAGCTTGCATCACACTTGGTAGTGTTTAAGATGTCAACAGCAGCATGACTATCACAGCTTTTCCATTTTGACACAGCGCATGGAATTTGCTACAGATGAAAGGGGCCTGATTCTGGTCTCATTTACACCAGCATAACTTCACTAGAATTGATGGGGGTGAACCACTTGTACGCTAGACATAAAAAAATCAGGTCCAGTTGTTATAGGGCATTATTATTAGAAATGGTTGGAATTTGTTTGGTTTCTCATAAATATCCTCCAAATATAGCTTTTGCTTCAACAGGGAGGAGAGAGAGAGGAGCCTCTGCCCAAAGCAAGCCTAGCATTCACCGCTCCTTAAATCAGTGGTTCCCAAGTGTTTTGCCTGTGTGACCGCATTTTGAGACCCAGTTATAACCCTGTGACCGAAAGCAGCAACAAAGAGGTACAAAATATAGGGAATATCAGTTGGGCTCATGACTCTATACACATACTGGATGATCCCACCAGGGTCCCGACCCACAGTTTGGAAACCACCATTTCAAACTGACTGGAGGGTTCTGGTCATATTAAATGTCATGTCTGAGATTGCCATTACATGGCTTGGCCAGTTAAAGGTATGCTAAATAAATAATTCCAGAGAAGCAGAGCGACTGGCTCCTATCCCATGAGAATGTACCTCCTTCTCTTCTCATGGTTTTACATCTAGGTACCTTTATTACCGTCTCTAGAATGACTGCCAGTTTACACCAACTTACACCAGTTTGAGACCAGAACAGGGCTCCCATTGCAGAAGAGGAGGTATCCGCTATCCAGGTCATAAGTGAGGGTTGGGCAGCAACCCTCTAAGTGTAAGAACTCATCCTATTAATTTCAGAAGCCCACTGATTCCCTGTTAGTGTCCAGCAAGGTGCCACCATCCTGCCCAAAGGTTTAAGTGCCGGACATCCAGTCTCTATTGCTTGGTCTTGATCCTTGCTGCGAAGCCCTAAAGGGTAGGTATTTTTTGTGGGGGAGGGGGAATATTTTTTCCCCATAAAGCTATTGAGATGCTTCTTTCTAGGAGTGTGTGTACAAACAAATAGCAGAAATAGACCACTGCACTCAGCGCAGTAGCTGAATTTGTCCAGTGTTGCCCCAGTAGCATTGGGTGCAGAACCTTTGCTTTGCTGTGAAGTGCCACATGGCTCCCTGTGCCTGTACACTGTTCCACTCCAACACTTGCCGGCATGGTGAGGTGCAAGGCTGTGAAAGGGGGACTGAGTGGAGAATAAATGCCAATGCTTCCCAATGACAGCTGATCTAGGAGTCCAGGACATGTGGAGTTACATTTTCACTAACTTCCTCTTCATCTACCCGAGGTGGGTTCATATGGAACTCTCCATGTGGTCAGGGCAGGAACTGCTGTCACTCCACTGGCTGCAAGCCAGGTACACATTAGACTCGCCACATGCAGTAAAGCTCTGCTTAATAGTGTCTCTAAGTCAACATAGCCAACATCTTATTAGACATACAGAAGACAGATGGTTTTTAAATAAAAAAGCAAAGCAAGGGGGGGAAATCATTTTCATAAGCAAAAAGTCCCATGTTAGTTTGCAATTAAACAAACTAACAAACCCCCTGAGGCTTGGATAAGAAAGTTGATTGAAAATTGTGCAGGACTCTGGTAGCACTAATAGTATCCTACTGCCAAATTTAGGAGTCATAATTAACAGACTCTGCTGTGCACACAGGAATAATTAGTACAGAAACCCCCTTGTGCGCAGAGCAATGTCTTAGGAGGAGACCTCAAAAGAGTATTCGCTTCCAAATGCACATGGAATTCCCTCCCCCCCCCCCCCCCCCCCGCACATATACATCTTTATGCACGTGTACACACGGTCACATAAATGCACTTTTACATCTGGGAAAACATAATGGATAGAGACTGAAGAATTTGTGTTCCAAATGGTTTGTCCCAGAAAATGGAGAGAGAATTCAACACAGCCCATTTCACATAAACATTTAAATGTGAGAGATGCAGGTATAATTCCTACATGCACAATTTCTGCTTCAGCTTTTAAGAGAGAACTTTTAATGCGTTAGGGAGCTGTATTGGAATTATGAGGCACATTCTGCTGTTGTCAGGAACATTTTGCAAATGCAGGATGCAAAACCCATCAGGAAACCTTTTATCTTTCTCAAGCATATTTAATATTTCCATGTGTCTAACAGTGTCCACATTTCACATTTGATGCTTCATTCGCACTGCTGGCTCTGGCTAGCATACTGGGGCTGACTCTATCAACTGAAGTCTCTTGGATGGTGAGTTGTGATTTTCTTTGCAGAGAGGCACTTGCAGAGCCTGACATATTGCAGGGAACTTGAATAAATCTTTATTATAATCCATAGTGTTCCCCATAAAATTAGGGCTGAAGCCAGATTTCACAAAAATGGGTGTTCCTGTCAAAATCCGAGTACCCAATACCATCTCAGTCGCATTGAGAACCTCTTTTGACAACAGGCTCTATCTAATGCCCTGTAGACTGTGTCTGCGCATGCACGGTCGTGCGCAGACTGCGTGGCTCCGCATTGCAGGCACATTGTGCCCTGCGGAAAAGGTGCACATGCGTACACATATGTACATGAGCATGCGGTCTGTGGGGCATTGGGTCATGGACAACATCCTGATCAACGTTTTGTTTCCCTGTTTACCGATATGAGCTTAACCAAATCCTCTTTATCACATTGCCGTACATTTCAAATCCTGAGATGTAATACTGATGTCGCTGTTTTCCACTCTTCTTTGTTTGGTCAACAATCTGGAAGGGGCAATTCTGATTGGTTGCTAGGACCAAATGAAACCCATTGCAGTGCCATTCCCCCCTCTTTTGCTGGTGGTTTTGCAGCAGCTGCTAGTGGTCTGTGCATGCAAGGCATGGCATTCACAAGTCTTCTATAGTTCTTGTATTTTATATAACATGGAACTCCCACTCAGTTTATAGTATTTCTGTGTTTCTCAGATTCTCACATTTTGCTAAATGCATCGCTAGCATGGTCATTTTTCTTTTTCTTTTTCTTTTTTTCCAGATGGGAATTACAGATTGCATGGATTGGACTTTTTGTTTGAGAATCCCTTTGTCATTCTGGCCTCTGATCAATCCTATTCCCTGACTGCACCCAGGTTTGGGATTCTCCGCTCCTTCTCCCTGGATCTCTCACTGTATTTCTCTCTGGGCAAGGCAACTTGTGTCTGTGGACTGCAGATGGGTGGCATGGATTGGGATGCTTGTTTGGGAATCCTTGGCCATCCTGGACTCTGTTCAATCCTACACACTGTCTTTGGCCCAGTTTGGGCTTCTCTGCTCTTTCCCCTGGAGCTCTCACTCATTCGCCTTAGATCTCTCACTATATTTCTCTCTGGGCAGGACAGTCTGTGTCTGGGGATTGTGGATGGGTGGCATGGACTGAAATATTTCCTTGGGAATCCTTGGCCATCCTGGCCTCTGATCAATCTTACACCCTGACTGCACCCTGGTTTGGGGTACTCTGCTCCGTCTCCCCAGGTCTCTCACTATATTTCTCTCGGGGG
The DNA here is from genome assembly GCA_003113815.1 of Sphenodon punctatus. NCBI lineage: Eukaryota > Metazoa > Chordata > Lepidosauria > Sphenodontia > Sphenodontidae > Sphenodon > Sphenodon punctatus. The sequence continues at coordinate 213,348 of QEPC01011164.1, forward strand.
AGTGGGTGGAGCCTGTGCGTTGGTATTGCGGATAGGTAACATCACATGAACAAACTGGCAACTTTCCCCCCAGTACCGTAGAATTCTTGCCCACCATTGCCATCAACAATCAACACATCTGTGTGGTGTGACAGCTGAAATTCACTTCTTTGGAATGTTCCTTGCTGTGACTGCTGTGTGATGCAACATTATTCACTGATGAGTTGCTAAAGAAAGTTCATCCATGACTGTCACCTTATGTTTGGGGATGTCACAGAGTGTCTCACCATCACTTTTGGTGTCTGGTGCTATGTCTGTGAGCTGTTGAGCCTGGCCAAAACAGGATTGTGGTACCTGCCTGCCATTCATAATTGGCCAAGCAATTTCCTCTACATCAGAGATGGGGAACATCTGTTCTGTGGTCTACTTCTGGTCTGAGGGTCATTGCTGTGTGGACTGGGGAGACATACTAAAAGAAATAAGGAATGCCCATTGGAAACAATTGATGCAATGTGAATAATACCAGTTGGAAATAATGGAGGTCTTTGAATGGGTATTTTCAGACGTTACGAGATCACGCTCAACCACAGTCAATACCCTGTGGTGGGGAATGGTCCTGTAACATCTGTTGGGGAACCAGAAGTTCCCCCCCAGATGTTTGCCACAGTAAATCGCAGCGGCGAATCGGATTCCCCACGCGATTGGCTGGACCGGCATGGCCGGCACCGATTGCGTGGTGATTGCGATTCCCCGCCGTGATGAAGGGGCCCGTCTCATCTGGATGGAAACCACGGCCCGGAATCCCCGGCGGGATTCCAGACCGTGGTCAATTCGGGTGGGCGCTGCTGCTGCATTGGCTGCGGCGCCCGCCCGTCTCCCCAGAGGGTGGGTGGCGGGGGTGCGTGACCGTGCGGCTGCACATTGTGCCCCGCCCCCTCCCCGATTCCCCACTGGGATCAGCCGGCAGGTCTGTTGGATGTGCTGGAGTGATCCCGTCAGGGAATCATTTGGGTGATTCTGGGACGGGGCGAATGCTGCCCCGTCTCGTCTGAAATCACCCAATGTTGATAGCCCTTACTGGACAATAATGAAATTGCAGTTCTAAAAGGGAGAGTAAGGAGGGGATGGAATGCTAAAGAAGGGGCAAAGGAGAGAGCGAGAGAGAGAGAGAGAGTGAGTGTAATACAAAGGGCCAAGATAGAAAGCCAGGGAGGGAGCCAAGAAGGAGATACTGGAATGATATGGACTGGTAGGGATTGCAGCAAAGAGGGCATGGGGAGCAACTAGAATGACATGAAAGCAGGTAGAATGACAAACAAGAGGACACCAGGAGCAGCTGAAATGGTGGGGGGGTGCTTCACTCAGGCCACTTTCAGACATGCCCATATTCTGGCTGCTGGGGGGAATGTGCAGTCAGAATAATGCGCTGGGTTCGGCCGGTCTGAAAGCCCCCACCCCACGCGTGGCTTGGCCGGTAGACATGTGCATGGATGCACAGCTTGATTTCTTGCTCTGCATCCCTCCTCATCTCTGCCAGCAAAGCCGCGTTGGGGGGAGGGGGGGCTTTCAGACTGGCCAATCCCCATGTATATTCTGGCTTTGCATTCAGAGTATGTGTGGTGGGAGGGGATGTCTGAATGTGGCCTCAGTCTCTTTTCATTGCTCATCTCTTTATGTCATTCCTCCTTTGTTGTTAAGAACAAAATTACTTGACAACAAACAATTGTTAAGAACAAATTTACTGAGTATATTGATAAACATAACTTAATGGGGAAGAGTCTACATGGATTTAGGAAACGGAAGTCATGTTTCACTAACCTATTAGAATTCTTTGAGGGTTCCACATGCAAATAAGCATGTGGACAGGGGTGAGCCAGTCAATATTGTGTCCTTCATGAGGGACTCTTGAGGAAATTATAGTCATGGGATAAGAGGCAGTTTCCTATCATGGACTGGGAACTGGTTAAAAGATAGGAAGCAAAGAGTAGGACTAAATGGTCAGTTATCACAGTGGAGAGAAGAAACTAGTGAGGTACCACTGGGATCTGTACTAGTACCGGTGTTGTTTAATATATTCATTAATGATCTGGAAGAGTAAAGAGTGAGGTAACCAAATTTGCAGATAACACAAAGTTAGTCAAAGTCATTAAAATAAGAGCGGACTGTAAAGAATTGCAGGAGGATCTTGAGAGACTGGGTGATTGTGCATCCAAATGGCAGATGAAATTGAATGTGGACAAGTGCAAAGTGATGCACATAGGGAAACTGTAAGCTCTTGGGCAGGGACCGTGTCTATCTTGTTTTTTGTAAAGCACCAAGCACATCGCTGGTGCTATATAAATGCTTATAATAATAATAATAATAATAATTAATAATAAATAACCCAAACTATATGTATACAATGCTGGGTTCTAAATTAGGAGTTACCACTCAGGGAAGGGATCTTGGAGTCCTTGTGGACAATACATTGAAATATTCAGCTCAGTGTGCAGCGACGGTCAAAAAAACAAACAGAATGTTAGGAATCATTCAGAAAGAGAGAGAGAATAAAACTGAAAATATCATAATGCCTATATATAAATCTATGGTACAACCGCACCTGGAGATTGTGTGCAGTTCTGGTCACCCCATCTCAAAAAAGACATAGTAGAACTAGAAAAGGTACAGAGAAGGGGAACAAAATTGATCACGGGTATGGAACGGCTCCCATATGAGGAGATGCTTGATAGGTTAGGGCTCTTCAGCTTGGAGAAGAGACGACTGAGAAGGGATATGATAGACGTTTATAAAATCATGCCTGGTGTGGATCATGTAAATAGGGAGCAGTTATTTACCCTCTCTAAGAGTACTAGAACAAGAGGACACTCCATGAAATTAACTGGTAGCAGAGTTAAAACAAATAAGAGAAAGTATTTTTTCACTCAGCGCATGATTAACTTGTAGAACTTTCTGCGAGACAAAATGGTCATGGCTAGTAGTGTAGCTAGTTTTCAAAAGGGATTGGTTCTTGGAGGATAGGTTCATTCATGGCTATTAGCCAAGTAGGTTTTGGGAATGTAACCTTTTACTGTTGGGGGCTGGAACAACAGGGAATGGACTGCCCATTGTGAACTGTCGGGTACTTCTCCTAAGAGAAAGAGATTGGCCACTGTCAGAAACAGGATGGGTGAAAACAGACATGATGCTAACCACCCTTTAACCGCCCTTGGTGGTCATTTATGCATGTTGCAGGGCTGCATAGGGCACTAATACAGCCCTGCAACATGCATAAATAACCACCAAGGGTGGTTAGCGTCATGTCTGTTTTCACCCGATGTTGGACTTGATGACCATTGGTCTGACCCAGTATGGCACTACTTATGTTCTTATGTTTTCATTCCAGTAACATCCCCTGTACTTCAACACGTGTCATTCCCATTGTTATTCCAACAGATCCTCATTACTCCATCCTTATCATTCCATGCAGTACCTTGATAGTCCATGAGGAACCTTCCCAGCAGCACAATTCTATTCCATTGGAATATTGTCAAGGGAAGAGGGATAACTAGCCTCTGCTTTACAATCTTGCTGCTGCTCGTCTGAGATGCCCACCAAGGTCTGTCCTACTGGAGAGACTGTTTAGGTGTACAGGAAACATTGTTGGTGACAAATGTACATGCCTGTTCAGCACTAGCCTTGAGAGGCTTGCATTCTTACGCATGAACAGTGAGTACATCCCTGAAGACAAGGTCTCACTGCTCTTGTTTTCAGAGCTGCACCTTGGTGAGATGGTACACACAGGAGATCCTGATCCGAATGAGGTGCTTGAGAGGGAGTTTTTGAGCACTGAGCAAATTCTTACCTTTGGGTTGCTAAAAGGCTGCAAGTTGGAGCAAGCATGTGTGCTTGCTTCAGACTTCTCTGAAGCTGCTTAGGGACATGGCAGGTGGGGTCAAGTTGACTCAGGCGTGATTAGGTATGTCACCTAATGATTACATGTCATGATGATGATCTGACATGAGTACTAATCTCTGTGATAAAGGTTTTACATTACTGTTAAATAGAACTAATTTTTCAGGTTTGTAATTGATTTCTGAGAAAATTACAAATGTTTTTCACTGATAGAGTTGGTGTAGTCACACACAGGCCTGAAGAAATGAGAAATCTTGGCAAGTGCTGTTTCTGTCAGAAGCAGGGCATCCATCAAGATACGAATGATGTGGGAACTTACCGGCTTTCCCACTGTTTTCACCATTTTTCTGTAATTTTTTTCAAGTTGAATGGGGCTTAGGGATGGGCGAACAGATCACGGTTCGGGTTCGGCCGTTCGGTTCAGCTGCGTTCGGTTCGTCCATTTGGTTCGGCAGTTCAGCTAGTTCTCCGAGTTCGGGTTCGGCTATTCGGTTCGGTCGTCCAAACAGGCTGTTTGGTTAGGCCATTTGCCTGTTCGGTTCGGCCATTCGGGAAATGTTGTTATGGGTGTTTTTTTGTGTTTTATATGATTTTTTTTGGTTTTTTATTGGGTTTTATATGGTTGATTGTTTGTTTGTTTGTTTTTATATGGCTTTATTTATTTTTTTATCTAATATTATATCTATCTATCTACACTAAATCTAACTGCTATTAACTATTCTAAATGCTATGATGTAAATGGATTATCTAATAAGTACACAGACCTACTCCTACAAACACTAAAACTAAATCACTAATGCTATCTCTATCACTAAGCTAACTCCTACAACTCTTTACTATCTAATCTAATATCCATATCCAAATATAAGTGTGTGTGTGTATATATATATATATATATATATATATATATATATATATACACACACACACACACACACAGACATATATGTATGTATGTATATATATACATCCCATATATATGGGATGGGGGGGAATCACAAACAGAAGAGGAGTCTGTAGTGAAATACATACATTGTCTGTACAGTGCATAACACAAGGTTTCAGTTTATGGTTTAAGTTTCATTTCATTACAAAAGTGAAATGAAACTTAAAGCAATCTAAAAATCCTACTCAACGCCTGCTGTTCAGGAACAGTGGCTAGCTCAGAAGGTGTTGGGAAGGGGGGAGGCAGATAATTAGTTTCGTTTCTTGCAAGCCTCTCCACCCCTGGGTGCCTGGAAGTCTGCTCCTCAGTGACTGACACCTCCCTGTCATGTTTGACCTTCCAGTGAACCGTTTTTTGCCACCCGAACTCATCCGAAAGCGATCAGAACTGATCAAACTGTTTGGCCATCTCACCGTTCGGTGTTCGGTTTGTTCGGTATGTTCGCGTTCGGGTTCGGGTTCTAGTTCGGTCGGCCAAACAGGCCGAGTTTGGGCCAAACTCCAAACTGCCAAGCCATGTTCTCCCATCCCTAATGGGGCTGCTATGGGGCTACCCCCAAGCCCCATGTGTGCCCTGTATTTACCCCGGGAGGCTGTGGAGATGAAAATGTGCTGGATAAGCCCTGGTGTAAAATTGTTGTAAAAGTCCTGAAAAGTGCAACCTCTCCCGGAAAGTCAGTTTATCTCTCCAGAACGGAAACACTTGCTCTCATCTCACACCTAGTCACAAACAGTGGGTATTTTTAAACAGATGCAAGGGTGTACAACCCCGGAGCAAGTCTGGGGGTGTACCCCAATGTCTTCCCACTTGCACCAATACCTAGGTTCATTTAAAATGCTATGGCGTTGCCAGGGCAACCCTTTTGGCTGCAGTGGTTGTCTGCTGAGCACAAATGGCAGCACCGCCTCCGGCCGATGCCCCGGGCTTGGACTGCCCACTCCGCTAGAGATATTCTGGAGCACTGTTGGAGGAGCACCCCTGGATCAGAGACAGTCTGCCTCACCGCTGCTTTGCCTGCACATCTGGTGGACTGCTTTTAAATGGAGGTACAGCCTATGCGGGGGTGAGGTAGGGCAGAGGCAGGGCAGCTGTCCATGTGAAGACACCCAGTATTTGTCTGACACATCCACTCCGCATCCCTTGTGCTATGACTACAGGACTTTGCAGAAGTTAATAACATACTGCAAAAGCAGCTGTCTTAAATCAATATTACTACTTGTTGTGATCATTAAATTAATTATACCTGCCACATTTGAAAGTTGTCTCAGGGAGCCTTATAATTAGTAGTCTTCACTTCAGGCAAGCTCCAGCTCCTCCTCTCTTACAGGGCCAAGCAGCTTCTTGAAGCAGTAGGATGAGTGGGGACTTTTGCAGAAATTAAAGTGCCATATGACTGACAAATACAAGCATCCTGATGACATTGCCCCATTCCTGTCAATGGGGCCGATCCTAAGCCCTGTGGATTCCATGCACAGCTTCGTGTGTGTGCGCACATGTGGAAATCATGTGCACTCCCATTTCCAGCACATAGTATCATGCAGAAACTACACGCATGGGATCTGCAGGACTTGGGATCGGCCACACCGGATGTTGGTTTGAGTTTTGCTTTTGACATACAACCTCCCTTTGCTTCACCATGTAGGCATGTACGTAAACAATGAACTTGCATATTCTTCATATAGTCATATCTTTTTAAAGAATGGAATATGTGATTCAAATTGTACATGATTTGTACATAGCTATGCTTGATCATTGAAGTCATATAGTTGTTCTTTCTGGTCAGTGACAATTGTACTTTGCTGGGAAACCTGCTGTTGCTGGACAAGGTGTCTTCCTCACTCCTCAGTCCCCATTGTCCCACCTGGGTCACAATAACACATATTACAAACATCACATTAGGAAATGAAATTATTCGATAAGAATATATATATATATATATATATATTTTTCCCCATAAGAATATTTGAGTCCTGAATTGCTATCCCCAGTCATAATACCTTTTCTTTGTGATTGTGTTAAGAAATACAAACTGGGAATGATTTCCTTAGTTGGCAAAACAAGGTGTTTTTTTTAACTTTGTACGGTATGCAAATGTATGCAAGGAAAACAGTGGATTGACTTTCAAAATAACTGGTTACTGATTTTTATTTCAAGTTGTTTTAATACATGCCTCACACAGTTCACTATTATCTATTTCTACTTGAATGCTACATGCATAAACAATATGAGTACACTGCGGTTCACTTTTGGGGGTGCTTTTGTACAGCTGTGAGGGAACCTCTATAGATAGACTGTCAGTAGTCTGGTCTTGCCCACTTCCTGTATAGAATGGAAGGCCTGAAGTTCCCCAGCCACGACAAGGTTACAGTCTAGGGGGGAGAAAAATAAGTGGGGAAAGGAAAGGAGAAGAAAAACTTAGAGAAGAGGAAGCATGGGGATTTATTTAACTCTGCATAAAAATGGACGAATTCTTGTATAGTTTGTCATGCATACGTGTCCTACAACGAAGGGTGTTAACAGATGAGAGGTTAGCCTCCTGGAGTCTGAGGTCACTTCATGGAACCTGTTGCAGCCACCACGCGCAGCTTCCACATGACGAACCGGACAGATGGGCAGGCGTTCCTCCCAGCTGTACTCCGCGCTTCCCCCTCCACCACCAAAACACAGTTGCTCCCTGGATTGCTCTAAGTGCTCCGCCTGGGAGTCTATGGTCCTGGTAGACCTGCACACCCATGGAGGCTGTGTGCACCCTAACAGTTGGGAGGCAGACACGTGGGCTCGCATTCACCTGCATCAGCCAGCATTCACCCATGCAACGGGGTCCACATTTGTAGGGATGATGCCATAAGTGGGGGTCACGGGACTGGCGGGTACAGGTGAACATTTGACAGTCACCTAATACCTGGAGAGGGCTAATCTGGGATCCTGTCTTGAGTTTGACTGTTTTCACCTCTTATGCCTATGCTGTACTCCTATTCCTATGTTTGTCAGTGCTTAACCTATCTAATAAAATGGAAACAACAAATTCAACACATGAAAAAGGAAGAGGGCATGATGATGATGACTGCTCAGTCACCATCCCTTTGGGGAGCCTCAGGCTCAGGGGGCACATGGGGGAAGGGAGAGAATCACTGAGGGCATGGTATGTGAGAAGAGAGGTCAGGCACATCCACCCTATCTTCCCTGGCAGCAGCCAATGCCCTGCTCAAGATCCACTGTCACTGCATGAGGGAGAGGTAATAAGCATCTATTGCCTCCCTCTGCTGCCTCAGATGATAAAGAGGAGGAGGACAACGAGTTCTGTCTCCCCTGAGCTCTCTACCTCTCCCAGCCTCTTCTCTCCCGGCTGCAGTGGTGATGGTGGGCAACAGCATGTTGTCTGCCAGCATGCCTCCTGGGCACCCTTACTTCATGCACCAGGGTGAGGTGGCTGATCAGCCCAGTGGTACTACCCCTGGTAGGGATGGGTGAACAGATCGCGGTTCGGGTTCAGCCGTTCAGTTCGGTCCGGTTCGGTTCAGCCGTTCGGTTCAGTTGCAGCATTCAGGTTCAGCCGTTCGGTTTGATTGTGTTCGGTTCGGGCATTCAGAAAAAGGCTCTCTGTGCGAAGAATGATGGCCACAGACCCATGACAGTGGGTCCTGGGGCTAGAGTGGAAGCTTCTGGATATTGGGACAGCCATCCCTACCTGTAACTTGGCCCCAGAACCCTGACGGCAGGTTCTGGGGCCAGAGTGACTGTTTCTTGATGCGGTGGAATGACATCGCCTCTGTGCGAGAAATGATGGCCCCAGACCCATGACGTTGGGTCCTGGGGCTAGAGTGGCAGCTTCTAGGTATTGGCCAGCTACAGCCCTCCCTGCCAGTAACATAGGCCCCAGAACCCTGATGGCAGGTCCTGGGGCTGGAGTGGCTATTTCTTTTTTTATATATCTATCTATCTATACACTAAATCTAACTGCTATTAACTATTCTAAAACCTATTGAACTAAATGGAATAGTCTAATAATTAACTACAAAGGCCCTGTCCTACAAACACACTGTATCTCTATCTATCTCTATAACTAAGCTAACTACTATGTATATCTATCTAGTAACTATCTATCTAATAACTATCTATACAATATTACACAGGGGGAAACACAAAGAACACAGGGAGGGGTACAAAACTGAAATTAAAATCAATCTAATAATAATCCTACTCTAAATAAACCCAAAACTTAAAACAGGGGAAGGGAATCAGGGATGGAATAAGAGGGAGAGGGAAAGGATTCAATGGAGGGGGGAGGGAGGAAGGAAGATTGAATACAGGGAACACAGGGAGGGGTAAAAACAAAAAATAACACCTAAATCTATCTAATATAATCTAAATAAATGATAATATGGAGGTAAATGGGTTGGATGGGTGAAATAGGAGGAGGAAGGCAATGGATTAGGAATAGGAAGGAACAAAAACTGCTGGGAGAGAGGGAGCCTTCTGAAACGCCTGCTGTTCAGGAACAGTGACTAGCTCAGACGGTGTTGGGAAGGGAGGAGGCAATCAGTTTTGTTTCTTGCTGCGCCTGCCTCACCGCAAGCCCCATTGGCTCTGTGCAGCCTAGCCTGTGGCCAATCGCAGACTGCGAAGCCAGTGGTCTGAGGTGAAAAGGGATGGTGATTGGGCAGGCTAGCTGCTACTCCAAGCCTCTCCACCCCTGGTGCCTGGAAGTCTGCTCCTCAGCTGACTCCCCCACCCTGTCACGTTTTGTCTTAAAGTGACACGTTTTTGCCACCCGACCGCGATCCGAACTGACTGAACTGTTCGGTCATTTCGACGTTCAGAATCTAGTTCGGTTCTGTCAGTTCATGTTCAGATTCGGGTTCGGTCGTCCGAACCGGCCAAGTTCGGGCCGAACTCCGAACTTCTGAACTGTGTTCGCCCATCCCTAGCCCCTGAATCCTCACAAGAACCTCTGGTTGCAAATATTGCAGCATGCATACTCACAGGGCATGCCTGCTGGCTGGAAGAAGTGCTCTCACAAAGTTGATGCCTTCCTCCTCTGTGCCCTTGGCTGCCTCTGCTCCACCACCTCCTGTAAAGACTCAGAGGCATTACTGCTCTGTCCCTCTCCTTCCATAGAAAAAATTGAAAATCCTATGCGTATATATAAATCATATACCTATGTCCTATACCTAGAATAGAAATCCTATACCTAAAATCCTATCACCTCACACTGCAGCATTCTCCATCCACTCACAAAGACTCCTTCCTTTACCCACAAAGAATAGGAATGGAGGCACTGTTTTTATACTGTGTTGGGGAGGGGGAGGAGATTAATTTTTTAATTTCATTTTATTCATTTGTATTTTTACCCCACCCTTCCCTTAAAAAGGCTCAGCATAAGGCTTTATTATGCGGCTCACATAATAAAACATATAAAAATAAACATTAAAATGCAAACAACGCTGGTTGCTCCGTGTGTAGGGAATGGGTGTGTGGTGGCGTGTGCCTATGTACACCCCTCTACCACCCCCTGCACCGGCGCGCACACCGAGCAGCCTTAAAAGGGCCAATGATAGTAAAATATGGAAGATTAACTCTTGAAATAAACAATTTGAATGTTTTATTTAAATTTTAATTTTGACCCATCACCCTAGTTGGCTCAATACAGACACTGAAACATCAACTTCAAAATTCCAGTACTCATCCAAATTTGAAATGAGAATTCAACCCAGCTCCAGTATATGGTTCACCTCATCCAGTTAGCATAAGTTTAAACATGAGGTATCCTGTTTACATGATCATTGTAATGCATAAACATGTTAGCTTGTCTACATGGCTATGCTAATGTATTAGCTAACATTCTCTGCCCGCATTAACAAGTTAAAAATCACACTTTTTACCACATTAATAATTGTGTATATTGGACCATAGAGAAGATATCTTTCAAAATTACACACCTAGAGCAAGAAACTTTTCAGCAGTCTCCAGTGATGATGTAGCAGCTAAATAAGCCTTGCATCTTGTCTACGCTAAAGTCAAATTTTATCTTAAAATAGGGCACTCATATCCCATTGTACTGTTCATTTGCAAAGTTTTTGAGGGGCATTTTCATTTCTTTTTTGTTAATTCAATACTTGACAATTCTTTTTAAAATCAGTGTATTCTGTAACTTATGATCAGTTGGTTATTGTCGCATGGTGCAAGCTATGTTGTTTAGCTGGGTGACAGTCCTGCATTTGTTCACTTTCATACTAAAAACATCTGTCCACAGGTGAATAGATTTCTACAATGATTATCATTTAAATGGCAATTTAAAGTGTGAAAATTGTTTTACAATTGTTGTCTTGTTAATCCTTGCAATGTCCTTGTCAGATCGGTATTACTATTCCCATTTTGCAGGTGAGAAAACCGAAGCTGAGATACAACAACTAGCTACTCACTGAGTCCATATGTCCAGCTAGCTTTAAATGAAAAAAAAAATAAGAACATAAGAAATGCCATATTGGGCAAGACCAATGGTCCATCCAGCCCAGTATTCTGTCTCCCACCAGTGGCCACCTTTGGTCATTTCAGAGAAGAATACAACCGGTCATAATGAAGTGATCTATTCCCGGCTAGTTCCTCCCAACTCCCAATCCTTTGTAGAACAACACCAGTTAAACAACACCAGTCTCAATACAGATCCCTAGGTTACTTCTCTCCATTGTGACCATTTAGTCCTACGTTTTACTTCCTATCCTTTAACTAGTTACTGATCCATGATAGCACTAGCACTCTTCGTCTTATACCATGATCACTAGGACTGAAACTCGATCTTCATTTTCTTGCAATTCTCACCAAGAATCACAGTTCTCAACTGTTTTTTTGTGAGAATTGATAACTGAGAAAATCCTGGTTCTTGACACTTTCTTGGCCGAGAACCTTTCTCAATCTACGTTACTGTTACCATTTACTTTGTACCATGTTCATCCTGGTAATTACTGGTTTTCTCAAGAGTCTCTCATGAGGGACCTTGTCAAACGCTTTCTGAAAATCCAGATACACCAAATCAACCAGATTTCCCTTACCCATATGCTTGTTGATACAATGAAAAAAAAAATCAAATAGATTAGTGAGGCACGACTTCCCTTTGCAAAAACCATGATGGCTCTTCCCTGTCATGCCATGTTTGTCAATATGCCCAATAATTCTATTCTTTACAATGTCTCCTCCAATAAACCTGGTACTGATGTCAGGCTCACCAGTCTGAAGTTTTCAGGGTCACCTCTGGAGCCTTTTAAAAAACTGGCATTACATTAGCTACCCTCCAATTTTCAAGTACAAAGGAAGATTTTATCAATAGGTTGCATATTATTAATCGTTTGAGATTTCATACTTGAGTTCTTCAGAACTCCTGGGTGAATACCATCCAATCCTGGTGATTTATTACTGTTTAATATTGTAAGCCACCCTGTGCCACCTTTGGTGGGAAGGGTGGGGCAAGAAATTTAAATAAATAAATGAATAAAATAAATAAATAAATAATGTATCAAGTTGCCCTAAAACCTCATCTAGGGTCACAGTAATTGGTGACAGATCTTCAGATCCATCACCTAGAAAGACTAATTCCAGTGTGGGTATCTCCCCAGCAGCCTCTGTAGTGAAGATTGATGCAATGGCCATGTGTTTCTTGAGTGTCCAAATGGCCCAACTAACTCTCTAGCTTCCTTCTTCGGAAAAAAGAAAGAAAAACTTTCCAAGGGAAAGTTCTCCCTTAGAAAAAAAATATTAGATTTTTTAACGTTAACAAGTCGCTTTTCAAATTCCTTCTCTTAGCTTGTCTTATTACATTTTATATCTAATTTTCCATTGTTTATGCTCTTTCCTATTTTGCTCACTTGGACCAGCTTTCCATTAAAAAAAAAATTTTAAGGTGTCTTTTTGAGTGCAAAAACCTTATTTACTTTATCATTTAGCCACGCTGGCATATGTTTGGTTCCCTGGCTACCTTTTAAAATTTCTGGAATACATGGTGACGGTCCAGAGACTGCAGCTGGTGCAGAATGCAGCAGCCCATATCTTTACGGGGTCAGACTGCTGTGAGCACATTACACCGGTGCTCTGGACTCTGCACTGGCTGCCTATAGTCTTCTGGGCCTGATTCAAGGTGTTAGTGTTAGTAACCTACAAAGTTCTACGGCATTGGCCCGACTTACCTACAGGATTGCCTCACTCTGTGCTCTGGAGCGACCCCTACAGTCAGCTGGGTGTGCCCTTCTCGAGGCCCCCCATGTGGCTCAGGGGGCCACTATGGAGAGGGCGTTCTTGGTGGCCGCACCTCAGCTGTGGCAGAGGCCCAGATGGCCCTGGACTCCTATCCTTCCAGCGTATGACTAAGACCTGGCTGTTCCGCCAGGCGTTTGGCGAGGGAGATGGGATTTAGGGTGGGGGGTTGGGGTTAGGGAGGGGGGAGGGAGATCTGTTTTTTTCCCCTTCTCTTTTATTGTGTTGGTTTAGTTTGTTGTTTTATTGTTTTTATATGTAAGCCGCCCTGAGCTGCCTAGAGCAGGAGGGGCAGGGTAATAAAATTTGTTAAAATAAAAAATAAAAATAAACTGTGACTCTAAGATGTTTTTTAAATAGTCTCCATGCCTATTGCAGACATTTGATCTGCATTACTGCTCCTTTTAGTTTCCCTCCAACTAGCTTCTTCATTTTTGTGCAATTGCCCTTTTAAAGTTAAGTGCTATTATAGTACATTTATTTGGCATTCCTCCTCCTATAAGTATGTTGAACTGAATTACAGTGTAATCAAATACACTGGTCATTACCAAATAACTCGACTACTGTTTCCCCATGCACCAGACCCTTTGCTTCTCTTTTCTTGAGCTCCATGACTATGAGTGAAAAAGATGCGTGGGTGGTGCAGCAGCTACCCAGCCTGGAGCAGGAAACAGCAGCCTCTGCTCTCTGGGCTGGGAAGAGGCACTATATGTGCTCATGGCCAGAGAGCTGTCCCACCACCCACATGCCCCATGTAGGGGGCCCCCGCAACAAATGTGCAGTCAACAGACCCTGCCCTGCACCCAGTGCCCCACAACCAGCCATGGCAGCCCTCGCTCCACAGTGGGAATAACAAGGCTGAACAGACACATTGGCCAGCTGTGGCCCACATGGGTAGCACGTAGCCCAGAATGAGCACCCAGGATCATCCAGAGGACTCATTCTGGGCCAGTCAACTACCTGTCCCAGAGCAGTAGCAGGCCAGCAAGGAAACAGATGTGCGGTGAGTCACAGTCCACAGCAGGCCACAATAGGCCAGCCTCACATCGGTTTTCACCCTCACTGATGTAAGCGGCAGTCATTTAGGGTGTCTAGAAATTTTATCTCTGCATCATCGATCCAGCTCCAGGCGCATCTGGACAGCATTGGCTTCCTGGACCCTTTTAAATCTGGGTTCCGCCCCGGCTATGGCACCGAGACGGCGTTGGTGGCCTTGGTCGACGATCTCCGTTGGGAGATGGATGCAGGATGTTCGACATTTCTCATCCTGCTAGATCTCTCGGCCGCTTTTGACACCGTGGACCATGGGCTGCTGTTGAGACGGCTGCGTGACCTGGGGGGTCTGGACGGGACCGTTCTTGAATGGTTCCACTCATTCCTCTCGGGGAGAAGCCAGCGGGTGGTGTTGGGGGCTGAGACATCCTTCCCCCGCGCCTTATCCTGCGGCATTCCGCAGGGTTCCATTCTGTCTCCACTGTTATTTAATGTGTATATGCAGCCCTTGGGGGAGGTCGTGAGAGGGTTCGGGGTGCGATGTCACCAATATGCTGATGATACTCAGCTGTACCTCTCTTTTTCAACTGGCACAGACCCTGCTGTCTCGTTGCTATCCCAGTGTCTGTAGGTCAAGTCGGAATGAATGTGACAGAGCAGACTGAAGCTCAACCCCGATAAGACGGAGGTGATGTTGGTGGGGAGAGTGAAGGAGGTGTTGGCCCCCCTGATTGGCGGGGTTTGCCCTCCTATAGCTCAGCAGGTTAGGAGTCTGGGGGTGATATTGGACACAGATCTTCGCCTGGAGCAACAGGTGGAGGCAGTGGTGAAGGCCGCTTTCTGACAGTTGTATCTGGTGCAGAGGCTGCGTTTGTATGTCTCCGGCCCGGACCTGGCCTCCCTCATCCATGCCTTCGTCACCTCGAGGCTGGACTACTGCAATGCGCTCTATGTGGGGCTGCCCTTGTTCCTGGTTCGGAGGCTGCAGCTAGTGCAGAATGCGGTGGCCTGGGTCCTTGTGGGGACGGGTCATTGGGAGCACATAACACCTGTGCTCCGGACTCTGCACTGGTTGCCAATAGCAAGTCGAACCAGGTTCAAGGTGTTGGTATTGATCTATAAGACCCTTCACAGCAGAGTTAGCGGTTAGACATGCTCTGCCTGGTCATGTTCTTTGGGATGAGTTTCAATGGGTGGCACTTGCTGAGGAGGCAGATGTCCTGAGGTCTGTTCGGACCACAATTTAGGTGTTAGATCCATGCCCATCCTGGTTGGTTAAGGTCTCCAGAGAGAAGTTTGGGCCAGCGCTTGCTTGGGTGGTTAATGCCTCCCTTCCAGAAGGGAGGGTGCCGGTTTGCCTCAAGGAGGCTTTGGTTCAGCCTCTCCTAAAGAAAGCATCTCTTGACATTGATGCCTGGCCTGTCTCTAACCTTCACTTTTTAGGGAAGGTTATTGAACAGGTGGTGGCCCGTCAGCTCCAGGCTCATCTGGATGGTATCAATTTTTTTTATCCCACAGAGTCAGGCTTTTGTCCAGGTTATGGCATGGAGACAGTGTTGGTGGCCTTGGTCGATGACCTCCTCGTAGAGCTAGATAGGGGTCATATGACCCTACTGGTTCTACTAGATCTATCAATAGCTTTTGATAGCATGAACCATGAGATGTTAGTTACTTGCCTATGGAACCTGGCCAGGATGGATGGGACTGTTTTGCAATGGTTCCGTTCCTACCTCATGGATAGGTCACAGCGAGTGGTACTAGGGCACTGTACATTGTCCTCTGGGGACCTCTCATGTGGAGTCCTGCAGGGTTCCATTCTGTCCCCTCTCTTTTTCAGTGTGTATATGAAGTCATTTGAGGAGGTTGTGTGCAGCTGGGGAGTTCGTTGTCACCAACATGCAAACGACACCCAGCTGTACTTATCATTTTCAACTGACTCAGGCCCAGCTGTCTCCTTACTGTCCTGGTGTCTGGCTGCTGTGGGGGACTGGATGAGGTTGAGTTGATTGAAACTAAATCCTGACAAGACAGAAGTGATGCTGGTGGGGGGAGTCAGTGGTCTGAGAGAGGGGAACACCCCCATCATTGAGGGTGTTCACCCTCCCTTGGTTCCATCTGTGCAGAGCCTGGACGTGTTCCTGGACTCGCAGCTGCACCTCGATCTCCAGGTGTTGGCTGTGGCCAAGGATGCCTTTCACCAATTACATCTGGTGAAGAGGATCCGCCCATATGTCTTGGATGCCGACCTCGCCACAGTTATCCATGCATTTGTCACCTCGAGACTGGACTATTGCAATGCGCTCTATGTGGGGCTGTCCATGGTAACCTGATTCAAGGTGCTGGTTTTGACCTTTAAAGCCCTTCACGGCTTGGCCCTGCTTACCTGAAAGATCGCCTCACTCCCTGGGATTCAGGGCAACCCCTGCGGTCAACTGGGGGTGCCCTCCTGGAGGTCCCACGTTATTGGCGGGTTTGGACCAACAGGCGGGTGTTCTCGGCAACTCCCCCATTGCTGTGGAATGTCCTCCCAGTGGAAGTTTGCCTCAGCCCAGATCTTTTGACCTTTCGGTGAAACTGGAAGACCTGGCTCTTCAGTCAGGCATTTGGCGGGGGGAAGGAGGAGGGTGGGATGGGTTAAGTGAGATCCAGGAGTTGTTTCCCCCCCCCCCCCTGTTTTCACAGATTAGGATAGGAATTAATTTTATACTGCTACTTGGGATTTTATGATTGTTGTATTTATGTATATTTATATTTATATTTGTATAATGTATCGTTGTTTTTACTGCATTTATGTTCACCGCCCCGAATCGCCTGTGTGCAAGAGGGGCAGGGTATAAATTGAAGAGAATAAAATAAAATAATTGTTCATATTGCTCATTTACTTCCCTGGTTTCATCGGAACAGCCAACAAATAAGACACTGAAAGCAGTATCCGTTCTACTGCAATACAGTTCCATTTACTTTAAAATTGTCTTTCACAAAACCTTGCCAAACATTGGGGCTCACTCATTCTATATTTGGTTTCTGCTCACTGACAAATTGGAGTAGAAGCCAACTTGACTATTCTTTTCTTTGGAAAACAAAATTTGAATCTGGAAAAGAGTATTTCAAATAAGCCTAGTATCCATGGAGCAAAATACTGCCCCATTCCTTTCATGCAACTGCAATGAAGCTAGTGGAATTGAGGGCAGAATTTGTCACCTTTATCCAAGGTGTGGAACACAAAGTGTAGGTCAGGGCACAAGGTGGGGGTCCCACAGGCTGCAGATAGGGTCACAGTCTTGAATGATATGCCCTATAGTTTGGTATTTGGAGTTGCAGAATTATACTGAAGTCTCAAATTGGGGCCATATAGACTCGGAGCGTAGGAATCCTTGGTTTAGACTTAGACCTTCATTGCCTTTTTGAGTCCCCTCCCCCCCCCCTTAAATATACCCAAGACAAATCAATAGATGGGCAACAAGAGAAAAAGAGTGCTCAAGATGGTTCTGTTGAAGATAATTATTCTCTGAAATTTCTTATTGCTTAGATATTTATGTGACACCCATCTACTTTTAATGAAGTATAAGGAAAGGATTAAACTTTTTTCAGTGATATGCTTCCCCAATTTTTCATAATCCACTTCTATTTATTGTACGAGTGTTAAGTAATCTAGCATTCAAAGGCTAGGAAATAAGAACATGCTATCAAAACTTGAAACCTAACTATTTAAATCCTTTAGATACCTGCAAATTTCATTGGAAAAAATGTGTTTAATCAGATCTGTGCATTTCCCAGTTCTCTAATCTTATCCTGAGTATTAGCACAATTTTTTACAATCCCCTCTCTGTGTTACCATACAGCAAGCCATTACATATTTCTTCCATTTGAGAATGCAGTGGCAGCGGGATACAAGGAACTCACTTAATTTGGATAAATAGGACCCTAGAGATAAGCAGATGAGGTCTCTTAGAAGGTTGTCTTCAAAGATTACCGAACAAAACATGACATGAGTGCCTATTACCTCGCTACTCTTCCTATAAATTGTGCTCAGTGGCAGAACAACATCACTGGGATTATTATTTATTGCTTTATGCTTTCAAGAATTAAAGAGGAAGTTTTCTAGCTCCCATCCAGACTGCAGTAGGGCAGCATGGACACGCCCTGCTCTAGAGCCTGTTAGATACTGGCCCTTTAAGAAACAAGCTTCAAGGCCCTTTAAATTGCAAGCCACCCAGAGATCGGGGGTGGGGTGGGTGTGGGTGGTAACACCCTGTGGGCAAGATAGATAGAATAAGGTCTTGTGGGTGGTAGGAGGGCACAGGTTCCCGGGATAGAGAGCTTCCGGGAGCGGCCAGGAGGGATAAGGAAGCCACCAGCTGTGGGGAAGTGTAACATACAAGACCTGGTGTGGGCCAGAAAAGAGACCTGAGGTAGTTTGGAGGTGGCTGTGAGACAAGGGGAAATTGATACCACCTGAAGAGCGGCGGAGTGGCTGAAGATGTCTGCAGGTGGGAGCTGGAAGGACTGAGTAGTTCTCTGAGTATGACTGCAGGAGACAGCATAGAGTAACACCAGGAGACTTCCTAGGCAAGTGGCCAAATGTCAGGCAGTATGGCAGCCAGACCCTGACATGGACAACGCTTAGACTGAAACTAAAGAGCTCGCGCCCAGAGCAGGGCTAGAGTCAGAGAATCTGAGGAAGTTTAGGACTGGGGAACTGTGGAACTGGCTGGTACACAGACCCCACCTAAAGCCAGGGTATGCGCCCTTGTACACAGACATGCTTAGGAAAATCAGTATTTCATGACTAGGTTATTTGGCTTTGTTGGGGGTGGGTGGGTGGGAATAGACAGAGCTGGGATCCCAGCCCAGGGATCGCCCTTCCTGGTGGTGCTGGGACTCCAGCCCTAGGTTTGGCGGCAGTGGCGGGTCCCGCTGCAGGTCCAGAGGCAGCAGTGCTCTGGAGCATTTCAGGCAGCTACTAGGCCTTCCGGGTCAAACCGGAAGACCTAGTAGCGGCCTGAAATGCTCTGGAGCACTGCCGCCGCTGGAACTGCTGCTGCTGCTGCCACACCTGGGACCGGAGCCTTGGCATCACCAGGTAGGGCGATTCCTGAGGTGTTTTTTTTTTAAAAAAAATTACGAGGCTTGGCAGGGTGGATGGGGAGGTGCTCCCCGGCACCCCTTCCACCCAGGCAGCCTGGAGGGGGGAGGGAAAACCGGGTTCTTCTCTGCCCCTCACCCCCACCCAAACCGGTTCAGAACCCGAACTTTGTTCAGCTGGTTTGGGCGGGGGGTTGGTTCGGATTCAGGGTGTTTGCGAACGGTCCAAACACCCCGAGTTCGGGCCGAACCCTGAACTTCCAAGCTGCATTCGCACATCTCTATCCCTGAAGATGGGCTGGTGCTGCTGACAAGGTCTAAAACCTGCTTTTCTGTAGCCTTGCCAGTTCCCCAGACCTGCTCTGGAAACCACTGGGATAGAGAATTATTTCTTGGAATTTATGAAACAGGGCAATTCATATGCTAAATTACAGAAGGAAAATCTGGATTTGCAAAAGGACAAGGTATAACAAAGGACTCATTTATTTTACAAACAATAAAATAATAAATCAATCAATCTATGCAGCCATGCTTGTGCATTGACTTCTGCCAGATCTATGTAGCTGTTGACTAGGCAACTGCATAGGGCATGCGAAGAGGGAGAGGTAGGGATGTGCGAATGCGTTTTGGAAGTTCAGAGTTTGGACCGAACTCGAATAGTTCGGTTGTCCAAACCGAACTTTCGAACCGAACTCGAATTTGACCGAACTGTTCGGTCGAATCTGAACCAGTTCAGAAGGTCAAAAAACCTGGTTTTGAATGTATGAACTCGGTTCAGAAGTTTGGAATTTGACCGAACTCGAATAGTTCAGTCGACCAAACCGAACTTTCGAACCAAACTCAATTTTTGAACCGAACCAAATTTCCGAACTCGGTTCTGTTTGCACATCCCTAGGGAGAGACATGTTTAGGGGCCAAATTTAGCTGGGTTACAATAGAGCAACTTTACTGCCATCAACTGTCTCCCTCTGGATCAGTGTTTACATTGGTAAAAGTAATTCATCCAAGCTGCACAGCCCCTTTGTAGCTCAGTGTTCGACCTTTCGAATACACAAAGCATCCCATTCTCCCCTGCAAAGTGGAGAATCTTTGTAACAGTTCATTAGCTCCAAGTAGACTCTTGTAACATGTCTACTGCTGTTTTGTGGCTCAGTAATGATGGTGGGTGCTGAGTGGAAGATCCCCTCTCCTCTTACCCAAAGCCAACTGAATCTGCCTAGGCAGTCAGATCTCTGACTTTGGAATAACTCTCTAAGTTTCAGTCATCTATGCCTCTGAAAAAAACGCTTTTTAGTTCCTGCGTATTTGGCAAAATTTGGGAGAAATATTGAAACTGATTGTAAACAGACTGTTTTTGCAATGGATGAGAAAATCCTTCCCACCAAAGGAGAAAGGAAAACATTTTACAAAATAAATAAAGAATAGGTTGTAAAGCCATGGAGGTTGTTGCTAGTGGGGCCAGGAGCTATGAAGCAGGCTTGCTTGGTAGTTCCTGAAACGGTTGTTTTTGAATGGATCTCGTTTCATAAAATTATAAAATCATAGAATTTTAGTGTTGGAAGGAAGCTCAAACCGCCCCCTGCGAAGCAGGCTATCCTCTGCCTACAGCATTGCAGATAGATGCTTATCCAGTTAGGTTTTAAATACATTCCAGGTAGGAGATTCCCAAACCTCTCTGGGCAACTTATTCCATAATCCAGCAGTTCTGACAATAAGGAAGTTTTTCCTATTATTTAACCAAAATCTACACTGGTGCAAATGAAGTTGTCTTTGCTCTTTTAACGGGAGCAAGCACAGATTCTTCTTTTCCAGCATATTTGCTTGAGGGCCCAATCTTGTTTATTGTGTCACTAATCATTCAGGTGTTGGATAGGCCCTAGAGGCTGATTTGCCTGTCTAGTAACATAGAAGATGAAGTAGGTGGAGTGCTTAGTTTCTATGTTACCACTGCTATATCTCCTGTTTCCAGCAATAAAGGATCCATTTCTTTTAAAGTAAATAGCCTTCCATTTCAAAACATTTCTGATGGTCAAAGGTAGCAACAGCGGTGGAGTATGATTGTGTCTGTCCTGGGCTGTTGTCATCCAAGAGTTCTAGGGTAAAGCCACATGAACTGTGGAGGGCCTGAACCCCACACGGCCCCATGATAGGCAAGCACAGCTGCCACCTCGTCTTGGAGAGCAGGGCAGAGGGTTTTCCCCCTCCCCCCATGGGAAGCCTAGTAGGCAGGCTGCTGTCAGACCTCCCAGCCACATGAGCAGGTGCCTTCCCTGCACTGCCTTCTTCTCCCGGCCCGACCACTATCCTGCCCCCGGCCATGCAGGACTGGAGTGAGCAGCTGCCGCTCAAAGCCTCACAATGGACCTTGCAGAGAGGTGGGCAGACTGCAACCAGGCAGATGAGCTGCTGTGCCTTGGGCAGTCTTACCCCATTTTGGGTAAGGCTGCTACATGCTGCGTCCTCAGCCTTTTTCTGAGGATGCAGCGTGTAGCAGCCAGCTGGTCCCACCCCACCACATGGTGGGGGAAAAATCTGGCAGCTGCTGGCCATACAATGCACTACAGCATGTGGTAAGAATGCCCAAGAAGCAGTAGGTATCTCAGCTGCACCCATAGACATACCAATCTGTATGGAATGCCCTTTAGAGAATGGGAGACTACATTTAAAAAAAAAAAAAAAAATACTTAAAATGTGTTCATCACAAGTAAGCATTCTAATAAACTGTCTGAGACTGTAATGTTAGATAAATGAGCAATGAGTCCTCTGAAAACCATGAAGGTAGAAAGCTATTTTTGAACAAAACACAGAAGAGTTGAAGCTATGCCTTACTCCAGCAAATGATTATGGTTATGAGTATGTATCACACCACAGTCCCATTGTCATTCTCTCTCCATTAATCAATGAGTATATTGGCACAGAGAGAACTTTCGGAAGTTGTGATTTCAAGTAGTAAAGCATGCCAGAAGCCCATATAAAATCCCTGGTTAATTATCAGAGTGCTTAGTCTATAAGCCTAGGCATGTAGCCTGGGGTTAATTAACTTCTCCTTGACATCTCAGATCCAGTCTGCTGCTAACTCTTGTTGTTGCTTCTGTCTGCAGAACGGTTTCTACTGCCAAAATAAAATCTCTTGCCTTGACAATTGCAACTTCCTTCTTACTGATCTCCTCCACTTTGACCTTGCCCCCCCCCCCCCATTGCCATTCAACATTCCACTGCCAAGGTCTCTCACCTTGCCCGCCATTTTGATCATTTTCAGCTCCTCCTCTTCTCCCTCCACTGGCTCCCTCTATCTGTGAATGCATGCAGCACAAGCTCCTTGTCTTTAATTTCAAGGCTCTTTAAGACCTTGCTCCCCTCTCTTTTTCTGCACTTGTTTCCCAACTCATTCATATGGTAGATTCATAGTGATCAAGACAAGAAGAGGTTCTTTAGATATTTTCCAGGGGGGCTCTTTCATGGATCACTGTGAATTTGCCATACAGGCGGCATTTTCACATATCACAAAATAACTCCATCGTAGATTACCAAGCTTGTGCTTTACTACTTTTTTCTGTGGGGTTTGCCCATTTTAAAATGTAATGTCTAAAAATACCCCTTGATTTCTGATCTGGAATATAAGATGAGCAAAAGGGTTTAAGAGAAATTAGCACTGTGTTGTTTTTTAGGATAACGAAGGGACATTTTATTTAAGAAACTGTAGCTACATGATGTGACATAAACACACAGCCTTATCAGTTGGGAAGTTCTGACATTCAGTAAATGCAAAAATGAAAAGGTGAAAACAGCATTAGCTCCCAGTGCATTCAGCACTTTTCTGAAACAAAAATCAGTTAGCATATGAAATGCTGGACATTTATTCTTTGTTAATGTGATGGCCTCTAGGGATGTGCGAACCCCCGGGGGTTTGGCCCGTTCGGGGTTTGGCCGAACCCGAAACTGTTCAGTTTGTCCCCTTTGGACCAAACCCATTCGGGGGTCCCAAAGCCGTTTGGGCGGGGGCATTTTCCCTCCCCCCTCCAGGCTACGTGGGTGGAAGTGGCGCTGGGGAGCATCTCCCCCCCACCCTGCTGAGCCTGGGAATTTTGTTTTTAAACCCCTCCACCCCAGGGATCGCCCTACCTAGTGGTGCCGGGGCTCCAGCCCTGGGTCCGCCAGCGACGGTGCTCTGGAGTGCTTCAGGCCGCTACTAGGCCTTCCGGGTCAAACTGGAAGGCCTAGTAGTGGCCTGAAGTGCTCCAGAGTGCCACTGCTGTTGGACCTGCCATCGCTGCCACTGCCACCGCCACTGCTGGACCTGGGCCCTGACCTACCTGGTGGTGCCGGGGCCCTGCCCCTGGGTCCGGTGGCAGCAGCGGGTCCAGCAGTGGCTCTCCAGAGCACTTCAGGCCGCTGCTAGACCTTCCGGTTTGACCCAGAAGACCTAGTAGCGGCCGGAAGCACTCTGGAGCACCACCGCCGCCAGACCTGCCGTCGCTGCTATCGCCGGACCCAGGGCTGTAGCCCTGGCACCACCAGGTAGGGCGTTCCCTGGGGTGGTGTTTTTTTGTTTTTGTTTTAATTCCCAGGCTGGGCTGGGGGTGAGGAGGTGCTCCCCGACGCCCCTTCCACCCACACAGCCTGGAGGGGATGGGAAAACCGGGTTCCTCCCTGCCCCCCTCCCCCTCCCAAATGCATTCGGAACCAGAACTTTGTTCAGTCAGTTCGGGTGTGGGTCGGTTTGGATTTGAGGTGTTTGCGAATGGGCCGAACTCCCCGAGTTTGGGCTGAACCCCAAACTTCCGAACCGCGTTCGCACATCCCTAATGGTCTCCACCTTAGCCCACACACAAGGGTATATGCTGGACATCTCAAGAGACAGACGTTCAAGTCTCAGAAGCTTGAGCTATAACCCCAAGCAGGGTAGCTAGGCTAAAAGAGGCTCCTATATCTTTTGTAGATCATATAAGCCACACCTCTTGTGTATTACACTGCTTCTGATAATAGTTTCTTTCCACATTGGAAGGCCTGGTAAAAATGAAAGTTTATAATTACTAA
Source organism: Sphenodon punctatus (assembly GCA_003113815.1). Taxonomy (NCBI): domain Eukaryota; kingdom Metazoa; phylum Chordata; class Lepidosauria; order Sphenodontia; family Sphenodontidae; genus Sphenodon; species Sphenodon punctatus. The sequence goes on from QEPC01011164.1 coordinate 237,523, forward strand.
TAGGGCAGGGATGGAACCTGCACCCTATGGGCCAAATGAGGCCCATGGCTGTCTTTTATTTGACCCCATTCCAGATCCCAGATCTGGGCCATAGATCCAGCCCCTCAAGCACTAAAAGAGTGAGCTCAGAGGGTAGAGAGCGGAGCTGAGAATAAGCATTCAGAGATGGGCATGGTTCTTTGGCTCCATGATCCTTGATACATCCATGGCACACCCCTTAAGCACCTCTGTCCCCAATTTCTATCCAGCCTGTGACGCTTGTACTAATTTTCAAAGTGGCCTGTGAGAGGGAAAGGATTCCCTTTCCCTATGGTAGGATTAAAGGTCCTTCACAGATGCCTGACGAAGGGCCCTGTGCGCACATTCTTGGCTGGGTAAACATGTGTGCTCATGCATGCCTGTGTCTCGTGACTCCTGCCCATGTGAAGATCTTGACGTTGGATTTGGGAACTTTGTCCACCCCTGGCAGAGCCCCTATTAGAACAATGCAAAAGGTATTAAACACAAGCTGTATTGATTAAAAAAAAATGATTAGAATTAGAGCTGATTTTCTACCCACTGGTAATACCCACATTTTCAAGTACCATGCTGGGTACTTGATGGACTACTCAATTACTGATTCGGTACCCAGAAACTAAAAAAAATGATGGTATTTTTGTTATAAACAAAACCCAGGATGGAAAACAAAAAATCAGGACTGGAAGTTAAAAAATTGAGACCGGAAGTCCAGGACATAAAGCCAAAAAATAGGTATCGGAAGTTGAAAAATCGGCACGGAAGTTGAAAAATCAGAACTAGAAGCCAAGATTCTCAGACATTGGGTACCCAAATCAGGTCAAATCGGTCACTGATGGGTATCTGAAGCTGGATCGGTTCGGGTACCGGAAATTCCATGGGTATACCCATTTTTACAGGTACTTGTTTCAGATCTAATTAGCATATTTGGTCCCTTTTGGTGAATTCTGTATCTGTTACATTGGTGTGAGCTTTGCTAGCCAAGGGCAACTTTTCAGACTATTTAAATATGCTGGTGAATGTACTTATTAACATATATACTTCTTAATAAAAAAAAATAGCAAACCTTCCCCAACAGATAATTCTAGATGTCTGATCTTATACCACAGTGACATAGGCTCCTTCTCTGCATATGCTGTGCAGGCATATAAAATTGGGACCCTTTATCACATCTTACTGATATTTAGAAAAGATTATAGTGATAGTGTGTTAGACAGCCCTGCTTAATTTCAAGTACACTGGTTGGATTGCAAAGATGTTACAATCAGACATACATTTATAAGTTCATTGCTTATACCACAAGGACCCTTTATTCAATCCTTCTGAAAGTTGCCAGAGATAGTAAATATGGGAAGGGGTATAAACCTGCCAATTTGTCTCTACATTAAATGTGAGGCAAAGAAGTTACAGCTAAGAATGTATATGAAGATATTTGCAAAATAATATAATTCAACTGCTTATAAAATTGTATGCCTTTATCCAATCATTTTGGAATTTTGTACACTTAATGCCTTCCATTGTGGGTACAATCCCTCCAAGGTTCAGCCAAATATAATGAAAAACAAAAAGGTTACAGCCAAAAATGTGTTTTCCATTGAAACCAATGGAAAACTTAAATGAAAGCAAAAATGAAAACGAAAATTTGATATTTATGAAAACAAAAATGACAGATTTCAATAACGAAAACAAAAATGAAAAATGACATGGGCCCCTGGTGCACACCTCTAGAATTCTGCTACCACCTAGATGAGTTCTGTGGTGTTCCATAAACATGCCAATATGTCAAGCATATATTTGGCACAAGCAAGATCTTTCCTAAGGAGCAAGACCACCATATACTCTGTGCAGAGGTGCACCCCCATGTCTTCCCACTTGCAGCTATGCCTGGGTCCTTTTTAAATGGACCTAGTGCTACTGCAGACTGTGGTCCATCCATCTACCCCCCCACCCCCACACACACCATAGGGCTGCAGGTGGATCGGTCACCGCTCTAGTCTGCTGCGGTGTTGCCCAGGGCAATTCCAGACCAGTAGCGGAGCTGCAGTTGCTGTCCATCAAGTAGATGGGCCGCTTGTTTGTCTCCGGCTGGTGCCCCAAGTTTGGGCAGTCCACTCCGCTGGCAGTGCTCTGGCATGTCCCATAGAGGTGTTCACCAGGGATCCATGTCATTTTTTGTTTTCATTATTTAAATCTTTCATTTTTGTTTTCATAAATATCAAAAATTCATTTTTGCTTTCATTTTCAATTTCCATTGGTTTAAATGGAAAACACATTTTTGGCTGTACTTTTGTTTTTTATTATATTTGGATGAATCTTGGAAGGAGTTTACCTACAATGGAAGGCATTAACAGTACCAAATTTCAGAAAGGTTGGATAAAGTAATCTGATTTTATAAGCAGTTGAATTGTGTTATTTTGCAAAAATCTGCATATACATTCATGGCTGTAACTTATTTGTCTCCCATTTAATGTCAACAAAATTTGCCAAGTTTATCCCCCTCCCTACGTTTACTATCTATGCCAACTTTCAAAAGTATTGGATAACCGGTCCTGGTGCTATAAGTAATTAACTTATAAATGTATGTCTGATTGTAATATCTTTGCAGTCCAACAGGAAATTTGGCAGGGCTATATCTTACACATTCAGGATAATCTCTGCCAAATATCAGAAAGATGTGTTAAGGGGTCCCAATTTTATAAGCCTGCACAGTACATTGCTCCACCCCCTTGGAAGCCACCGCACAAGGATCCTGCCCCGCCCCAGCGCTTAGAGCCGAGCCGGGCCAAGCCGAGCTGCTTGGGAGATCACTCTGCCCTGCCCTGCCCCCCCCCCCCAGCACAGCCCAGTCCCATCTGACGGCATCCTCCAATCCACTCCACTCCACCCAGGTGAGCTGCTCCACCCCCTTGGAAGGCACCACACAAGGATCCTGCCCCGCCCCAGCG
>QEPC01011164.1:249692-262439 GCA_003113815.1 Sphenodon punctatus
TGAGCGCCCCTTTTACTCCCTTGTCATCTAATGGCCCAACTGACTCCCTAGCAGGCTTCTTGCTTCTGATGTATTTGAAAAAGTTCTTGTTGCTTGTTTTTGCCTCTTTAGCAAGCCTCCCTTCAAAATCTCTCTTGGCCTGCCTTATTAACACTTTACATTTACGTTGTCAGTGTTTATGCTCTTTCGTATTATTTTCATTGGGACTAGCCGTCCATTTCTTAAAGGATGCCTTTTTGGCTCTAGTAGTCTCCTTCACCTCCCCATTTAGCCATAGTGGAAGACGTTTGGTCTTCTCCAAGGACACAGCGTGTAGCAGCCAGATGCTTGCCCTGACCCACGGCAGGGGAAACATCTGCTGGCAGCTAGACACACGATCCACTGCATCATGTGGTATGGCTACCCAGAGTGGGTTAAGGTTGCCCAAGGCATGGTAGCCTCCCTAGGGCATCTCGTGTGGCTGCAGCCATAGGGTGAATGCAGCCAATACAGCCAGTACAGCCCTGTAACATGCATAAGAAATGTTAAAGTGGTATTAAAGTGAAGTTAGCATTATGTCCGTATTTACCCATAGTGTTGCATGGGGGGTGGGGAGGGAATGCTTTAAGTGTGAAGCAGACTGAACAGCTCATGCTGTGGAACAGAACGAAAGCAGTCATGCTGTATGTGCAGCTCCAATTTAAGTCAATGTTCATAATTTCTTATAAGGTTGCTAATGCTTTCCTTCAGCATAATAGCTGTACGGCCAAAGCTATAAAATGCTGTCAGAAGCTAAAGTAAAAGCAGGAAAAGAATGCAACAAATTAGCAACAGTCTAAAAGTAATGTGCTGCAAAGGCCAGGCAAAATGTATAGTAGAAAACTGTTATCATTCCAAATGGTGTAATTCTGGCCCCACTGAAGTCCCCATTTGTGAAACTAAGTCTCTCTCCTTTTCTTGGCTAAATTATTATATTTTACCATTTAAGGCTTCAGCATTCTAAGCATTCCAAAAACTCTCTTCACCTAAACCTGCTGGGTTAGTCAGCTGCCTGCTTTGCCTATAGCTAGCACAGCTGCCTCTCAGATAGACCACCGGTTTTCCAGATTTAACCACACATTTCCCCCTGGTAAGCTGATTTAGCTTTGTTTCACACCACTGTGATAAAAATACCCTGGGTGCTTACACACAAATGGGGACAACGGCTGTTGCATGATTAAAAGAGAGAAAAGAAACCGATGAGAAAAATCATAGCCCGAACAACAGAATTTGTAAAAACTTGGTTGGGAAAAGGCAAATTTATTGTTTGTTTGTTTTTTCAAGTGCCCATACAGTGCCAGGCATATCCAAACAAACCCCAGTTTTTCCTTTTAGAAATGAACAAATACTGTCAATCTCAATGTAATTAAGTGATTGCCACTGACTTGATACCTGCTTATTTTACAAAGAAAGAACATAAAGGGTTGTCTAATAGCCAGTTGTGTATTTGGCACAAAACCCTATTGCTAATGTCAATTAAGGTGGCTTGCCCTCCCTGCCTTCCCAGCCCTAACGCAAAGAAATCTGGAACTATAACAGCTGAGGTGGAAGCAGTCCTCTGCTGACACTCTTGAGAGCATTCATAACTGGGCACTATGGTAAATATTAAAGCCAGGTGTGAAACAAAAATATGGGCACTTGCACGCATTACCTGGGAGGGGGAGGAAACTTCCATGAGGGCAATTGTAACTCTATTCTCACGAGAATTAGCGCACGTAGGAAGGCGCTATTCTGCTTTTCTCCCATGAGAACACTCACACAAGAGAAAAGTGTAATAGCGCATTCCTATGTGCACTCATTCCCATGAGAATAGAGCCATGAGTGCCCTCACAGAAGCACACATACACCCCTGCTCAGGTAACATATGCAAACACCACAAGGGAGAGAGAAAATGAAGATGGATTGAAGAAATGGGAAGAATTTTCAGGTGTCATATGCAAAAGGTATATGCAGATAAAGCCAACGGTCAAGATCTATTAGCTAGGGCCAGACAATAGTATTGTATGAAGAAGAAGCTTGTTCAGCATGAAGAGAAGAGGAAAAGACATGGTGTAGAGGACTCTCTTAGGATTGATATTGGGCCTATCACTGAGAGACAGGCAAAGAAGTGCTGACAGTAGAAAATGATGGGGAGGAGAGGACATCCTCAAGAAACCCAGCAAGGCTAGACTGTGGTAGATGGAACTTGTGCTGAGATCAGAAGAAGGAAAAATTATAAGATCAATAGAGATGCAGGGGGAAAGAATTGAGATAGAAAAATGTACTAGGAGATGATGTGAAGAAAACGGCAGTGGAAGACGCTCAAAAATGGAATAAGTGGAGAAAGGATCTGAGAGGCTGACCCTACTGATCACTAAAGACTGAAATGAGGAAGAGAAAGCGTCCCCTGTAGTGCTGGCTCCAGGGAAGTTGGGGCCCTGTGCAAGATGGTGGTGTGGGCCCCATCCTAACATAGGAATGTCTGATAGACACAAACTGACTCACCGCTTATGAAAAGGGAAATCTTATTATAGTTACTTTTTTTATGTTCAGTTAAACATAACCTCTCCTTTGGGGAGGCCAGGCATTCCCCCACTGCAGGCCTTACAGGTGTCTACATTATCCATATGTTATTTCTAGATTACTATTATTATTATTATTATTATTAACAAACATTTATATAGCACCAGCAGTGTACCTGGCACTTTACAAAGTAATAAAATAGACATGGTCCCTACCCCTAGGGCTTACAATCTGTGGGTCATTTATATCCTCCCTGCCCCCAAATAACACCCTGCATTTCAGACTCTGTGGGCCTGTGTTTCTCACCCTCATACTGCCATTTCAAGTTTATTCATGTACGGGGGGAGCATGTGGGGCCCCTTAACCCATGGGTCCATGGGTTACACAGTTTGCACTGATCTAGATCTGGCCCCCCTGTACCCACTTTCAAACCTTTACTGCAATATATTCCCCTACCTTCCCTTCCCCTTCCGCATGTTCCAAAAAGCCAGAAGAAACCAAACCTTAATTTCACTACAAGATCCTCACAGAAAAGATCAGCTCTGGAAAAGGAAAGAAGTGCAGAAGAAACCATTGCAGGAAGGAGAAGCAGTAACGTGTTGGGAATACTCTTGGCCCAGTCAAGATTCACTCAAGTTCAGTTATAATTCTTATGAGATCCAACCAATGATCAATGTGCTTCAGACATCAAGCACACCAATGTTTTTGACAATCCAAGCTTATCTTGTGTAGACTAATCCACACCTGTCACCATCAAATGCTTTAGTCTCCTAAAGCTCCAGATTGTTATTCTTGTTGGAAAAAGGGAGCACAAAGCTAATCCACTGCCAGCATAGCATCCATTGACAGAGCTGGTAGGCAATGTGGAAGCTTTTTCAGGAAAAAGAACAGCATTTCCACCATAAATAAATTACATTGCTATGAGTCCCTGCAAATTGTTACTATCTGAGGAACATACACAAACCTTTGGGCTGCATCGACAGAAGTTCTCTCCGGACCCATTCTCCTTTTGAGCCTATTAGAATGGCTTCCCTCTATTGTTATTTGCTTTCCTTGAGCAATTCCTGCAATTGTTCTGTCACATTTAAGAAGAGCGAACTAGTGTATGGTTTCTGTTCTGCTTAATATCTAATCTATACTCTCTTTTCAATGTAAATTTATTTTCTTGAAAGAATATACTAAAAGCATAATTACTTGTATCACAATCTGTACCAGCTGTAGCCCCCAGATACAGTCATCAAGGCCATGTAGCACACATTTCAGTAGTCTAGCCTCAAGGTAATGATTGGTGTGGAAGGGTTGCAGCCTTCTCACCAGGTGCAGCTGGTGAAAAACACTCCTGGCCACTGATGTTTCAGATGCATGGCAGAATCCAGTAACACTCCAAGGTTGCAAACCTGAGTAACTAGGGGAAAATGTACCCCATCAATGATGGATGTCCCACCTCACCAGGTTGGTGGGGTAGCCAACCATCATCACTTCAGTCTTATCTGGATTCAGCTTCAATTGGTGTGCCCTCATTCAGTCTCCAATGGCAGTTACAGCACTGAATAAAAGCACTGAGACTGAAGAACCTAGGTTGGTTGAAAAAGACTGATAGATGTGGGTGTCATCAGCATATTGATGGCACCAGGACCCAAATCTATGCATGATCTGACTTAACGGCCTCAGATACATGTTGAATGGGCTTGGGAGGTTTGGATATGCAAAGTTCTACTGCATTGTGAAAACTTCTTCCAAGCAAGTCAAATCACCTACTTCAAGTTTACTCTCTTCAGCATGGTCCTAAGTGGTAGACATTTTTTCTTTTGGAAGCGGAGGTGAAAATTATCAGCTTGTTCCAGTTGACTAAACACAGTAGGTAACCAAGATAATGGTTTTTGCTTCTAGATATAAAATATATAATTGGGCCATTAATAAGAATAAGTTGGAGCAGGTACACTTCTTTATTATATTTGAGGAATCATTTTTAATTTAATGGTTCCTGGTCCCAGTACTGTCGGGTAGTTAAACAGGCCATGTCATATTTAACAATGGTGATGCTTAAATTCTTCAGACTAAAAAGGGGGGTGGTCAGACCAGCCCTTAGGGTCTTTGAGGCTATGTTAGCTTCCCAACTTTGCTATGGGGCCCAGGTCATTCCCTAGTAGAGGCTTTGGAGGTACTTCAAAACAAATACTTATGAGCCCTTTAGGGAGTTCCTCCAGACACCTCTGCAGCACCATTAAGACTGGAGACTGGGTTAAAATCAATGGAAGCCAGAATTCTAAGCTTACTGCTCTGTCTTTGGATAAAAATCCATTATTCTCCTCCTAGGGCATTACCTAGGTTATGTCCAGAAGAAAACGTGAGCCCTATTTGGCATAAGACAGACCCCTGGTGGCGAGGGGTTGAGCTTAAAGTCAGCTCTTTGGGATTTTCTTTAGAATTTTTGACAAACATGCCTTATAAGGAAGCAATTAGAACTATAAGGCATAGAATAACTGATATCGACCTACAGGTTACTTGGGCAAAAGCAGCACATTTGAAAACGTCACCTTTATACAAATATTGGTTACCCCCCATTATCGGATCTAATTATTTAGGTTGGTTTACCAATTCGGCCTATCGTAAGGCATTTACTGCCATAAGAATACAGTCCATGCGGACTGAAGTTACGCTAGGCCGCTTTAGGGGCACCCCTTATGCTGAACAGTTATGCATTTGTGGTTTGGGACAAGTGGATGACCAATTTCATTATCTCTTTGACTGCCCCATTTATGAACTACCAAGACAAAGATTATTTAAGATGGTGGAGCCGGACAACTGTAGATCTTGGCGCCAGCAAATGTTCTTTCTATTGGCAAATAAGAAGGACTATGTTATCCAGGCAGTTGCATTATTTGCAATGATAGTAACTTCCCGGAGAAGGAAGGTGGCAAGGAATTGATATGGTTTTGTTGTTGTTTTGCTAATGACTTTATTGTTGTTTTATTTTTCTGTAAATATATTGTCAAGGCATTTGCCAGTACAATAAAGACTTAATACTACTACTACTGCTACTGCTACACAGTAGGTTTTGGAATGGGACAACAGATTTATTGGGCTGTTGGTTCTTCCATGATGAATTAGTTGAAGGATTCTGATGGAGTCTGTGGGAATGTCCATTACTGCCTTCTTCCTAAAGGACAGTGAGATAATCTCCTAAAAAGAGAAGAAAAAATGAGGAAGAGGGGATTTTTGTAATTCCTATTTATATAGGCCAGGACACCCTCACAGATTATTTTCCACCTATTTGATTCTTCAATGAAGTCTTAAGACCAGCTTTGTGATATCAAAATAATTTGCTTAGCAAGGAATTAATGTCACATAAAGAAAGTAATGGGTTCAGTTGAAGATCAAGCAGAAGTGGGACTATGAGGAAGAAGGCACATATTTGAACAATTCTGGCAACACTATGAAAACAAGTGCAGTTCAGTTCCTAATGTAACAGAGATGCTTACTAAGATGGACTGACTGGCACAGGAGATTGAAAATAGGATATTTAAAGCCCCCCCACCCCCCTTATATTATCATTCCAAATCCTGCTTAGGTCAATAATCACTGGATCTCATTACAATCTAATGGGGCTGTTCAGTGGATTACATTAAATGAGAACAGCTTCCGGAAAACCAATCAGCTGGTACTAGTTGATAAGCAGTTTGGCAGTCTTGATAGCAGACAAACCAGAGACCAATCAGGCCTGGAGTAAGGTTCAGCTTCTTGAAATCCTTTGTGAGCTTCCTATATTCTACATTTGAAGGATGCTGGTGCAGCAGTATGTGCATAGTTAGGCTTTTTCTGCTTTAGTAAACCCAGTTATTTGGGCCCAAATGTAATGGTGTTACATTTCTAAATATAGCTTTTGTGTGTGGGTGGAAATAACAAATACATAACCTAGATAAAAAACTCTGATTTCCTATAGGGCTGTTTCCAGAACAAGCACATTAATAAGACTTCATGCAGAGGTTCTGACTCTTAGGGAGTACCCTAAGAGTCAGAACCTCTGCATGAAGTCTTATTAATGTCTCAGACGTGATGGTGCCACCATCATCCCACCCGGGGGTGGGAAGGGCTACCCCCAGCCAGGGCAGCCCCAGCGATGGGAACAGACATCCCTGCTGCCTGCCCCGACTGGGAAGGGGAACGGAGAGCAGCTGGCCGGCTGGCTCCACCCTCACGCTGCAGTCAATGTCCCACCTCCCTGCCATGACAGGCTGCCATGGTGTCCATCCCCCCCACTGGGATGAACTGGGGCCAGGAAAACACATTCCCACCTGGTTCACCCACTCTCACTCAGCTGGGCTATGGCTGGGCATGGACTGTGAGCCCGCTTTGTTCCAGACCCACATTTCCGGCCCAGCCATCACCCCGGGCGGGTTTGTTCTGGGCCTACATCTGACGGGCCCAGAACAAACGTTCAGGCATCACATTGGCCCAATTGGGTTGAACTGGGCCAGTGTCTTGTTGGCTGTTAACACCCTTACTGTCTGGAATATATGTAGTGTTGTTAGGAAGAGAAATAACATCCTGTTATCCTGGCCCCTTTAGGAGTTATCAGAAATTTATTATTAATTTTGTATACTCCTAAGTACTTTCCCTCCTAGCAGACATGGCAGTGCACATATGACACCTCAGGGGAGGAAAAGAGAGACTCTGTAGATTGGGTGAAATTTTCCCAGGCTGGGTCACATGCAGTCATCAGTCTGAGTCTCACTTCCATGGGCTGTGATTCCTATACATATCTCCCTTCACTTTCAACCAAGGTCCTACTCGAGAACATAAAAAACTACATACCCAACATTTGACAGCAAAAAATAGGTACACTTTATGCCAACCCTAATTTGCATAGATTTTAATGTGCTTATGCAAATTTGCAATAGTCCACTGACGAACTATGGGGTTGAAATAAGAAAGAAAAAAAAAAGGATATCTATGTCGGTTTACATTTCTGCTTAGCTGGTTTCTCTATGCAAGGTCAATGAGCTGCCAGAGTTACTTCTTTCTGTCAAATCTGCTAGGGTTTGATGACTGGGCCATGACAATTAACTACCATTTATTATAAATGGTTTGTTCCTGGACTTGGGTTTCAGAATGTAAGCTGTCAAAAAAAAAAAAAAAAATTCAAGCTCAGAACATTTGACTTGAGCTAATAGAGGAATCGGAGTAATTACCGGTGATTTCTTTCTGACAGCTATAGTTCAAAGAAAAAGAAGCCCTTGTTTTGTCTGTAGAAATACAGCTATCAATTTTTTGAACTATGAATAAGATTCAAATCCCTCTAGCCAATTCTGATATCTCTTCAACAATGAGGCTATAATCGGTATTGCACCTTAAAAAACTGGAACTAAATAACTGAACAGAGTTCCATATCTGTGACCAGGTCTAAAAATGACCAGTATAAGGACCTGTTGTGCACATCCAAGGGTGACAATAAACACGAGCCGGTGTGCCGGCTACACACTCGAGGGGTGGGGGGCAGCCCTGGTGGGGTCAGGTCAGGGTACAGAACTGCCATGTGCCCGACTGGGCTGGTTGGTGAGCGTCTGGGTGGCCCCATGCCTTGTGTGCCCCCAGCGCTCTGCCTCCCACCATGATGGACAGTCATGGCAGCCAGCCATGGCGGCCCACAATCCCAGGTGGGGATGGGGCCAAAATAGATGTGCAGCCCTGCTATGGCCTGTGTTGGTCCGCCTTGGCAGCCCTAGGACTGGGTTGTGGATCCGGATCATCTGGGGGATCAGCTCTGGGCCAGCTGCCTACCCAGGCCGGGACAGCAGTGGGCCCACATCTGGCAGCCTGGAAACAGATGTCCAGTTGAATCTCTGGCCCAGGCAGGCCATAGTGGGCCTTCATTGCATCTATTATCACCCAAATAAAGCTTGTTTTATCTAATGGGATGCAAAAATTGTGTCAGTACTTTTTCTGGTTGATCTGTTTAAGCATAGTGCCCTCAGCTTTTTGTATAAAAAAGCAGCAACATTATTATTATTATTTTATTTTATTATTTTATTATATAGCACCAGCAATGTACCTGGCAGTGTACAATCAGTAGTTACAGACAGTTTCCTACCCCTAAGGGGTTCACAATCTAAGAGACAAGGGAAAGGGAGACAAGGGAGAGACAAGGGAGGGGGAGCCAAGGGAGAACATTGGGAGAGACAAGTGTATATTCATGAGGTTGAGGACTTAATAGCCCTGCAAGCTTGGCACGTCTTATTTCCCCATATTTCTGTTGCTCACAAATGGGTAACCCATGTGAAAGTGGGTTTTGCAAGCACATGATGTTAGCCAAGAACAAGACCACAAGCTCCTCCTGACTCCCACTTCCCTTTTTCTAGGCACTAGAACACATTGTCTTTAACAGTTTGGCAGGATGAAAATTCACAGACTTGGATTCCTTCAAGTATCCTTGCTGCAAAGAATGAGACCTTAAAAGTATGATGTACATACATACTAAATGCTTATTAAGAATTGGCTATTGCAATCACACAGGGAAATACGGGTAAATAATAACCCCTTGTCTTACATCTCTTTGTAAACTCCCCAAACATTTGGCCTGCGTGTGTAGGAGTAAGGACATGTTACATGTTTCTTTCCTAGCCTCAGCCAGGGACGTAGCTATAACAGAGATAGCCAGTCAGCTGAAAGACCTGCTGCTGCCCCACCCTCCTGTGCCCAGAATTTGTGCACAGTGGAGGGGTCCATGGTGGATGGACTACACCACGGTTCCATCCCAACCTAGGACTGGGATGAGTTGCAGAGGCATCTTAAAGGAAACACCAGGTTGAAGGTCACACTCTAGTTCCTGCTTGATGGTGTGTTCTGATGATCTGTTCATCCAGATTAACAACCCATTACAACAGTTTAACCACCCCATTCTTCTCCTGACCACTAAATGGGGAATAACTACAACAACAACAACAATAATAATAATTAATTAATAAATACATAAATAATATAGTGCCAGCAATGTTTTTGGTGCTGAACAGTCATGAATTAGAGACAGGTTCCTGCCCTGAGGGGCTTAAAATCCCTGAAGGGCAAGGGGGTGGACGCATGGGAGAAGGAATAGCGAGAGGAACAGGGAAACATTCACAAAGTTGAGAAGTCAGAGGTGTACATGCTTAGCTGAGTTAAAGGGATAGTCTGAAGTAGGGGTGGGAATTCCGGATCATCCGGTATCCGATACTGCCGGTATTTGATGTACCAGCAGTATCGGATTAAACCCGGTAATCCGGCCCGTTTACCGGATTCCCCCCGTACCGGATTTTTTACATTGCGGCCATTCAAATGAATGGCCGCAATGTAAAAAACCCCACACACCACCACTTTCCCTCCCCAGTCCAGGCTGCGTGGGTGGAAGGGGGGACACCCCCCACCCACCCTGCCCAGCCTGGCTTTAAAAAAAAATAAATTCCTGGGGTGGGGTGTGTGTTAAACCACCCCCCACCCCAGGGATCACCCTAGTACCTGCTGGTGCAGGCTCCGGGTCACCGGTGGTGGCCCAGAGTTCGCACTAGTAGGGACTTAGGATTAGCATTTTTTTTTTTAATCCAGGCTGGGCAGGAGGCAGCGATGGCGGCGGCGGTGGTCCGACTCCGGCAGCTTCAGCGCTGGCTGTGGCTGCCGGATTCTGCGCTACTAGGCCTTCTGAGGAAACCCGGAAGTTCACCAGAAGGCCTAGTAGCACTGAAGCCAGCAGCCACAACCAGTTCCCCATTGAAATCAATGGAACAAATCCGGTATCGGTAAACCGGTACAAATCTGGCAATCCAGTTTTTTTAAAATCTGGTAACCGGTAAATCCGGTAACTGGTAATTGCCCTGATGTCCCACCCCTAGTCTGAAGGGCAGCACACCTTTCAACATTTCACGTGCATAAAGAGGGACAGAATCTCTCCTGCTTATCATTCCACTTAGGTTCTTGTCATCCATCATTTTCCCATTGTCTTCTGAAGCGCTTTTCCTGGGAGACAACCACAAAAGAGGTGTCCATGGCTTGAATTATTGTCTGTTTGTCTCCTTCTCCTGGAAGAGGGACTTTGACCCCTGAAAGAGGGATAGGATTCAGAATCCAGAGAGGGACTATCCCTCCTAAGTAGGGACAATTGGGAGCAATGGGATAGGATGACAGAAGGAGCCACAGTGAGTAGTCTTTGGAGGTGAGGATCTACGGAAAGCCTGACCATTCATCAAAAGAGTGGTTCAAGTGTATTAGCTATTTTTGAAAAACTAACATTGAGGGCACAAACCTCCTTCCATTGAAGTCAATGACAAAACTCCCATTAACTTTAATGGTGGAGAATTATTCTGCCTGGATGTTTGTGAGAATGCCTTCAAGACAGTGGTTCCCCAACTTTTGCTTGTGAGATCCCATTTTGGAAATAACATATGGGCCCATTTTACATGGACCCGGGAGGCGCCGCAGTGTGGGAGGATGGTGGAGGTTGCAGCAGGTGTGCGGCGTGTGGGCAGGCCATCATCTCCATGCATGGAGGCACCTGTGCATGCTTCTGTACATGGGGGATTGGTGGAGGTGAGTGGACCATGGAAGTGCATATGCACCCCCACTCATCCTTACCAGTGGTCAGACGGAAACCCCCCGCCCATGCTGTCACACTCGTGGGCGAAGGGGGAGCGGTGTCCATATAAAAAGGACCATAATCCCATGACTACAGACATCAACAAAAACATGCAAAGTCTATCAAATATTACATTAGATTGTGTGCCTTCATCTGCAGATAGCACAATTTGGGTAACCACCCACAATTTAGGAACCTCTCCCCTAAAACATGCTTGCTGTTTTCTTTGTTCCTACACTGCAAAAGCTACTTAGTCCTTCAGAAAGCAACGAGAAAGAAGGCCTGGAAATGTGATTCAGAAGAGTCTCGTGGATATTCCAGAACATTTTGATCAGGTTGCCCTCACTTCCCAAAAATAGAAAAGTATGCATGAAATTTGGTTTTAAACACTTGTTTTAGCCCTTTTTCTCTTCCCTATTCATCATTAGATCTGGTATTCCCACATCAACCATCATAGAAAGGTTTTAGAATCTCTGCAGAAACACAATTACTGAGATTCTAGCAGTAATTGTCAGTCAAGAAAGGAAAGGTTTTGCTTTTGTTGGTCATTTTACTCAAGTGGTAGTGTAGTGGTTTAAGTTTTATGAGTAGTTATTGTACAAATTTTATGAGTAAACTTTGTTTCCGAGAAGCCATTCCTCAGTGTGATTTCCTGCCTATCATACTATCTGTTTGGTAGTGCAGTTCTTGACAAGTTAGTTCAGATAATTTTATGGAGGCTACTTTGCACTCAGGGAACAGCATGGTCCTTCTCAAACAGAGAGATAAGATCTGAAATCTTTTAGTCTATCTGAGTCATCAGAATTTTCCAGCAGTAGCCAATATCCTGGTTTATAAAGACTAAATACTCAAATGCTTAAAAAGAAAATCTACTCATCAAATGAGTGGGATAGCCATTAGTCTTCAAGTAATACACAAAAGTGAAAAACAACACAGGAAGTCAAAACAACAATGGATGCATGAGCATATTCTGAATACTATTAACACAATAATTATTGGGAAGGTTGGGAAGGCAATCTAAGTGTAAAAGACAGTGTGTCTGTCTTCAAAGCAGATGCAATTTTTTAGTGATGGGTGAACGCGGTTCGGAAGTTCGGAGTTCGGCCCAAACTCAGCCTGTTCGGATGACCAAACCTGAGCCCGAACATGAACTGGCTGAACTGAACTAGATCTGGACGTCAAAATGACCGAACAGTTCGGTCAGTTCGGATCACGTTTGGGTGAGTTCGGGCGGAAAAAACGTGTCACTGGAAGGTGGCACCAGGGGTGGAGAGGCTTGGAGTAGCAGCCAGCCTGCCCAATTACCATCCCTTTTCACCTCAGACCACTAGCTTCGCAGTCTGCGATTGGCCACGGGCTAGGCTGCATGGAGCCAATGGGGCTTGCGGTGAGGCAGCCACAGCAAAAAACAAAACTGATTGCCTCCCCCCTTCCCAACACTGATTGCCACCATCAGGGTTCTGGGGCCAAGTTACAGGCAGGGAGGGCTGTGGCCAATATGTATCTAGAAGTTGCCACTCTAGCCCGTGGACCCACCATCATGAGTCTGGGGCCATCATTCCTCGCACAGAGGCAATGTCATTCCACCGCACCAAGAAACAGCTACTCCAGCCCCAGGACCCACC
>QEPC01011164.1:268886-319391 GCA_003113815.1 Sphenodon punctatus
TGTACAAGCCCCTCCCTAGAGCTCTGCCAGCCATAAGGTTCCATGCGGTGCTTAGATGGACGCCAGGGACAGGCAGGCCCCTCCCTCTCCCTTAAGCCCCACCCCTCCCTTAAGCTCCACCCACTTTGGGTTTTTGGAGCGCGCGTGCAAAGCACGCGCGCACATTACGGGCCCATAACTAAGGCTTGAACCCGGGCCCTTCTCAACCTTGCTACGCCCCTGCCTAGAAGGAGATACCCCAAGACAAAAAAAGACTTATGAAGACCTTATGGCCCTTACAGATGAGATGCAAATTAAAGCTGTGGCCATGTTTTTATTGTTAGTAGAACGGGAAAACAAAGCATTGAGAGTGGTCCAATCAGCTGAGCCAGGTATGTTGGATACCTCAGCTGAAAATTGATGGATTGCAATTATTGTTTTTTTTTAATGTGCAATATTTGCCTGGTTTAATTTTGTTTGTTTGTTCGTTTGTATTATAAATAACAAAGCTTGCTGATTCAATCAATCAATAAATTTCAGGTAAAAAGTACTGGAAATGTACCTGAATTCTTTGCTTGCACATGTGTATAGCTCCAATTTCAGCATTGCTCTCCTTCCACAACTAACTCCTTAACTTAAATTTTTGCTTAAGCCCATCTGCTGATTCTCCCAGAAAAATCAGCAACACATGAATCAGTGTTTGGATTTAGGCAATTAGGCATGTAAGAAATACCCTATTGATTGATATGAATGGAGGCAACTGAAGAGCCTTTTTGTCAGCCTATCTACACACTCCTCTCCTCTCTCTACTGGCTCCCTCTTCCTCAGCGTATTCTGCACAAGCTCCTCATCTTCACCTACAAAGCCCTTCACAACCTCACTCCCCTCTACCTCTCTGTCCTGATCTCCCTCCGAACCCCTGCTCGAGCATTCCGCTCCTCTTTCATCTCTTCCCTCACCCTCTCACGCCTCCCCTGCTCCCCCAACCACCTTTGTCCCTTCTCCCTCACTGGCCCGCACACCTGGAACTCCTTCCCTGCCCTCGTCCGCCTTGCCCCCACGCGCCACACCTTCAAGTCCCTCCTCAAAACCCACCTCTTCTGCTCCACCCTTCCTAACTCCTGCTAACCATCCCCACCCAGGATTATCCCCCACCTGTTATCTGTAAACTCCCAACTTACTGCAACCAAGCCAAGAATGAATACTTGAGTTCTCGCATCCTCATGAATGTTGCATCTCTTGTCTCTCCCTCTGTTCCCCCTTCCCTGTCTTCCCCCCTGCTCGTCTTTAGATTGTAAGCTCTCAGGCAGGGACCGTGTTTATCTTATTCTGTGTAAAACACCAGGTACATCACTGGCACTATATAAATGCTAATGCTAATACTAATGCTAATAATAATAATAATAAATTAATTAAGTTGTGGAATTTTCCTTCTGTGGATGTTTTCAAGATCATGTGGCTCACCTGGTCATACTTGCCAAGGAGAACAACAAGTACAGTCAAGTCTCTCGGCTCTAGCCTTCTGTATCTATGGCTTCCTTTTAAACTCATACTTCCAATTTGATTCCCAGTGCATTCTAGCTATGGGGGACAGTTAGTTTCCACACACCTCTTTTACTGGGTAGTGGCATAACACACACACCCCACATTCTCTGCCACCCAATGCCAGGGGTGGGTCATTTACAATGCCAGGGAATCAGCAGTTGTGTGAATGCATTGCTATGGGACAGATTAAGGAAGGAACAAGGGCTGACTTTGCAAAGGGGAAAGGCATTGTGTGAATGAGCTCCAAGAAGCTTAAGTAGCAATGCAGTTTTTTGTAGCCAAAAGAAGAGTGCTAGCTCCTTCCTTGTCAAATTTTTGTGCGGTTGAAAACAAATGAACACATAAAATATGTAGTCATTCATAGTTCTATTGGCTTCAATAGGATTTAATGTGAATGTGTACATGTAACATGCACATTATAGAGCTGCAGCAGTGACTCTAAATTAAGGTGGCTTGCACTTTGTTAAAACCATGACCATTCTACTCATTATAAAATCGAGATGACTTATCCTATCAGTCTGACAGTTGGCAGGGAGGATCACTTCGTTGAGAAGTAGAAGTTGTTCAACTTTCAGACAGATCGGTTGAACAACAGCTGAGTTAGGGGGGTTTCAGAATCAGATACAGAACTGTATTTTTGTGGGTTTTGCAACCATTTCCCTTTGACCAGGATAAGCTTGCTTAAAGTTATCTGTATGGAGATGTAGGTGTGAGAAAATGAAAGTGCACTTTGTAGTTGTTGCCTGAGTTTAGATTTAGAACATCTGCTGTGCATTTTAAAAGTTCTGAGGTTTAGGCATTTCCATTTTATCCTATGAATACGGTGAAATAGCAAACTAATGCAATGCATGAACAGTACACTCGGTCAGGATTTGAGGGTGGGCTGGTTTATCAAAGTAGGAGTGTCCAAAGGAAATTTGTCATGAAGGACATTTATGGGAGTTGGTAGTCATCTTCGTAAAGGTTTGGAGTGGTTTTATGCAGCAGGGGAAACATTTTTAAAAAGTTCTGTAAAGTCTTGGAAAGTATCGTAATGTGTGAGAAAGTCTTGGTATGATCTTTAAAATATCATAAAACACTGGGGAATACCAAGAGTTTCTGGAAAATACTGACAAAGCTGGAAGTTGACAGACAAACAGAAAGTTTATGAAATCAGCAGGAAATTAATATGATCATCATCAAATATTTATTAGCATGGCCTAGAGTGTATGTACAGACACCTCAACCCCATAGCCCCTCAGCGGTTACTCCGATTAAGGGGTCTAATACCCCCTCTCTATCACAAATTCCATCACATTCCCTAAGGACTGCATAAGAATGGCAGGCAAACAGATTTTTGGCTCAGGATGAACTTGGTCTGGTTGATAGAGTGGAAGAGACGTTTGATAAGGAAGTCACAATAGCTAGAGCTTCCAATGTGGTAGTGTGGACCCCCCCCCCCCCCCCAAGGAGTTGCAACAGCTTGTAACTATTGATATAAGTCCAGGGATATATGATAAGGAGGCACAGGAGTGGTCTCCCCCACCAATGACATTTAGAAAGAAAGCAGGGTGGAAAGGAAAGAATAGAAATCACAAAGGAATAGAAAATGATATCCCTCCAGTGTTTTGGTTTGGGGGAATCCAGGGAAAGGGAGAAAGGGGAGACACTGATGCAACATGGTCAGATGGTTCAGCAGCAGGAAAAGATAGAGAAGAGGAAAAGGACAAATCAAATTATTAATATTTTCCCACCACCACTGGTGAGGGGAATAGGAGGTAGTAGTTTGGGAACACAATCTCCCCTAGTAGGGGGCACTTCTAGGGAGGAGGCAATTTATCCTCATGTCTCTTTGTCCCCGGAATTAGTACAAGGGGAGATTCAGGCACAATCACGGTCTACCCCAATCAAGAATTCTCAAACAGTCGTGGATAGCAATAGTGGACATTAAGCCTCTAGAGAGGGTCCCAGTTTATGACTCCCTCCAGTTACAGCCCCTTTCCAAGTTACTATTTGTTCTTGGAACATAGCAGGATGGGACAGGCACTGTAATGACCCCGATTTTATATCATATATTAAGGGCTTTACAGTCATTCTAGTCCAAGAGACTTGGTCCAAAATCCCTATGGACCTTGAGGGATATGTGTCACACTTTATTCCGGCAGTACATTGGAAGGGTAAGGGGCGTCCCTGTGGATGTCTGGGATGTTTTGTCACCCAAGATACAATCTTTAGGATAGTCGAACATACAGTATCCCCCCAATGTTCCTTGGGACTTGTAGCAAGGGTTGGGTTATTTACACTGATAATTATATCAACTTACATACCGCCCTGTAATGCTGGCTCCTTTCGAGCAGCTATGTGGAATACAGTGGAGCAATTGATAGAGGAAATAACCACTAAATACTTGGGGGTGCTATTGGCTATGACAGGCGACTTCAAATTAATATGAAATACTGGAAAAAGATGGTAACGTCATTCATTTCATGTTAAGGTAGGGAGAAAGATAGGAGAGAGCTTAACAGAGAGACAGAAACAGATGATAGATTAGATGGATGTACAGACACTGGGGTGTGGGTATGATGGCAGTTCATGGGGTGGGACAAGTTCATGGGCATGACCGTGGTGGGCAGGTAGGGCAGAGGAAGTGGTCCTACAAAATGTGGGAGTATTTTATTCAGCCTCCTGAAATGGATGCCAAAGAGGCATGCTGCACCTGCACGTGCAACAATGCAGTTGCGTACAGGAGGCGGACCACAGTACCTCTACATTGCTGCACAGTGCAATCCTGAGCACACATTGTTAATGGCAAGGCAGCACTGGAAGCAGAGGCATGAACAGTGTGTGCCTGGAGACAGTAGAGGGATGATATCCCTGAAACCCCACCTGCTCAGGTGGAGCAGACACCAGCTGATCCTCCACAGGATGATGTAGAAGCAGCAGCATCCATGCTCACTGCACTAACAAAGATGCAGGAGGGAATCCAGGGAGCAGAGGTGACAACTGAAGGGCGTCATGCAGCAATTGAAGGGATATAACAGGAATATTATAGGCTGGCCACAGGGTGGTGTGACTTGTCACAGAAAGTAAGGTGTCTGCAAAGCTATCATTTCCTCCTAAAGGAGTAGATGTCAGTGTGGGAAGCATACTGGAGGCCCCTCACAGAACATGGGCACATGGGAACATGGGCACATGCCCCCTCTTCGCTTCACTGGCTTCCCCTTCCTGAACGAATCCTGCACAAGCTCCTAGTCTTCACCTATAAAGCTCTTCACAACCTTGCTCCCCCCTACCTCTCTGCACTTATCGCCCTCCATACTCCAGCCCGTGCACTTCGCTCCTCCTCTGTCCCTTCTCTCACCCTTCCACGCCTTCCCTGCTCCCCTAAGCGCCTTCGTCCCTTCTCACTTGCTGCCCCCCATGCCTGGAACTCCCTCCCTGTCCACATCCGCCTTGCCCCCTCCCTTCATACCTTCAAATCTCTCCTTAAAACTCACCTCTTTCGCTCTGCTCTGTCTGACTCTTTATCCTGCTGAGCCACTATTCCTATACCTACGATCGGTTTACCCTTATCCTTGCAACATGGACCTGCCTGCTGTCATTCTCATCGTAACCAAGCCAAGTACGTGCACTTGAGACCTCGCATCTTCATGAATGTTAGACCCCTTGTCTCTCCCTCTGTTCCCCTTCCTAAGTCTCTCCCCCAGCTCCTGTCTCTCAGATTGTAAGCCCTAGGGGCAGGGACCGTGTCTATTTTATTACTTTGTAAAGTGCCAGGTACACTGCTGGTGCTATATAAATGTTTGTTAATAATAATAATAATAATTAATAATAATGTTCTCTGCCATAATAGAGGCTTCAAGGATGCAGGGCATCCCCAGCATTGCTAACCTCCCACCACTATCACTGCAGCCAGTTTTATCAAGTACAGAGGAACATGAGCATGTCTTAAACATTCCCCCCTAGGAGAATGTTAAAAAATGTAGTTTATACTTTTATTCATTTTTGCTTATGTAAATAAAGGTATATGATCACATATGTTATAGGTTAAAATAGGTTGCCTTGCAGCTGGACTACTGTAATGCCCATGTTGACGGTCCGAAAGCTGCTTCTGGTGCAGAATGCTGCGACCCGTCTGCTTACAGGAATAGGCCGCCGGGAGCTCAAATAAAAGCCTGCCCTTGTAGATTGATACCTTGCCATGGTTGTGGGGGCTTATGGCCTTCTAAAGTTATTGTTAGGAACGATACAGGCCAAACCAGAATCAGTCTACTTTTATGAGGTTGTTAATATTATACGAGGAAGAATTTAGTGAATTTGTTTCTCAAAAAAACTGGGAAATTGTAGCATAAAAAACCCTATAAGTTTAAAACAGGAGTTAAGGCTAGGGCTGAAATGCTGTACCGCTGCGGCAGCATTTACCGGCAGGAAGTGCTCTTCTGCACCAAGCAGCATGGTTAAGAAGAGAGCGGTTTTCGCGCCTTGCACTCACGGCTTTCTGCGGTTGCTGCCGCGGTATTTTCGCCACTGTAGATTTCACGCGGAAGCGGCAGGTTTGCCACAGTTTCCCCTTTCCCTTAAACGTGGCAGCTTTGTGATTCTCGCAGCAGTGCAGCCAGGGGCATAGACACTGTGGTGCGGGGGAAGTTGCTGCCTTGTAAACAAAGTTCTTCTTCGAGGGGCTCCTTCCATTCTCACTTGTGCACCCTTCTCTTACCGGCATATACCAAGCTCACTAGCTTAAAAAAAAACCACATGATGTTCACAAGCCCCACCCTATATAAGGTACCTAAACCCAACACCATTCCTTCCAACCCTAAGCAATTAGGAAGACAATTCCATGCGGGGTTGGAAGGATGGGTGCTCATGAGGAATGTTTGGAGCCATCTCGAAGAACCTTGCTTATATGGCAGCAACCTTCTGTTCTCCTTCGAGTGGCTCCTCCCATTCTCACAAATGAGAGAGTACCAAGCCTAGAAAGAGGCGGTGGGGGAATTTTCTAACAAAATGACACTCCATGCAGGTTGGATCTACAGCCTGGGAGGGGGGCAGCAGGCAGGGGGAAGCCTGCTCTGGGTGGGTCCATTCAGCTGGGGGAGGGTTGGTTGTTCAGTGATGTCTCTCTTAGAAAGATGGACAGATCCTCCCTCTCCCCTTTGTGATCACCCCATAGGGAGAAATGGGGGTGCAGAGCAGCTACAATGAGGCAGAGAGCCATCCCAGCAAAGGGGAAGAATTTGTCCTTGGCACCCTAACGCACAAGAGAATTCACAGAAGAGCAGGGACTCTCCCCCCCGCCCCCCATTCCCTGGATCAGCATCAAGAGCCAGGCACTTGCTCACTGCTGCTGGGGAATCCCTGCACTCTAAGTGGGACAGAGACAGCGACTAGTGCGCAAGGAGGGATAACAAAGATCCCTCCCTTAAAGCTCAATTCTGGGTGCTGCCCTGTTTGTTGTCACTCCTTGTGCACTAATCTCTGTCCCACTTAGAGTGCAGGGAACCCTGGCCACAGCAGCAGTGAGCGAGCGCCTGGCTCCTGATGCTGATCCAGGGGATGGAGGGGGGGGGGGAGAGTCCCTGCTCTTCTGTGAACTGTCTTGTGCATTAGGGTACCAAGGACAAATTCTTCCCGTTTGTTGGGATGTCTCTCTGCCTCATTGTAGCTGCTCTGAACCCCCAGTTCTCTCTGCATGGTGATCACAAAGGGAAGAGCTTGGTATATGCCGGTAAGAGAAGGAAGTGCAAGTGATAATGGAAGGAGCCCCTCGAAGAAGAACTTTGTTTACAAGGCAGAAATTTTTGCTGCGAAGGAGGGGATGGGGGGAACTCTTCCCCCACCCATGTAGCAGGGCTGTGGGGCTAAAACTGAGCTGTTTAAAAAGGCGGTGCCAGTGGTGCAAGAGAGACTCCTCTGGAACTCGGGAGCAGGGTTTCCGGCTACCGCGGATGCTGCATATGCCTGGGGCTGGCCCTGATCACTACTGGCCCCCTCCCAGGGCAGGGCATGGGCGCAAATGCACCCCCCACCCTATGCCACGGTGGCTTCGCCCCTGCAGCGGACTCTGAAACAGGTAGTCAGAGTCACCCTAAGTTCATTCATTCAATGATCTATTATTCAGCATCACGGTGCATCAGGGACTCATGCTCAGTGGCGGAAGGTGGCATAAAACCACTTGTATTCACAAACTGCAGACATGATGCATCTGTAGATACTGGCAGCAGGTAATGTGGAATCACGGCAATATCATGGGGAAGTCAGTGGCAAGACAAATTAAATGTCGAGCTCTTGGAATGGAATGGCGGCGCGGTAACAGCTGCTGCTGCTTCAGCCCCAGTTAAGGCTCTTACAAATTCAATTGTGCTTCAAAGGGTAATTTCAGACATTATGATACCACGATCAACCACAGTGAACCCCCTGTCGTGGCCGCGGTAGCATAACATCTGAAGTTACCCAAAGAGATTCCCACCAGATGTTCACCCCCGGCAGGAATCTCTTTGACCACGCTTTCAGACCTCCGGCCACCCGGCGGTCTGAAAGTATGGTGGGATCGGGCCCCAAGCGTGGTCATGGTGGCCACGATCTAGAATCGGTGGAAACTAACATCTGTTACCTTCCACCACCTGGATTGTGGCCCAGACCATGCTGCGGGATCGGGTGCGTGGCTGGATTGGCTGCTGCACCTGCCCATCTCCCGGAGGGCGAGCATCCGGGGGAGCGTGGGGGGGGAACGTGGCTGTGCGGTCGCATGTCACGCAGCCCCGCCTCCTCCCCGATCCCTGGGTAGGAATCAGGCTGGCACGTCAGTAGGACAGCAGACTGATTCCTCACCGGGATCCGAAACGGATCCCGGTGTGGGGTGATTTCACAACTGAAGTCACCCAAAGAGTATGTAAATTGTAAGTTGAGGCTCCTGCCATAAGTTGTGCAAAATGTAAGTTGTAGACATTGTACAGCCTCACATCTTGTGCTAGCTTTTACAACTTAAACTCAATGCACCCACACTTTGCTTAGCCTGGCATCACATCACAATGGCCCTTTTTACATGGACATGGGTGGGTGGGGGGATGGGTGTTTTGGTGCGGTGGGTGGAGGTGTGTGTGTGTCCCTTTACACAGACACCCCCCCACCTCCACCCACGGTGCCACCTCTGGTTTTCTGGAGGGCTCCGTGGGTGGAGGTGAGTGTTGCATGGGAGCGCGCATGCACCCCCACCCATCCTGCTCGGTGTTCACATGGACAAATACCGAACAGACACCCATCCCCCCACCCACCACCAGCCATTTACACGGACACCCCCACACACATGCCTGAACACCAAAGGGGGGGGGGACTTTGTATAAAACCGGCCAATGTATGGACACCTAGATCCATTAGGTCTACCTTCTTACAGTTATCAAAATTCAGGACATTGAGCTTGAAACTTAACATTTCTACATCTTTTACCAAGCAAGATTCTCACATATCAAGAAAATTACTGGGCAGGGGGCTGGCAGTGAAACAGCAGCCTGGGCTTTAGGGAGTCATAATGGCTCAGCTTTCTCTCACTTCACCCCTACCCTCAACAAAAATCCCAACACATTGTTGTCCAGAAGAATCTTCCTCTTTCAGAGCAGCAATAGGAAAACCAGGACCTAGTAGGATGGTTGGGAACCTTACATTTCATCAGAAGCCCATTATCTGAGGCTGGGATGGAGAACCTCTGGCCCGTGGGCCTAATCGAGCTCCTAGATGCTTTTTTATTTGGCCTCTTTCTAATTCCTGGATCTGGCCATAGGTTCAATCCTATGTGTCCTATTTGAGCTTCTACTTGTTTTAAAAGTGGCCCGCAGGAGAGAAAATTTCCCCATCCTTGCTCTAAGGCAGGGTTGGGAAACTTGCAATTCATCGGCCAAATGCACCCTATAGCTGTTTTAATTTAGTCCCTTTCCAATTCTTGGATCTGGTCAAGAGACCCAGTACCTGATCTCAGTACTGAAAGAGTGGAGAAGAGAATGGAGATGCAGGCATTCAAGGCATGGACAGGGGGCAGATCCATGGCATGGATTCATGATCTGGACCCTCCTTTTTCTTCACACATCCTAAGCACAATCATTTAGCATCCCTGCTCCCCAACCCCTATCTGGCCTACAAAGCTTGTAATAATTTTCAAAGTGGCCCATGGGAGGGAAAAGGTTCCCCATCCCTGATGTAAGGGGACTGAGCCTCTTACAATCATGTACATCTCTTCTCATGTTTATGTGAGGAATGATAATCCACACTGGGATTAGGGACATTCTACTGCTGAAATGTTTCTCCTTCTGTAAAGGTGCCTGGTTTCACCACATTTTTCTTATATTTGAGCAGGTGTATGGGAAACTCCACTCACAATGCTGTAAAGGAGAAACAGAAAGTCGTGTGGCTGTGATGTCAGCACAGTACTCTGTCTGGCGGCACTAGCCAAAGGTTCTTTTTAAAAGTTGTATAAAAACGTTTATAGCACTTTAATGAATAATTGCTCCAGGGCAGCCCCACTGGCAGCACTCCACAATATCCTGGACCGCTGCCCAAACCTGGGGCACTGACCTGAAGCGGAGCAGCTGTCCATCTGATCTGTGGACCCACACTGCTGCTCCACTTCCAGCCAGCCACTGCCCCCAGGCAATATTATACACTTGCGGGCGCCAGTCTACAATATTCTATATATGAAGTTTATTTGTTTAGCCATAGGCCATAACAATAAAATAAATAAAACATGACAATATGTCACAATAAAACATATTTAAAACAGAATAAATAAGTGAACTATTTTGTACAAATTAATGTATTCGATTTCACTATGTGTCTGATACCTTTGTCTCCACCGCACAGATATTCTAAGTCGGTAGAAACATAGAACATGGTCAAGCAAAATCAAAGTCAAAGTAACCTCAAATTAGTGGTTACACTTGCAGCGCACAGCCTCATACAACAGGCTCTCAGCACCCTTGTCCCACTTCAACTTAGGGACCCCAAGACTCCACGTGACAGCTCCAGCAGCTCCATCTGTTTTTTCCTGTGAATCTCTAATTGAAATACCCCAACTGCAGCTCTCTGCATTACTGCTGTATTTGGGTTGGCTAGAATATATAAGATACATCTGTTATAATCCCGTTTATCCCTATCCCCTAACCATGGGGCAATTTTTTTCCCCTGAATTTCACTAGACTTGGGACAGAGGAACAGGTAATGTAAGATATCCTCTGTCTTTGCTTGACCACAGTAACAGAACCTAAGCTCTGCTGTTATACCTTTAAGCCTCCCTTCATTCATGGAGATTGCCATCATATTTACCCTTACTAAGGTCAGGGCCTTTCTAACTTTAAAGTTGTTGATAACAGACAGGTACTTCTCACGCCCCCATTCCATCTTTAACTTAACATACCGAGGAGCGATGCGTTGCTCACCTATTTTCACTCTCTTACATTGGAGGCTGACATCTCTAATCCGATTCTGGATTTGGGTTTTGGCCTGGGCTAAGGTGGAATATAAGAAATTAAATTGCGAAAATCCTAGAGTGGCCAGGTTCTGCTCTATAGAAGTATGCCATCTGTAAGAAACAAAACAATTCTCTTGCTCCTTTAAACAACTAGGGAGATGACCAGCTGGCATATCGCAGACCTTAAGCCAGTAACCCAAGTCTAGAATATTGGGCAATTGCCCATGAATGTATGCAGTGTGTGTGCGCCGCCGCATGGGTGGACCATGGGCTGGGGAACCCACTGGATCCATCTGATCCTGATCCAGGCAGGCTGGGAACAGGTGGACCTGGGGGAGCACCCTTGGAGCAGCTCTGGGTGTGGGCAGCCACATGTCTATCTGAAAACACCCAAAGTCTCTCTTAGCGGAATTCCTGCTCCTCCTTTCAGTACCTACCACAGTCAATAGCGCTATTGTCCATCATTACACTTGCTCAAAATCTCAGTGACTCCTCATCGTTATGATGAGAGCCGGGGAGAAGATTGGGACGCAACTAGCCGGATGTCATTCTAGAGCGGGGTGGGCGACCTTTGCCTTCCTGTGGGCTACTCCTCTCCATCCACCATATCCAGATTGGAACGTTTTTTCTTTCTGCGTGTCTCCAGAATCCATTCTTTCTTTTCCATTCCCACTTCTAAAAATCCTTGTCCACGTATGCCACCTCACCCCTTGGCTATTTCAATAGCCTGCTTTCTGGCCTCATTCCAATCTTATATCTCTTTTTAAAAATTCTTCTACCACTACTATGACATCTCACTCCCATCTAGTTCAATCCCCTGCACTGAGGCAGGAATCATAAATCATGCTAGCAGATAAATCCACTGTATAGAAGAATACAGACTATGAGGAAACCAAATTACAGTATACCATAATCTGAAAGTAGGAGAAACCAGGGCAGTCTGTGACATGCTGGGGCTCCTCTGGGGTAAACTGGTGCAGGATCACAGTCCCCCAAACCACACTTCCAATTTGGTTCTCTTCCTTGCAAGTGATCCTTTATTTACAATGAGAACATCCCATCACCATAGACCTATTGAGACAACATTTTTCTGTGCTTTACTTCAAGCCCCTGGCCTGGTTTACCTTGCCAGCCAATGTCAGGGTGAGCCCTTCTAAAACAGGGTCCCTGAGCGAGTCACTTTCCCTTCAGTCTGGGGGAATCCTGAGGTAAGCTTCAGCCCTCTGAGGCAGCTCCCGCTTGGGCCTTGCCTCTCCCTGTGGGTGTTCCAACCCAGCCTTTTATGTCTGTGCTCCTCAGCTGGCTTGCAATTTCCTGCCATGCCCAGGTGGGAGCACTCAGGCCATGCTAAATGGCCCAGTTAATCCTTTCTGGAAATGGCGCAATACCCCAGGGGAAGGCATCTCCACAAACACTTATCCAGTCCTACTCCGGGCCTGATCCTGCAAGGACTTTCAATGGCCTGTTACATACAAGAGGTGTGTAGTAGGGACCCATGTCATTTTTCTTTTTTGTTATTTAAATCTTTCATTTTTGTTTTCATAAATATCAACATTTCGTTTTCATTTTTGATTTCCATTGGTTTCAATGTAAAACACATTTGCGGATTTAACTTTTTTGTTTTTCATTATATTTGGATGCAACCTGGAGTGAATGTACCTCCAATGAAAGGCATTATGTGTACCAGATTTCAGAAAGATTGTATAAAGGAATCCTCTTGTATAAGCAGTTTAATTGTGTTATTTTGCAAAATTCTGCACATACATTCATGGCTGTAACTTCTTTGTGTCCCATCTAATGTGAATGAAACTTGGAAAGTTTACACACACACACACACACGATTTACTATCTATGCCAGCTTTCAGAAGGATTGGATAAACACTCCTTGTGTTATAAGCAATTAACTTATAAATATATGTTTGACTGTAACATCTTTTTAGTCCAACCAGTGTATATGAAATTTGGCAGGGCTGTATCTCATACCTTCAGGATCATCTCTGCCAAATATCAGAAAGATGTGTTAAAGGGTCGCAATTTTATAAACCTGCACAGCATATGCAAAGAATGAGCCTATTCCAGGGATTATTTTATGTGTCACTGTGGTATAAGATCTGTTTGTGATTTCAATTGGCCAACAGAAATGTCAACCAAATATTCTAATTCTGTGCTGTGACCATCCCAACTTCTCTTCCCCACTTGTTACTGGGAAGTCGGAAGCATCTGTTTAGAAAAGAGTAGGGATGGGACACCAGGGAGAATTCCGGATACCGGATTTATCGGTATCGGATCTCCCCGGTATTGGATTTACTGGTATCGGCATACTGGATTTTTAGCATTAGCCGCTTTACTGGGTTTTTTTACATTGCGGCCATTTACTTCAATGGCGTGATGTAAAAAAAACGGTAAAGCAGCCAATGTTAAAAATCCGGTATGCTGATACCTGTGATTATCAGATTATTGGATTAATCTGATATACCTGATTATCGGGTGTATCAGATTTATCCGATACAGATATTCCCAACCCTAGAAAACAGCCAATAAGATTCTCTTATGTCCTCTGTCACAGTGCTGCAGGATGTGAGTGTGATGATAATTGGCCAGCCTGGATGTGTAAACTATGCCTCCTGGTTGCTGGGATGCTATCCCCAAAGTCCCAGTTATGTCCCTTCTATGTCCGCCTCAGGGCCGCCTCGTATATCTGACTTGAAGCCACCACCTATTGGCCCTGTATAGCTGGAAGCATGCAGTAATTGGCCTGTGAACGTGTCTGTCAGTCTGTTGGGTTTCTCCCCAGCCTCCCTCCTACAGCCTCCCTCCCCCTGCCATGCCAGGGGGGGTGTAGGATACATTCTTGCCAAATGTCTGGTAAACAGACTGTAATATAAAAATGTTACAGCCAGACATGTATTTTCAAATTAATGGCTTATAACATCAGGACCGTTTATTCAATCTTTCTGAAATTTGGCAGGATTTTTAATCTTGGGGAGGATATAATCTTCCCAGGTTTCATGCAAATTGGGTGTAAGATAAAGAAGTTGTAGCCAGGAAAGTGTATGCAGCTTTTCTTAAAATCACAACATTCAATTGCTTATAAAATCGGTTCCCTTTATTCAATCTTTCTGACATTTGGTACACATAGTGCCCTCTGTTGGAGGTACAATCTCCTCATACGTCATCATAATTGAATAATAAACATAAAAGATATAGCCAGAAATATGTTATTCAGTGTTTTTCCATTATTTAAAAAACAAAAATTTGTTTTTATTTCTATTTTCATTATTATTATTTGTCATTTTCATTATTATAATAACAAAAAAGAAAATCAAAAATTTCATTTTTGTTATAATAATAACGAAAACAAATTGCACATCCTATACAATACATACCCAAGTGACTTCACCAAGTGAGCCATGCTCTGTGGAAAGGTAACCCTTCCCATCTCCATGGCGAGCTGCCATTCGTATTGGGAGAAAATTAATTCTTGACCTCTGATATGGTGATCAGTTAGCATCTTAGGGAGTAGCAGGATCTGCCAGCAAGTATCAGTGAGATAATTCTCCATTGCACTCTAGTAGATCAGCCCATTCAGTGTCGCATCTCCAGCTGTGGCTAACTTTGAAGCTTCAGAAAAGGAAGGAAGGAAAACACATACAAAAACACCTTAGAGAGAGGGGAAAAAATTCTCCCTGACCTGAGTAGTTGACAACTGCAGCATCAGATAGAAAACTCATCTTCTAAGCACCAACCTGGAGCCTTCTACCTTTTCTTCACAGGCCCTTGAAGCCTAGGACTGGTTTTACAAGCAGCCATTTCTGAGGTGTGCCCCCATCCTATAATGTTGCTTTATGCTGTCTCTGTAAATAACTTAGTCTCTCTGCTCTTTTGGTGCTCAAAGATGTAAGGGGAAAGACAGCTGGAGCACCAGCAGCAGAAGGACCAGGATGAACATGACTGATTGTGACATAAAGAGTCCTTAAAGATCATGTGCTCTGGTTAGGGTACAGGAGGCAAAGAAGAGGTCCTTAGGATGTGCAAAGTCTTAAACAGTAGATTTATTTCATTTAGTGAATAGACTGCTTAATCCAAGGCAGCTCTCTTCTCCTGGGAGCTGATCTGAGTGTTTCTCACTGTGAGGAAATTTCATGTTACTTTGTAGCAGAGAAAATTGGTCATATAGAGACATAGTTGTCTGCCTCTGTGAAATTCCAGAGCAGAATCTGGAGAGGATATACAAACTCCTCTTCTTGACTATAGGATGATGTTGCTCACTGAGATGGTCTTTTGCAGTTTGTGCGCTGGTCCATCTCTTTCCTCTCTAGTGAGGGAGCACTGGGACCTTTGCTGGTTGAGATTTAAAATGCCTCTTGTAAGGAGACTTTTTGACAGAAGTAGATAAATGCCCTTTACCAAGGTTGACACTGGCAACCTAGCCATCTATGACTTGTATACAACCTTGGTTAAAATTATGGAGTGGGTGACAACTTCCCAAATATTTAAATGTCTCAGATTTCCTACAGCCTCATCAATCTGGTTCAGTCTGAGTTATGACACTGAGGCTCTGTGCTCCAGTGAAAGTTGACTTTGTCCTGTCAGGGGTGTAGCTACCATAGGTGCAACAGGTGTAGCTGCACCAGACTCACAACCTTGGGACCCCACACAATGGATGCTTTTAGACAATACCTTACCACCCACTACTCACCTACTACCCATTATACACGTTGCAGGGTACCCATAGGGCACCACTGCAGTCCTGCAACATGTATACTGAGTGGATGGTGGGTGGGGAAATGCTTGTCTAAAAGCACCCAAAGTATGTGGATTTTGTATGGGGATGGGGGTGAAGGCAGGATGAGGGGGCCTATTCCATCTTCTGTGCCAGGACCCATTCCAATCTAGCTGCTATACTCCTGATCCTGGGGTAACGGATTTTCAAGGGCAGTGGAAGTGCATTGCTCCAAAGCAATGTGGTAGTTGCTCCAGAGCAAATACCTCTTCTGTTCATTAGAAGTCATTCTGGAGCACCTACACATGCAAACAACAAAACTACCTCTTGCTTCAGGGTTGATAGCCCTGGCAACGTTCTACACAGAACTTTACCTTCTGTGCCTCAAAAACAAAATTCTCTGTGAATGCTTTGCTTTTGGGCTATTCACTCTTGTGGGCATGCCTTAAGACTATAGGGTCTGGCTGATGGTCTCCTTAACTGATAAAGACCTCTTCATTACCAGATCTGAACGCTGCCTCAAATCCCCAGGTGAAAACAGACATGAAAGTAGCCCTCGTTGGCCTGGGAGTCATCTGCACATTTGTTCTATCGCTGCCAGATGTTGGCCCATGTATGTCCTGGGGGCCCGCCCATCTCTTTTGTGCCTGAGCCCCACCCCAAAATGAGGTTGGTGGATCGGGGCCCCCCACTCACCCAGCCCCTACCAAACAGCTGATCAGGGGCCTGGAAGAGTGCGCTCACCAGGCCCCTCTAAACAGCTGATCAGGGGGCCTGTAGCAGTGAGCTCACCTGTCCCTGTTGAACAGCTAATTGGTGTGGGGGGACTGGAAGAGTGCACTCACCCCGGCACCACTAAGCATTTTGCTAGCTTTTCCTTTTCAGTGGATGCTTTCATTCTTTCATATAACATCCTGGGTGTCTTCTTTTGGTTTCCTTGGAGTCTTTTGCTGAAGTTCCATCTTAGTAGAGAAAGAAAACCACTAGAGAAACTTAGAGCAGATGAAGTAGTGATTAATGGGTCACTTCTTGGACTCTATTGCTAGCAGGCAAAGCTAAAGACCTTCTTTCGGACTGAGGTTTTTCTATCGGAGCTTTCATAGCCTATCACATACTTCTAGATATTCGGACACAGTGTTGTAAGCATCCATTTTCAGTGTAGCAGACTCAATTCTGATTGCACTGTCTTTGGTGGAGCTAAAGACAGTTGATGACCCTTGTCTTAGAGATATAAAACATGCTCTATTTGTATTCTAACCTAGCCTGAGCCTTAATGGAAAGGGCAGGATAAAAATGTAAATAAATAATTTAATTAAATTAAATTAATAAATAAATTTGATTTAATTAAATTAAAGGGCAAGACTAGAACCAACGGGCTCAAATTACAAGGAAGCAGATTTGGGCTAAACATTAGGAAGAACTTTCTGATGGTAAGAGCTGTTCGACAGTGGAACAGACACTGCCTAGGGTGGTGGTGGGCTCTCCTTCACTGAAGGTTTTCAAATAGAGGCTGGACAGCCATCTGTCAGGGATGCTGTAGGAGTGGATTTCCAGCATTGAGCAGGGGGTTGGACTAGATGACCTCTGATGTACCTTCAAAATCTAAGACTCTATCATTCTGTGAAATATTTCAACCTTAAAGAAAGGCTGGGTATAAATTTAATTAATTAATTATTAATAAATTTTATTAATTTAATTTAATTAAATAAAATAAATAAACAAACAAACATTTCTTTAGACCTAATGTAATTTTCTTTCAGAAACTTGAACTGGAAAAAACATCTTTCTATCTTGCTTCTTGAGTAGGTATGCTAGAAATTTTATGGAAGAGGACCACAACTGAAAGGTGCCTGTAATAGGGTATTTTCAGATGTTACGGGCCATTTGGCCCGCCACGCTGAACCCTGGACCGGGATCTGTCTCGGATCCCAGTCCGTGATCAGACTGGCCGTCCTTTAGACGTGCCGGCCTGATTGCTAACACGGATTGGAGAGGAAGCGGGGCTGCGCAACGTGTGGCCGCACAGTCCCACCACCCCCCACGCTCCCTCGGCCGCCCGCCCTCGGGGAGACGGGCGGGCACAGCAGCCAATGCAGGTGCTGTGCCCGATCCCATACCATGGTCGGGGCCACAATCCAGGTTGGGCCAAAGGTAACAGACGTTACTTTTGGCCCATCCCGGATCATGGCCAATCTAACCACGGTTCTGAACCTCCGGCCAGCCAGAGGGCTAGAACCATGGTCAATTTGATCCCAGCTGGGTGGTCACTGTGGTGAACGTCTGGCCAGGAGCAAACAAACATTCCCGTGATCACTGTCACCACACGGAATCCACTGGGATTCACTGTGGTGAGCAGCAATTTCGTAACGTCTGAAATTACCCATAATCTTAGAAACAGAGACTGGCAATATAAAATTGACCTCCCATCCTCTTGCTCTCTAAGAACATAAGACCAATGGTCTACCTAGTCGAAGTACTAGCTCCAACAACGGGCAGCTTCAGTTGCTTTAGAAAAGTGTACATAATACAGTGATCTATTCCCTGCTACTTACTCCCAACTCCCGACAGTTAGGTCTCATGAGCAATTTAACTAAGATAACGCTGACTTTGACCAAGGAAAATCTCGCACTGAACAAAGAATGTTGAAAATTGACAGGACAGAAAAATAAAAACTATTGAGAACTTTTGATTAGGGATTTTTCTGAGATCAAAGAAACCCCCAGAAGGATTGGGGACACAATTTTAGGAGCTAAATTTTGTTATTGTTGTTAACCGCCCCGAGCTGCATTGCAGGATGGGGCGGTATAAAAATCTATAAAATAAAAATAAAATAAAATAAATAAATAAATTTGAACCAATACCTACAAAGGACAAAAAAGAGAGTATGACACTGTGATACTGGATACTGCCAGGTATGAATGAGGCTGAGAAAATCAAACCAGGACCATGTAGAACAATATTACACATGTTAATATGGAAAAGAAAGAACTACATAGTACAGAAAGCTGGATTCCTCTGGCTCAGTGGAACTCAATGAGAGATCAGAATGACTACAGTTTTGACCACCACCACCACAACTTAGTGCAAGACCCACTGTTTCACCTTAGCTTTCCAATAGTACATAAGAAATGTACCCTTTTTAAAAATAACTCATCTGTACATAGAGTGACATACTGGCCAATAAATGCCATGTCACCCTAGGATTCAGAGTTACAGACTATACAAAGATGGTCTTATACTAGGGTGGCGAACACAGGATACATAGATAAACTACTTATGAGAAATTATATGAAATGGCTGAGATCTGCTGTAAAAGAAATTTTGTTGAAGCATCTGTAATTTTTCTGTCAAATATCTGTGTCACACTCAAAGGGATTAACTCTAGCTTTTTGGATAACAAGAAGGCAAAAAATCCTTTATACTCCAATAAATCCACTTGCCACTGAGAGTGTGGGATATATCACACTCAGAAATGCATAATAAAATATGCCTAGTTGTTCACTTCGGGCCTGATTTAAGGCCCGTTGAAGTCAATGAAAAGGCTCCCATTGATTACAAAGAGCTTTGGACCTGGACCTGTTTTGATGTATTCGTTGTTAGTTCTCAAGTACCTTTAAAAATGAGCTCAAATAGTGATTTAAGAAATTAGATCTATCAAATGAACACGGCACCGGAAGGAGACCTGTGACTCAGTGCTATTTCTGTCAGGGTCTCCATAGATAGCTTTTTAGAAGAGCATCCTCAATGAGAAGGACAAGGAGAAAGCTACACAGACATAAATACAGCCCATGACTATGTTTAATGTCTGTTGTGAGCTTCAGGAGCTCCAGATGGGAAAATCACAGTCACATATCTGTCCCTATCCCATGTGAAATGTCAAACCTACAGAGAGTCTCCTCTGCATAAAAAGGTGAGGAGGAGCAATTCTGACCTTGAGGTGACTGAGCCACCATTCTACCCTACAGGTGACTTGTAGGATGGCAGGGCAGGAAGGGGGACATGTGCTCTCCCAAAAAAGTTTGGCCATTGGGGCTGCTGTTTCTCTGAATGGGCCCCCGCCATTATTTCTGTTAAACAGTGCTCTGCCATTAGAGCAACAGCAGCAGTATGGGGAATGCCCAGAGAAAGAGCGGCCCCAAGCAGCAATCCTCTCCTGGAACCTATCATTGGGGGGGGGGGGGAGGGAGTGGATAAATCAATGCATTTCTACATGTAGAGTAATGTTTGCCACCATTCCAGCTGCCTTACAGGGGAACACGGGTTTGTGGAAGATTTTTCCCAGTGGAATGTATCTGGGGATCACCTCATCAGACCTGCAGAGCAGCCAGAAATGCATCACAGAATCAACATCTATTCACCGGACTTGTGTTTCAGTAGCAGACAGTGTCAGCAATGGCTTTGTGCTTGTCAGTTTCATCAGTGGGAAATCTGACTGGTCAGTTTCACTAGCCAGAAGTTTTGCCTTGCAGCATGGAGCTCTGGGCTTATTTATTTATTTATTTATTTATTTATTTAATCATTTTATACCTCGTCCCTCCTGCAAAGCAGCTTGGGCCAGTTAACAATTAAATAATAATAAAATATAAAAATACAATAAAAATAAATACAAGTACAATTTAAATAAATATAAATACATGTTAAAACATTATCACAACCCGGGGGATGTTAAAAATATAAAAAATTATATTATGTCACCACCTGAAGGGCTCTCCCTGCTGGGCAGTTTCCACAGGGTGACAGCATAAACACAGAACAGCAAAAAAGTTTGTTAATGCTGCTCCATCTTGGGGTGATGTTGCAGAGTCCCATGGGATTGATTTATCCTGTGATT
Source organism: Sphenodon punctatus (assembly GCA_003113815.1). Taxonomy (NCBI): domain Eukaryota; kingdom Metazoa; phylum Chordata; class Lepidosauria; order Sphenodontia; family Sphenodontidae; genus Sphenodon; species Sphenodon punctatus. Next base: position 289,401 of record QEPC01011164.1, read on the forward strand.
GACATAGCATGTGGAGCACATGGGTGGGAAAAGTTCCCAACCACAAGAACTACATACCAATAAAATCTTCATATGGCTGAGAGTCACAAGATACAGACACACACACGGACCCCTTTACAGAATCTCGCAGGATGAGCCTCTCTTGCTTTGTGATTGGCTGCAGAACCTGTGTTCAGCGGTCCTGGCTGCTGAGATTCTGAGGCACAGTGCATTTCAGCTGCTGAGTCTCAGGTGCAACAAAGTAAGATACAGGACCATTAAGGCAGTGTTGGACCTGGACCAGGCTGAGCTGTATTTTGCTCCTGAGCTTCAGTTTACCTGTCCCTGGTGTAGAGCCACCCATGGCCATTGCTCTGCCAGGTTGCCAGCCTCTGCAGGCATTGCTGGACCAATCATTTGGGGGGTGGGGGTGGGGTTTGAGCTAAGGAGGCAGTTGGTCCAGGTCTCTGCTGTCTCAGGGGGCAGAGGCGAAGGAAGGGGGCTCTGAATTTTGAAATACACACTTTCTTTGCTTTCATTAATACCGTGTTTGTGAAAAGGGGGTCTCTGAAAAACAGATCCTGGCCTTTAGTCAACCCCTGGGCACCTGCGTACAGTGCCTCTGGGGATGAAGAAAGGGCTGTAATAATATCCATACCCCCCCACACACACACACACATTATGCAAGCTCCCACATATAAGGTGTTTTTACACGAGATGGGCGGGAGGGTGTCGGTGGTCAGTGCATGGGGTGGGTGTGAACGCATTGTGCATGGGGGAGTGCTTCAAACAAGCAGCCCCATGCACGGCCGCCCCATCCACACACTAGCCACTCAGCCCACACACAGGGCACTCAGTCTTTTCCCAGAGTATCCTGTGCATGGACGGGGTGGGCAGTGCATGGGTCACGGGAACGCGCACCCCTATACACCAAATTCACATGAGAGCATCCCCATGTGGATGGTATGTGTCCATGCATGGGGGTGTCTTGTGTAAAAACACCCAGTCTGTCATTCTACCAGAGAAGGAGAAATCTACATACAGAAGATTCCCTCTGTGTAGTGGTGAAGGGGCCACTGTGACAAACTCTTTATGTATGTTCCATTTGATTGTGAGCTGTGTTATGTTTAGGTAGATGTACTCTGGGAGTGTAAAGAGTTCAGTATTGAAAGGAGTTAAAAGAGGAGGTAGAATAGGGTAGTGGGCCTCAAACTGGCATCTCTGCGAGTTCAGAAGCAGTCATGGCTCCACAGCCCCAGTCATGCCATGGCCCTAACTGGAGTTCCCTCTTGTAAGCCCTTCTTCTGTGCTAGCTAGGTCAAACCCCACAGCTTCTTAGTTGGCTCTTTGCCAGCATATAAGCCCACCTTCGGTGGAATCTCGACGGAACATTGCATTGATTCCAGTTCATGTGCCCGGTGTCTTGAGCCTGTACTAATTGTGCCTGTTTCCAGTCTGACTCAGCTTGCTTCTTATCTGATTTCCAGCCTGGTTCTGCCTCCCTGCCTTGATTGACTCCCAGCCTTGCTTTCCTGCTTGACTCATCCCTGCTCCTGCACCCCTGATCCCAACCTTAGTCTTGGCCCTCATCCTGGCCCCCACACCATGCACCTCACAGATGCCTATGGTTGCCACTCCTCTGGGTTTGACCTGGAGACTCTGGGTTTTGATGCCAGAGGCTATGTATGAAGCCCCAATTCCCCCAGATTAGCCAGGACATCTGTAGAGACATGGGTTTTGTAAGGGACAGGCTATAGGGACACTCCACCCTCTTTTCATTATGAGCCCACTCCCATGGAGCACCATGATGTCACAACACTGCCAAGGACTCAACAGTGTATTAAACACTGTTTCAGGACTTTATTTTCTTCATTCTTCCTAACCCAGTGTGTTAAGAATTTATATGCATAGTTAACTGTAATCTAACTTGAGCCTGTTTATGTTTTTGTAAACAAAATGTTGGTTTGGTTCCCTTTGTGGTGTGGTGCCACTGCAATGTAGGTTTTTGCTTTACCAAAAGGCCCAGGCTGACTCAGGTCCAGTTTCAGCTCCCTCCTGGAAGTAGCCATGTTAGTGAATAATAGTAACTGACTCCACTAAGACACCAAATACTTCTGGTGATGGGATCAGTAGGAACCGAGTTCTTCAGTACTTCACTAGATGTATCTAGTGCTTTGCAGGATCCAGTCTTATAATATTCTAACCTGTACATGGCTCAACACAGAGAAAGATGTTACTTTGACTATTTAAACATTATATAAATGTTAAACCATGATGTTCCTCCTCCTAGTTGCTAGAGCCGCATGAGATGTGCTATCCACTGATGTGGTGAGCGCCTTCAGCATTGATGAGACCTCACAAGACTGAGCTGTATAAGTGGTTTCCCAACTTTCCCTTAACTGTCATTTGACCTATATTGCCACATGTGACACCACTTCTCAGCAAAATGGCTTATGCCTACTGGAAGATCAGGTATATCTTTTGCAGTTGGATGGCTGAATTTAAAACATAACTGATTCTTTATACCAGGGATAGGACACCTCTAACTGGTGGGCCAAATCTAGCCCATGGCTGTTTTTATTTGGCCCCTTTCCAATTCCTGGATTTGAGCTATGGATCCAGCTCCTTCCCACAAGCACAGAAAAGAGTGAGCTCAAAGGAAGGAAGTGGAGATGAGGGCATGCACACAAAGACATGGGTGGATCAATGGCATTGATCCATGATCTGGACCCTTTCCTTCCTTCTTCCACCCTGAGAAAATCTTAGTGAAGCTATAATTTTCAAAGTGTCCGGAGGGAGGGAAGAAGTTCTGCACTCCTGTATATGCAGTGTCTGACAGGAATACTCTTCATCATGGGTCCTCTCCAGCTCCAGGGGCGTCAATGGGAAGATTCTTGCTGACTTTAATGGGAGTTGGTTCATGATGCTGCCATGACAGCAGCAGAGTGTTATACATGTAGCTTTTACATAACTATTCATGAGTTTACGTTTGTGCCTTTGGCAGGACATATACCCAGATTAAAAAATAATCATTCTGTCTAACTTTCTTAAAGATGATTTATTTATTCAGTGCTAGAACCTAGCCATAGCAGAACTGAATTAAGAACTATAATACATTTTTTGTTGTGCTGCATGTTGTAATTGCAATACTGGAGCATGTTGTACCCCCCAAATTAGAAATGAATACTGATACAATTTGAATAAAAGAATCTTATATGTAGTTTGATGTGCTAATCCTAAAATAGATCTTACTTAACTGATTTATAGACAGATAGGCTGCCCCAGTGCTGGCCACGCCAGTCCGCTTAACCCCCAGGTGACCAGTCCGTCTGAAGACAGCCCGCAAGATGTTGAAGTGGAGCAGGTGTAGCCCCACTGGCAGCACTTCAGAACATCCAAGACCACCGGCGGTGGCTGGCCAAACCTGGGGCACCGGTCCAAATCCGAGTAGCTGCCCATCTGATGTGTGGACCCATGCTGCTTCACCACTTCCAGCCAGCCGTTGCCCTGGGCAACACCATAGCATTGCAGACAGGAGGGGCACGTGTATGGACTGTGGACCAGTGTACCTCCTGGGTCCATCTCGTCTTAACCCAAGCGGGGCTGGGAGCGTGCGGACACAAGGGTGCACCCGCAGAACAGCTCCAAGGGGTGGGCAGCCTCGTGTCTGTCTGAATGGAGCACTCCATAGTAGAGGTACCTGCATGGAATGTAGGGACTGGGAGATCAAGAGGCTACAGATTAATGCGTAACAACACCACCAAAAAAGCAGATCACATTGCATGAAGGAACTGATTAAAGATGAATTGACTATTCTGAAGCAAGCGCAGTGAGCAACATGCTACCTAGTACTGTAAAACCTATTTAGCAGGCAATACCTCATTTACATAATCTAAACCACGATTGTTTATAATAAGTGATCCTGGGCCTCCCAAGTTTTGACAGTTATCTCCTAAGAAAGGAATTTGTTGTTGTTGTTAAGACAGTAATGTCTAACCTTTCCAAATTTATATTCAGATTGTGTAGTCCTATTAGAAGGGGCAGATATGTGAAAAGAAATGCTTGCGCTTTGTTCCAGTTATTTTCAGAATGATGAAGATGATGGCATGAGTGGAGAGAGCTTCGTGGTTAATTTGTTCTGCTTCTGCTTGCCAACTGGATCTGCATTGTTTTTATACAGAGATTGCTGTTTGATAGTCTTTCTCTCTATCTAGATAGTGCTCCTGTTGTTGGAGAATCCCAGCATTTTGCAGCCTTATATTTATTTTTTCACAACACCCATGTGAAGTGCAGGAGTGCTAAAATCCCCATTTTAAAGACTGGGAACTATATCACATGCAGTTAGGTTACATGATTTGCTAAATCCATGCATGAAATCTGCATTGGGCCAAGGAATTGTACCCCTAGGCCACCTGAGTCTCAAGCCCAGCATTTCTCAAATTTTTGACTGCCCAAGGTGTGACAGCCTATGTGCCAGGGCCCTTTCTGCCCCACTGTGAGCTCTGCATCAGAGCTTTGAGTGGCGGGTACTGTCACTCATCGTGCGCTGTCACATCACAGACAGGATGTTGGTCAGACTAATGGAGGGAGGTGGGGCAGGGCCAGGCACCCACTTGTGAGGCTGGCATCTTGGCTCACCCTTGGGGGGGTGGCATCTGCCCTGCTCCCAATGTTGGCCCTGCAGTGTGGTGGCAGAACTTGCCCGCCATGGGGCCATGGAGGGATTGGACTCTCCACAGCTCATGTGGCTGCACCCAAAGTAGTTCAGATGATATCTTTTATTGGACCGACTTCTGTTCGTGGAAGATTTGGGACACACAGGGCCCATCCTTGGGTGTGTCAAAATCAGAATGTCTTTAGCCCTGATCCAAAGCCTGTGTATGCACAGACTGAACCTACCCTGAATGTGTGCACACAGTATGTGCATGCATGGTGGTAGAGCTTGTAGCCCAGAAAAAATTGCCCATTAAACTGATAAAAATAGTATTATTATTATTATTAGTAAAGATCATTTTCATAAGCTATTTCATAATCGATCTCAGCATTTATTCAGTTGTATAGTTCCAAGATAAAAGTACTGTATACGACTATGAAATTTACACTGGCAAGGAACCAGCAGTTTATATTTCTAAACAAAGGCATATAAACTACAGTAACCTAATTCTCGCATTACATTACACATATACAAAAAAATATGTAAATCTGCTGTGGCAGACTAGAGCCACAATGGGCTACAAGCCCTTTAAGAAGAGCTGGCAGGCATGTGAGTTGTGCCAACAAAGGTGCAGGTGCTGCCAGTTGGGCAGGACAGTGCCTAATTGGCTGCACAGCTGATTTGGGCGTGGCTTGGGCCAGCCCAGGGAGAATGGAGTCAGAGGCAGAGTGGGAAGTTGTAAGCAGGAATACTTGCAGGGAGAACTAAGGAAAGAGGTGGAAGCTCTACTTCGAAATGGCCTCAGTGGAATCACCTTGGCCAGGGGCCTGTAGAGGCCAGAAGCTGTTGCCTGGCTTGAACCCTAGAGACAAAGGAGACAGCTGGAAACAGCCGGGACCATTTGGTAAGCCAGGGGACTGTGTGAGAAGCAACTGGGAGTTGCCTAGACTGGAGAAAGGCTGAGAGCCTATCATGTGTGGCATTAAGCAGACAGGGGCTGCTTGACCTTTGAGAGAGAGATGTGGTAGAGATTGGTTAACTGAAGACTTTTGAGCTGAATTCCCGCAAAGACTCCCCTGCTGCATCTGAAATGTCACATCAAGGTAGTGGCCAGGAGTGCTTTTCACCAAATCATGGTAGGCCAGGAGGCTACAGTCCTTTCTTTTCTGATTTGGATCTGGGCACTGTCATCCATACCTTTATAACTTCGAGGCTAGATTATTGCAATCATTTCTATGTGGGGCTCTCTTTGATGGCTGTTTGGAAGCTGCAGCTGGCGCAGAAAGCGGCAGCCTGACTCCTTTCAGGGGTGGGTTGCTGTGAGTACGTTACACCTGTGTTTCAGAGTCTGCACTGGGCTTCTATTAACTTTCCAGGCACAATTCAAGGTGCTGTTTTTGACCTTTAAACTCCGAAACTGCTTGGGCCCCACATATCTGAAAGACCTCCTCCTCCAAATGATTAGCATGGAGTGCCCTCCTGCAGATGCCATCTGCCCATCACATTCTTGGTTGCTACCCCAGTGTTGTGGAATTCCCCTCTGTGGAGGTTTGCCTGAGCATTTTCTGGAGGTAGGGATGTGCTAACAGAACCGAGTTTGGAAATTCAGTTTGGATCAGTTCAAAAATCGAGTTTGGTTCGGAAGTTCGGTTCAGTCGACTGAACTAGTTGAGTTCAGTCAAATTCTGAACTTCCGAACCGAGTTCGTACATTCAAAACTGGTGTTTGAAACTGTTTTTGGCCTTCTGAACTTATTCGGATTCGACCAAACAGTTCGGTCGAATTCAAGTTTGGTTCGGAAGTTTGGTTCGGTCGACTGAACTAGTCCCGAACCACGTTCGCACATCCCTATCCGGAGTCAATGTAGGACTTTTCTTTTTGGCTAAGCCTTTGGCAGGTGGGATAGGGGTAGGGTTGGGAGTTTCTAGGGGATTTTTATAAATTTGTATATACTTAAAATAATATATTTTATATGATTTTAGGTGGCATCCCACCCTGAGCCTTAGGGGAAGAGCAGGATATAAGTATGTATAAATAAGTGAATAAAATAAAGAAAAAAATCCAGAATTTTTTTCTCTCTCTCAAGCAGCTCATCCTTATGAGGTTACACTCTATATGTCTGATCTATCTGCCTAGATTTGTATGCTGTACTCCTCACCATAGGCCTGCTGCAATGCCCAGGGAAGTCAATGGAAGGACTTTGATGGACTACAGTGGACATTAGGTCAGGTCCCATAGGAGAATATGGTCCCTCAAAGGGAGCATTGGGCAAAAGATTGCTTCTGGAATGGAAAAGGGTTTTCTGCTGCACAGATCCACTGTGCCCAGCCCTAAAATGCATGAGGCTATTGTTTGCAACAGTTGCTACTACTACACTCTCATTTGTAGAGAAGCTGAACCAATGTTCCAGACAATGCCTGCAATCCCATGCCCTGTGGATTGTGCGCATGTGCATGTGAGCGCATGCGGAAACTGTGTGGATCTGCATTGCAGGCACATTGTGCCCTGAGGAAACTGTGCATGCACATCTACAAGCGGTCCTCAGGGCATGGAATCGCAGCCATTGTGTGATGGATTATGTTCCTCCCCACTTCTAGGAAGGAATTCACTTGTCCTGAAGAATTCCTCAAAGCCTGAGCCTGTTCATTTTCTGGAGGTGTCATAAGACCTTTTTCTTTGGCTAAGTTTTGGTAGGTGAGGATAGAGGGATGGGGGGGGGGCTTTTAAAGGGGATTTTATTTGTTTTTATTCATTTGTACATATTTTGGTATGCTTTTTATCAATTGTTACTTGCCCAGAGCCTTTGGGATAGGGCAGGACATAAATGCAAATAAATAAATAAATCCTATTCACTTGGGGTTTGTGTAAGATTCCAAGACTTAATTACTTCAGCCTTACATACAGAATAATCCAGAAGTCATTCTGCCCTGCTCTGTTGTAGTGCAGAGCTTCATTTTGCAAAACAAAATCTGTTGGAATTTTGTATATGGAGGAGGGTTGAATGAAATACCACTTTTCATATTTGCAAATACAATCCGTATATACCTTCCCACAAGCGAATATCCAAATTAATCTTCGCCGCTGCTGAAAAATGTGCAACTTTTGGGGGTTACTTTGTGTTCTGTATTTCGTTGACTTCATTTATTTGGTACTTTTAATTCAGTATTTTGGTACTGAAGTCAGTACCACAACATTGAGCACAAAGTAACTGGAATGAATATTTGGAAGCACAAATGAATGGGAAGTTAGTACCACTTGGTGTTTATTTCATTTAAACAGATAAGAATACATCCACTTTGATATTCACATTAAATATTAATTTCAGCCCTAATGTGGAGTTCCTTGTATTGTGAAGAGTGGGCTGTTGTGCTTTCCCCACCTCATCCCAGAAAGGCACCACACTAAAAGACATAGCTTCTTTGTGGGTTCCCTTAATTCAGGGACCCATTTAATTAGTCCAGTATAATGTAACACAGAGGTGGGTAGATTGTGATCTACTGATCGCTCACAGGCTAGCCTCCAGTAGATCAAACAGTGTGGGATTAAGTCAATGGCAAAACTCCTATTGATGTTAATTTTACTGTAACTGGGAATAAGAGAGGGAGGGCAATTTCCCACCATTGTTTAGAGTTTTTAAAAAATGTTTTGACTGCATGTAGTACGATAATAATGCTAAGTATTGTATCATTATTGCCCAGTTTCCAAGTGGATAATCTCAAGGACAAATCCTATTAGTTATCATCTAAATGAACACGTTAAGTGACTGGAACAACAAAATTTCTATTGCTTCTTCCAAATAACAAAACAATCTAAACACAATATAATTTACTTATCGGTGTTCTTCCATGTTTGAGGATTTTTTATTTTATTTTAAAACCCATGTAACTACTTATCATATGCTAAAAAATCATTAGCATAAATTTGTGCTAAATTTACCACCTTGTCACCATTCATTATATTGGGGCTACCCATGGAGGAAGGTACTCAGTGGGCCAAATTCTCAGCTGATGTAAATCGGCATCAATCCAAGACTTTTTTCACAGTTGAAGTCTGGTTCAATAAGTATGTGGGTAGATGTGTGAGTGGTACCTCTGACGATGGGTGTTTTTAAATGAGCACCGTGGGGGGGGGGGGGGGGAGGACTGTGGCCACTAAGTGTCATGGTTACGGGGAACCCATGCACACAACATGCATGGGGAGCGCTTCAAACAAGCGGTTCCAAGCATGGATGGGGCATCCATGGAGATGGCCACCCTGGCCAACACGGGGCACTCCAGATTTTTCAGGAGTGCTTTGTGTGTGACCACGAGTGGTTGCTGCATGGATCACTGGAGTGCGCCTCCCCATACACAACCATCACACAAGCAGTTGGACGCATGGACGGTGGGGAGCCATGCATGGACACATCCTGTTTAAAAACACCCGAAGAGTACATAATTTCAGAAGGACCTGAAGGTATATAGGCACTAAGCAATCACCAATCAATTTCTCATCCATCCTATATTTTCCATCTATTTTGGGTACTCTGATCAATGTACATATAAATGATATTCATCAAACGTAAAACAGGAAAACCCAGGGATTTTTGTACTATGTCTTCTTTCCTCAAGTCTGTAGTTTTCCTGTGAACAGTAGAACAGATTATATATCAGAATGCCCTGTGTTTTAAGATCCCCTGTTGGGAACTGCAATAGCTAGGCATAATAGCGTTGAGCTACGGATACCATGACAGTTGGTGTCCATGATTTTTGTGATTTAGTTGCTTTCTCTCTGACTCCTCAATGTTATTGTACTGTTATCAGCATGATTCAATGAAAGCGCAGCCTTTGTAACGTTGCAGTCTAGACCTAGTATTTACCCTGTGTGACACTAACCACTCCCCTTTTATCATATGCCTCCACTAGTCCCATGCAAAATTGCAAAGATCTTTATGAGTGTCAGTCACATTCTATTGCTAACTCCCAAATGTGAAAACATCTCACTAAGTGGCTCATTAATTTGTTTGACTTTCTATAAAGGAAAATGAGAATTTATAGCAGTGGTGGGGAACCTCCATCCTGCAGGCTAAATCTGGCTCACAGCTGCTTTTTATTTGACCCCTTTCCAAGTCTTGGATCTAGCCTGTGAATCTAGTCTTCCTACCCTCAAGCAGGGCACACAGAGATGAGGGAGGAAATGTAAAACTATTGTTTTTGCCAATCATTTGGAAGGCGCATACAGGGATCACATGAGGGTTTTCTAGGAGGTTGGGTTTCATGGGGATTTGTATATATATTTTATGTATTTTTATATTGTAACCTGCCCTGAGCCTGAGGAGGAGGGCAAGGTATAATTTTAAATAAATATACAAGCAAACAAATAACTGCCTTCTTGTTCCCATGCACCTGGGCTGGCTCTACATTCCCTTGCTCCTGGACCTAGTGTGTATTTGGTGCTGGCTGGAGCTTGGCCATTCTGACCTTCTCTTTGGAACCTGGTCCTTCAGATCCTGCTTGGGAGTCTAGATGTCCCTCCGTTGTCTGCCCTTGGTCCCTGAGCGTAAGACTCGGTGTCTGCTTGGATGGGGGCTCAGCAACTGCCCCATGATCCCACTCTGCCCCGTTTGAGTCCCGTCTGCCTTTTCTGTCCAGCCTGTTCCCTGTGTCTGCCTTCACTCGTCCATCCAGTCCTGCGTCTGCCTCATCTATGCTTGCCCCTGTGGACCATATATTGATTTCCACTGTGACCCTTTGCCCTGGTACCCCGATCCTGCACAAACTCTAACAACATGTTTCCCTGAACCACATCCTGCAAAGCTCTCTCTGCCCCAGCCTGTAGACTCTGACAGCCAGACCTACAGATTGAGCTATATCATGTGCCCAGCACTGGAGAAATATATGAACATAATATATGAACATGGTAGCAGAACATGAAGAGAGAGCTGTTGTATCTATTAGAAGACCTGCATGCTCTCCACCCCAAAGCAAGCCTCTTCTTCAGCCAGTTGCTAACCTATGCCTCTCCTAACAAAGAAGCTAGGCTCCTAGTTCCATTCAGATCTAACTGCCCCTCCTAAGATAAGCGGCAACTCTCCTCAGCTGTCCTTAAGTACTTTAGTTAGCCTTGCCCTAACATGAATGAGGCTAGGCCAATTAATCATCTTAATAGGTAAACCTCAGTCTGGATACTTATGTCTGTTTACACCAGGAAGTCAGGCAAACAAGGTTTGTTTGTGGTTACATGGTCTTGAGTGGTGGGCAAAGTTTTCTAATCCCAAGAGCCACATCCGTTTACCACAGTGGGGCCAAAGAGCTTCATGTGGCTGTAGAGCCACAGTTTGCCCACTTCTGGGGTATAAGAATCAGAAGCTTGTATCATCTCCAGTCCAGTCTTGTCCAGTCTCCTCTGAAGCCTCCTCTGTAGTGTACAGAGGTCTGATCTAAATATGGACTAGGTCCTGTACTTTAATGTACAGGATTGTAATAAACACAACTTGACAACACTCTATACGGCCTGTCTCCTTGAGCACTGGAACCAAGGGAAGAGATTATACCACCTTGAATCTGCACAAGAGCTTCCTCTTCTCTTTCACTCCTGGAAAAAGATCCTAGCATCTGGTCTCTGCCAGTGTTTTATTTTTTCATTGAGTGGCTGCTCCTCAAATAGGTTTCTGTTATCTTGCACCCTGTTCACATTCTGTTCTTGGTTGTGCACCTGCATCGTTGCCACTGCTGATCTCAGCCTGTCAGGACTCTTACAATACTATAGCACCAAATCACATCTTTATTGTTGAAACGTTCTGTAGCACTCTAGCTTCTATTCCTCTCTTGTTCTTGAGAGATGACTCAATATTGAAAGGACCTACGATAAGAGGGGCGAGCATTCTCTTGAACAACTCTCATGCTCCAAAAGAAAGGTCCTCACTGAACCCCTGCTCTCTGGTAGAAGTAACTCTATCTCAATGCCTTCCTCACTTTCTCTGCGAACATTCCACCACACCTTTAAAAGAACGTATGTTGCATAAAATGAATCTCGGCATAAGGCAAGCAGCAACACAAACAACATGCAGAGCCTGGCTCTACATAAATCATCTTACTTTGACTGTAGACTAGAGAGTGTTGCTACCATGTCCATGTTGGTCCTAAATGTAAGAGACAGAGACAAAAGTACTAGTATTTCCAAATACTGATATCTTTTATTAGATCAGCTTCTGCTGGTGAGAGTATGCAAACTTTTGGGCCACACAAGGCCCTTCCCCAGGGCCTCAGGACAGGTCATGTGGCCAAAAGCTTGCATACTCTTGGCAACACAAGTTGGTCTAATAAAAGATTTCATCATTCTGAACTGGTGATTACAGGACACACCCTTCTGAGCAAGGGACCTACCATAAGAGAAACCTCAGCACCAGTATTCTTCTTGTTATCCTTGGCATGCAGGCCAAGAACTGAACAGGCAAGGAGTCCAAAAATACCTTTACCCCTCTAAATTGACCTGGATAAGAACTGGAGTAATGGGATGAGAACTACACTACGCGTGCAGCCACATGGGATGCTTACTGCACCTTGGGCAGCCTTACCCCCCGATGCAGTGTGGTGGGGTGAGCAACTGGCTGCTACTTGATACATCCTCAGAAAAAGGCAGAGGACGCATCGGGTAGAAGCTTTACCCAAAATGGGGTAAGACAGCCCAAGAGACAGCAGCTTGTCTGTCTGGTTGCCATCTGGCCCGCTGCGCGGTGAGGTCTGATGCTGTAGGACTTGGAGCATCAGCCTCTCACTCAAGTCCCGCGTGGCCATGTCACAGCCAGGGATGGAACAGTGGTCGGGCCAGCATAGGGAGGTGGGGCACGGCCAGCTGGCGCCTACTGTGGCCGGTGCCTTGGGCCCACCATGTGCTGTGAGGAGAGGTCTGACAGTGGCTCTGTTGCCTGGCTTACCTGGGGGGGGGCACATCTGCCCTGCTCCCCACACTGGCCCTGCAGCATGGCAGCTATGCTTGCCTGCCACGGGGCTGCATGGGGATGGGGCCCTCCACAGCTCATGTAGCTGCACCCTGCTATCAGTTCTAAACAGAGGAGACTAACAGCAATCAGGCTGGTTCCATTTACAAATACAATATTCCCTTAGTTTGTTTTTGTATTATACATTCCATCTCATTGCTATTGGAAATCTTACTTCCCAGTCTGTAAGTTCCACAGGGCAGGGTTTGTGTCTACCTATGTGTATATGCATAGCACGCAGTAGGAGCTAGTGTAATGCAATACAAATCAATGATGCTGTTACAAAAATCATATGCAACACTATTTCTTACAAAGATCCATGCACTTACTCAAATGAGTATGAACTAGTATCATCATAAAATTTCTGAGTGATGCAGTTGGTAACAGGCCGAAGTGGCTGTTGACACCAGCTTCTGCTCACTTGAATGGAAGTTAACTTCTTTTTAAAAAGCCATATATAGGCAGCAGTTTTGCACAGCACCATGTATCATTTGCCAGCTAAACACTGGGTAATAATTTACCTACTTAAATTTTCCAAAAGTTTGACTTACAAAATATACCATTTTTATTTTAGATTTTCAACCATTTTGCCTAGCCACTGATTTAAAAGAAAACTATTTTTTTTAGTTCCAAAAGCAAACAAAAGCCATATTTGAAGATTTATTTATTTTTTTGCATTCTCTTTTTATTAAAAAATAAAATATAGACAAGAAAGATTTACACCTTTTTTTCCCCAAAAATAAGGTTCAACATAAAACAAGCAACAAGGGGCCAAATCCTCAACTGGTGTAAACTGGCCTAGCTCAATTGAAGTCCTCCTTCAGTAATAATAGGTACCTGAGTTGCCCACTTGGTAACACACATCAACTAAAATCCTATAGAAACTGATTAGTATCCTCCCTGCAAAAATTAGTAATAGCCCAGCTATTAGTTACGCCAGAATAGTAGAAAAACCCTTATCCACAGGGGACATTTTTGTCCAGATCTCTGGACAAGGAAGTTTCTACTGTAATAGTAATACAATGTGTACAAGAGTGTGTGGGGGCCGGGGAAGAGTCTCATGAAACATGTCCAGAATACGGATCTGAATAAGATCCAGATAAGTGCTATTAAACTACCACTTTTGTGGGGGCTCAGAGCAGTAATGGAAAGAGGTTCCCAAAGGGTGGGTCAGGACTCCAAAGGGGTCCCACTATAATCAGCTGATGGGGGTTACATTCCCAGCTGACATTTAATATATTATCCATGTTTTTGTTGCTGTTTGTGGTCCCAGAAATATTGAAGTCTCAAATGAGGTCACGCAGGCAAATTTTTTTTTTTTTTTGGGGGGGGAACTGCCCTGGAGTGTTTTCAGTTCCTTGTGATTTCATAGCTAGGGAGGACTCCGTTTATTTATTCTATTGGAAGCTTTGACTTTAATGCCTGAGAAGTTGCTAAAGGAAAGAGAAATCCCTGGTCAGCATCCCCCCTGCCCCTTGCTTGGGGATGGACTCTCCCCTGGGGGAAACCCCTGTCCCCTCGCTAGGCGGGCTGGGCAGGTGCAGCCTAGGTCTCTTCTGTGGGTGAGGAGGTCCTGGCCTCTGGGCTTCCCGTGCAGCCTCTGTGCTGCTGAGATTGAGACAGAGATCTGGCTGGTTTCTAAATTGGGGCCGGCTGGCAAGGCATGAAGGCAGCCAAGCTCCATGCGAAAGCATCTGTAGCCGCCTTCTTTCTCACCCCAGGCACAAGCTCTGTCCCTCCGCCAGCCTCAAGTCTGTCCTCCGACATTTTCGCAGAGACACAGAGCGAGAGCGGGAGAAGAATCCGGCCAAGTCCCAGCACCCCGCTGCCGTGCCGCCGTCGCAGAGGAACGAAGGGGAAGGCTGGAGTACTAGAAGGAAGGATATGCGTGCCGGTCGGATCACAAGGAGGAATGGCAAGGAGGATGTCCGGACCACCCCACCATTTGCCCTGCACCCAAACAGCTGCTCTAGGTTTGGTGGGCGTTTCAATCCCTTCCCCCCTCCCCACTATGGAAGCTACTCCATGCCTCTCTCCAGCTTTTCCAGGGAATCGCTTCCACTGGAGAAGGGAGATTTAATTATTTTTAAATGGATCTTCCTTATGTATCCACTGCTGGCTTTCCCCTCACGTTCGCTAGTTGCAGGCATGCCTCACTGCCCTTCCCCGGAATAAAAGCTGCAGTGAGAGAGCCAGAGGAGGAGAAGGCCAGGGGAGGGGAGGGAAAAGGCTGGAGATAGCCTTTCCCATCTGCAAACTGACATGTGTACATTGCAAGATCGCTCCCCTCCCCCCATATGGTGCGAATTCCCTTCGATCCGATTGAGGATTCCTTAATACTGTAGCAGAGCAGCATCGCTACACACAGCCGGTACACAGCACAGGAGACAATATGCGGTGGGGACAGACCACTCTCTCCAACCCTCTCCCCACCCCTTTCTGCATCACTGGAGAGGAGCGCGCACACACACACACAGCCCACCTTGCACTCTCGGTGCCCAGGCAGGACTGCACCCAGACAGACCCTCGCACCCACCCATGAGCGCATCTGCAGTTCCACTCCTCCTACCAGCCCCTCTTTTTCTCCCCCCCCCCTTTTTAATTTCATGCATCAGGCTAAAAGCAGACATTTTGGTGGCATTTATTTAACAAGGTTCAGGTTCAAATAAAAATGGTCTGTCTTACCCACCCCCGCCTGGATGTATGTGCTTGGCACTGAACGATCCCGGGGAAAGGCTTGTGCAGCTGGTCCCTATCGGAGCTGGTTTGCTGCCATCCGCCCGACTTCAGCACCCAGCCGGTAGGGAGAGAGAGAGAGAGAGGAGAGACGGGAGGGAGGAGAGCCTGGGAGTGCGCACGCGCTCTGCCACTAGCGCTGGACCTAACAGCAGCAGGAGTTTCCCCGCTTCTCCCTAGTGTGACTCACTCCTAGTCTTCCCCCCCCCCGCCCCCCTCCGTTTCCTCCCTGGGGAGATTCCACGGGAGCAGGCTGGTAGGGAGCAAGGGGCGAAGCAAAGTGGGGGCGGGTGGCGCCGAGGGGGGGGGGGATGCACCGGTCCTGGTTGCCCCCTGGGTCTGTGGGATGAGTCTCCCCAGCCACACCTGCCCCCCCCCCCCCTTTGGGGAAGGGAGTCGCCGTCGGCTTGGGTTTCCAAAGCTCACTACTCA
Organism: Sphenodon punctatus; assembly: GCA_003113815.1. NCBI lineage: Eukaryota > Metazoa > Chordata > Lepidosauria > Sphenodontia > Sphenodontidae > Sphenodon > Sphenodon punctatus. The sequence goes on from QEPC01011164.1 coordinate 305,180, forward strand.
GGGTGGCGCTGGATACGGGGCAGTGCTGCTGGCGCCTTTTCTGCTTTGGGAATGGAATATGGAAATAAATGACACATCTACAAATCCATATTAAACAAAAATAGAAACAGGCTCTCCTGCCTGGTGGTTTTATACCTAGGCCCCCAAACTGCACCCTGCAAAGTCTAGTGGAGCCTGCTGCAACCAAAAACCCGAGAAACTCCCCCCCCACACACACATCGAGCACCTGCATGTTGCGGGATCCAGCCAAATTTTGAGAGCGGAAGAAAGGTTATAGCTGGGTTTAGTTGTGTCTTGACAGTTCAGCCCCTGACTGTCTCAGCTTGCTGTGTGAAGTAATGCAGATGTGCACCTCAAGGGTAGCTGCTTCTGTTGCAACAATAACATTTAGATCATGATGCAGCCTGGCACAAGAGTGCTATGGAAATCTGGACTAGGTACCTGAATCCTCTCCATTTTTGCCTGGCCCCTGACTATCCATATTCTGCAGCCTAAATAGATAACATATTTAGTTATCCCCTACTGTGATGTGCCTCAGTGGAACAGCACCAGACAAATTTAGGGTCAGGACTTCGCTACATTTTTGTCACAGATCTAGAAAGTGACTCCCTAGTCCATAAACATGGCAAATAAGTTGCTTCTGCTAATTTACCAGAGTAATTGTCATTGCATTGTCGCAGCAGGAGGAAGCTGCAGAAGCCCCTAAATTGTTTTCTTTACCCTGGATCAAGCTAATTTCTATCTGCATACTCATTCTGATTTCAATATCCAATTTTAGTAGAACTGAAATGTATTTGTTGTGCATATTATTCACATTTTTATGTAGCCCTCTGAATATCCAAATAATACCCTTGACTGAAATGGGTATTCACATTTCAGTCAAAGGGTTATCACATACTCCATTTTGATTATTTTGTTTTTTTTATTTATTTCATTTTTTGGTATTTTGGTTACTGTATGTCATTTAGGCAATTGCATGTGCGCAGTACTGTAGTATTGCTGAAATGACCAATCCAAAGAACCCAATCCAAAATAGCCAAAATGGATACCCAACAGAATGGAAATGGGTAGCTGTTATTATCTGTTTGGTTAATTCAACAGGTTTTTATATATATATATATATAGTGTGTGTGTATGTATATATATATATATATAGGATCCTATGAGCTCCGACAACGTAGACAGCAGCTTTAAAGGCAGCATGGCTGCAGTGGCACAGCAAGATTCCTCAGCACTGAGGAAGGGCCCTATGGGGCAAGCACAGCTCCTCTCCCCAACCTTGCACTGTGCAGAGGCTCCGGCTGCTCTGCCTCCCACCAGATCTGACCCACACCCTTCCAGTCAAAACCCCGTTATTTAGAGGTGAAATGAATATTTGAAAAAACAAACAAACCAACAAGCCTGTTTTTATATATGTGCTTGCAGGACTGCCTACCTGCAGGACCACCTCGCCCCCCGGGTCCTGGATCGGCCCCTGTGGTCAGCCGGGGGCGCCCTCTTCCCCCGGGTTTCCCGGGTGTCTACCATGAGGAGGGCGTTCTCTGTGGCTGCGCCGTAGCTGTGGAACTCCCTCCCATTGGAGGTCCGCTTGATTACCAACCTCCCCTCTTTCTGTAGCAGTGTAAGCCCTGGCTGTTCCACCAGGCCTTTCCTGAGGGAGATGGGTTGGGTTAGAGTGTGTGTGTGTGAGGGGGGTGGGGCTTTATATTGTTTTAATTGTAGTTTTATAATTGTTTGTTTGAATATGTTTTTAAATGCTGTGAGCCGCCCCGAGATACCTGGGGCAGGAGGGGGTGGCATATACATTTTAGAGTAAATAAATAAATTAATTAAATTTTCATTTTGATCTTTTCATTTTATTTTATGAAAAATAAGAAGAAGAAGACTCACTGTGCATGTGCAAAATGGCCAATTCTGTGCATGTGCAGCCCTTTTCCAAAATGGCACCAATGTTGCTGGTGCCATTTTGGAAAAGGGCTGCACATGCACAGAACAGCCCTGGCAGCCATTTGCACATGCACAGTGATGCTTTCCCCCCCTCATTTAAAATAAATAAATAATAATACCAAAAAAATTATCTGAAACAGTAGAGTTCTTTATGAAACCCGTAAGTTTTGTGTAAAGTAATGCAGCTGTGCACCTCAAACAAACAGGTTTTTGGAAATGAACAGGTTTTGGGAAATAAAAATGAATGATGTGCCTTCTGCTCACCCCATACACTCAACAGGGTAATGTTGCTCCTCCTCCCTTCCTCTTCCTTGCACGACTCTTGACCCCTGGGAGGGCACTTGCTGGGGAAAGCGCTCACCTCAGGGGCTGAGTCTCGCACTGGGGAGAAGATAGTGGCCCACAGGAAGTGCCTGCCTCAGGGCTTGAGGAGTACTGCTTCTCATGGCTACTGGAAGTGACCTTTCTGTGGAGCCCCTCCACCCACCTGCGAGGCTTTGAGCCATGGACCTCGTTGTTCGGTGTACAGCTTGCCCTGGGCTCAGCCTTTTTGAACCCCTGCGCCATTTGTAAATCTTGATGGCCTGTCACAACTCAGTAAACATGTGAGTTCCTGAGCCAGGAGACTGAAGGATCATTGCCCCCTCACTTTTACTGTAGTTACCATCAGGGGTAGCATTTTTGGACAGGGGATGTGGAGCCTGGTACCCTCACTTTTTGAAGGGCTCCAGCACCACAGCATGCAGTGTAAGATTAGTCGCATCCTGCTTGTGACCTTTTGTCATATCATTTTGGTGTGACCTTCTGGTTTGAGGATAATCTGGATTCCAGTTTATTGTAACAATGCAGCAGTACTCAGAAACCGGGACCAAAAAACTAGTTTGATCTTTGGGGGCAGGGGAAGAATTAAAGGACACATTACAGGAGACTTGGTCCCAAGAGACTTGTTATTGCTGATAACAACACGGACATCGAGAAACATCCCCCCCCCCATTTTTTTTAAACAAGGATCTTACCAACTGGAGCTCAGCTATAGTAATCCTATGTCCTATTCTTGGAAACTGGTGAGAACTCAAATTCCTAGTGATGGAAATGAATGCTCAGTGCTTCTGAAATTAAGTCATGTTTATTTAGGAGCATATGCACAGATGTTGGTGCCTTGCTTTAGGTATTTATTGTTGAAATTGTGGCATAGATAAAAATAATAATGAGGGGGAAGAAGAGGGGGAAATTTTAGTGGTCAGGGGAAAAAAAAGAAGAGTAGCTGAGGCCACAACACTCTTTGGGGTTGTTCTTATGCATAAGGGTAGTTTACCCCTTCCACTTCTTCCATGAGAAGACGGTACCAGGGGTTAATCTCTTACCCTGATCTCCCTGTTTGGGAACTTGCATGGAGCTGCCAGCAGGGGGAGCTCGAATAACAGCCAGTCAGTGAGGCCGAGATTCTGTGAGGGAAATGTAAAAGAAGGATGTGTTCAGGATTTCTAGGATGGGAGGGTGGAGGAGGGGACCTACCTCCAGTCTGCACAATCAAGTCCCCTGGAGTAAGAGCCTCTCTCCCCACTTTAACCGCACTCGTTCAGAGAGATAAGAACACCTTCTGGGAACATAGGGGACAACAAAGCGAAGAAGGAGGTACTTACTTCCCAAAAGGTGTTTGTAAGAATAATTCTTTGTATCTTTGGAACCTTATATAGAGACATGGGGCAAGTGTCTGTTAAAAGTTACTTAGTCCAGGAGATAATGATCTTTGGCATCAAGGTTTGCCACTCCTCAAAAATGAAAATCTGCATGACAATTCAGGAAGGCGGGGAATTATAGTTTTACTCTTCAAAAACCTATGTGAGTGTGAGACAAGGTGGCTGGGAACTGGAGATAGGGAGTCTAAAAAGGCATGATTTCCTAATGGTGTGAAAAATTCTACTCATTTCTCATTGTTCTCTTCCCTACCGTAAAATCACTGAGTATGTACCTCACAACCAGGCAAGCAACAACAGGCCTCTTATCCCATTGCATTTCCCCCTGCCCCTCCTGATCCAAAGGCAAAAATAACAAAAGAGTAGAAAATTATTGGAAATAGAACCTGGCTATGATCCACAAGTCATTGAAGCACCCTGTGGGCATGGGTATGAATGCTGAGGTATGAACGCTGGCCATTGAAATATCCCTAACTCCGCCCCTACTGTGCCCGCAGACGTGCGGAGCGTCGCAACGTTGGTTTGGGCCCCGCCCCCTCCTTTACCGGTGCTATAGGGTCCTTTTCTGTATGGCTTGGTTCCCCCATCTGGTCTCTCCCTACTGCTTCCAGTTTTTGGGGATGATTCCCTGCACTTGTCCCCGCCCGTCTCTTGGCTGCATCCCCTTGCTGGTTACAGGGACCTAAGGTTGGTGGGGCGCCCCCCGTGTTGGGAGGTTCCCTTGCTGTGGGGCTCCCTCTCTCCCCCTGCCTCTGTTCCCGCACTGTGCCCCTTTTCCCTCGTGACCCCCGCAATCCCTGTCTGACCCTGACACAAATACACTTAACAGTATTTCAGGTAAACAGCGTTAAAGAACCACAATTATGTATTCCAAATAAGTATTTAGATTTGCCTGGCTCTTCCCAGAACTTATGGAAGTAAGACTTAATCCCTGTAGGAGCAAAAAATATAATGAGTGATGAACAACTCAAATCATTGCAAAGGACCCTTAAGTTTGCCTAGCCCTTCTCGGGGCTTGTAGTGGCATGACTTGACCCCTATAATAGATATGATTTGAATGTTGTAGATTTCATAGATTTGTGGGAGACATAAATCACGGTCATATGAATAATCCAATGGTAATGAGCCCATTACCACATCATAAGGGGTAGATACCTTTTAGCAGCCCTACTATATCAGGGATTTAGTCGCAATGATAGTAGCAATATCTAATCCCTTTAAGAGTTAGCAACTTGGGAGCTTATAACGCCAATTAGAAATTTTGTCACCCTTTTAGAAATCCCTTCATCCTTTCCAGAGAGTAGAAATGCCACCAGACTAGTACTAGGTCTGCTCAAGCAGTCTTTTAGTAATGGGCCCAACAACTTCTTGCGGTCTTCAGAGTAGGACTCGCATCTTAACAGAATGTGGTCTATAGTATCCACACATGTTAGCGGACAGCTGCAGAGTTGGTGTATAAGAGGGATGCCGTGTAAGCGCCCCTCTGTTAATGCAAAAGGGAAGATATTCATCCTTGCCATGGTTAAGCACCTCCTGACTGACAATCCCAAGTCATATTCTAGGTAAGGCTGTTGATGATGGCCTCAGTTTTCCCTAAAATGGGTATAACCCCCCCCTCTTCTATATGACCAAGGGCCAACAAACTTGGACCCAGAGGGCTTGAAAGGACAGCCTCCAGACGTGGCCAAGGGCTGGCAAACGTGGGGAAAAGGGCTTGAGAGCATAGCCCCCCATTATGAGCAAAAGGGGGGCTTGTAAGACAGAGTAAGGATTGGGCCCAGCCACCATGGAACCCAGCAGAAAGTAGGTCGCTCATGTGAAATACCAGCCTGAACCTGGGGGAAGAGAGGAAAAAGGGAAATGCCTAGAGTAAAGTATGGGACCATTAAGAGGCATTCTTCCTATTCAGTAGAGCACCGATGACTGGAACTTGGAGCAGCAACCCCCACTCAGGAATAAAGAAATCCAGGGGTTCCCTTTGTGTCCCAGGAAGCCGATCGTTAGTTCTCTCCTCCTCTCCTTAACTACCCTCCAGCCACTGTTGTTTACTCTTTCCCCCTGTGTCAAAGATATCTTATGCATCTTGGATGGACCTTTTTGTGATGGAAGTGGAAGTTGGATTTTTCCCCTCGTTAGCTCATTGTGTACCCCAAATGATCCATTCTAGCCTCCCCAAATCCTTTGTTCAGTACCTTATAACTGCCCCTGGTTTTCCCATCAACCTCGGAGAAACCTTGGACCCCAGAAACATGCAGGTCTCCCTGCATGTGTCTCGGCTAATGGATCCCCCAGACTTCGACCTCCCCCCCCCTTTCGAACCCCAACATCGCTGGATCCTGGGATGCTGATCCTATTCAATCAGCTAGGAGAGGTAAACTATAGGTCCAGTCTCTTGCTTTTTCTACCCCTCTGCAGAGCCTAACCCCTCCCCCCTCTGTTCTTCAGTGTACTTTCACTTTCCCAGCCGCAGTCGGTGTTTTCTTTGTAGTCTTTATTTGTACCCCTGGAGCCTTTGTTTGTACCCCTGTACTCTGGGAATCCCCATCTTAAGGCTATTAAGTCATTCCCCCCTGAAGTTAAGGAACGGTAGATATTGGGTGGCTCTGTCCCCAGTAGCTATGAGGGGGAGGGGTTTCCTATACTTTCCCAGCCGCAGTCTGTGTTTTCAAGCTTACTTTCCCTTCTCTCACATTTGTTTGCATTTTTTTTCCCTTCATGTTCCATCAGCCAGACCTGGGCTGTGTTATAGTATTAGCCTGTAGGTGTTTCTGTACCTTATTTGGGTTCTTTCTCTTTTATTGTATAACCCAATAAACCTCGTTTAGTTTTATTGAAGCATTTGTGTCTTTTTCTTTCTATTTGGGGAGGATATATAAACTGCTGTAGCGCGTACTGTCCTCAGCTTGATCCCTTTGAACACGGGGACCCCCCCCCAATTTTGACTGAACTTGGCTAATTCCCCTAAATTTAAAGATAGAGCAGATATTGGGGAACCAACCCCCCAATAATCTCACGTGGAAGGGGGTCTCATGTTAACAAGGCATGACACCTAAAGGGCTATTAAGTAGCCCCAGGAAGCAGCCCAGTGTCTTTTCTCCTTTTACAGCAGCAATGTTCTCCTGGTAGGTTATATCAGCAATCTGCTGTATCACCAGTCTTCTAGCTCCCTCATATCCTAAAGAGCACAGCATGGTAGGACAGAGACCTATCATATACAATTTCCTAACCACCAGTCCAGCCTATGGGTTGCTGAAACGGTCCAACAATACCAGTAAAAAGAGGGGAGCAGAAAGGCCAAAATAAAGTCTTGGCCAATATCCAAGGGCCAAGGGCCAAATCTGAGCCTCTAAAGTTAACATCCCACATTCTAATCTCACAGCGCAACTCAGAGCACTGTTAGATATTGCTAAAATGGATCTAAGAAATTTAGACAGCAAATGCTCCAAGTTTTTAACTTTCCCAATTGCCCAGAATTGGGCTCCAAAAAGAAGTTGGGACAGACATTTCATCTTATAAACCTGGATCACAGGGGTTACCAAGTGCCCTCCTCTGACTCTGAAATAATGGCTGATAGAACTCCCGATACATCTAGCTTGCCTTACCGCCATATCTGCATGTGCAGTCCAGGTACCATTTGATTGGAATATAAGTCCCAAATATTTGTACAATCTAATCTGCTCAAGTTGATGGTCATCTAAGAACCAGGTATAAACCTTTTGCTTAGATGAAAAAAACATCTTGGTTTTATCGTAGTTTATCTCCAAGTAATTCTGGCTACAGAACTGGCCAAAGGCTGCTAGTTGTCTACGCAGACCCACCTGGGTTCTGGACATTAAGACTATGTCGTCTGTGTACAAAAGGGATGCCACTTCAATATCCCCCAACCTAGGGGGATGATTTGAGGAGAATGAAATGGCCTCAATCATGTTGTTCAGGTAGAAATTAAATGAAATAAGGGTCAGTACACATCCCTGTTTCACTCCTATCTCTGTTTGGATCAATCCTGATAGAGAGCCCTCCTGAGATAGTCTAACCCGAAGTGTCGTGTTGGTATATAGCTGTTTGCAGGAGGGGTGGGATATAAATATATTAAATAAATAAATATAGCCTCTGTATCAAGAAGAGCAATCTCCTATCAGTAGATGTTGTGGAAAATTTCTGCCACAAATGCGCCGTGGAAACCAGGTCAAAGGCTGATTGGAGGTCAACAAAAGCTATAAATAGACCTGTCTTGTAGTATTTCTTGGTCAGATGTTCCAAGACCAAGCAATGGTCATTTGTAGAACGCCCATATCTGAACCCGTTTTGTTCATCCCGTAGTATTTTGTTTCCCTCCAGCCAACCCTCCAGTTTCCCTGACAAATACCTAGCGTAAAGTTTACTTATTACGCTAAGGAGACTGATAGGTCTATAATTTTTTGGCTCAGAGGGAGGCCCTTCTTTATAAATTGGCACCATCACTGCCTGTTCCCAGCCTCCTGACTGATTAATTCCTGTGAATAGTGCTGCCAATGCTGGGGCCCACCACATCTTATTTGTTTTCAATCACTCAGTAGGGATATAGTCCGCCCCTGGAGCCTTGCCACTTTTTAATTTGTCAATAAGCTCCTTGACTTCGGATACCAGTACAGGGGTCCATGGAGGGAGTAAAGAGGAAGATACTGGGATAGCGTAAAAGCCAGGGTTCAGGGAGTATAATTTTGAAAAATGAATTTCCCAGTCCTCTGTAGAGACTCTGACTGTGGTGGTCTCCCTTCTGCTCTCCCCAGTGCCTCTAATCAGTTTCCAGAAGCGGGCAGAATTTTTCTCTTTTACTGCCTTTTCAGTCTCACCCCAGCATTTCATATGGGATGCCTTTTTTTTCGCTGTGAGGAGTTGTCTATACGAGGCTCTAGTCCAAATCAACCCATTATGATTTGCGGCTGTATGGCTGGTTCTAAATCTGCAGTAGTACATTCTTAACTTCTTCCTTAGAGAGAAACATTCATCATCGTACCAGCTGTTCCTAGGTATCTTAGTAATCTTATTCGTATGGGCACTTGCTTCAGTTTTGGTCAAGAGGGGTTATATGCCATCCAAAATGTTTCTATATTCCTGTAGGAGTTCCTCCATATCCTGTGCCTCAACTAGACCCTGAAGCCATCTCTCCCCCTGCGTAGAGAGGAGAAGAGATGTCATCTGGGTCTCCAAATTTATGTCCCATTTGACTCTGCGCCTACCTTGGGTCAAGATAGGCTGTATAACCGAGCCTATGTTGGGATCATAGGGTGCTGGTATCTCTAAGCCCTTTGTGATAGGGAGGTGATCACTGCCTGATTGATAGGCAGGTCCGTGGTCAACAAGGTCCCAATTATCCAAGATTTAATCTCGGATGGGGCCGTGGACCTCGCATGCATCACAGAAACCTGGCTGGATGATCTGGCTGGTCCAACTTTGGCGGATCTTGTTCCGGCCGGGTATGCTGTGCAGCATCAGCCCCGCACGGGCGGCCGGGGAGGTGGTGTAGCTATTGTTTTTAGGGAGGACTGGCCTGTTAGGAGGTATCCAGTTCCGGAGATTGTGGGTGTAGAGGCTCTGCACGTGGTGATCGATTTGGCTGGGGGCAAGCTAGGGGTGCTGCTGGTGTACCGGGCCCCTTCATGCCCGGCGGCATCCCTTACCGCTCTAGCGGAGCTGGCCTCGGAGGTGGTGTTGGGCTCCCCCAGGACTTTGGTTCTGGGGGACTTCAACGTCCACGCCGATGCCGGCCTTGTTGGGGCGGAGCGGGAGTTCATGGCCGCCATGGCAACTATGAACTTGTCCCAGGAGGTGATCTGCCCGACCCACGTGGGGGGACATATCCTCGACCTGATCTTCGGCTCTGGCCTTGAGGCGGGGGGTCCGGTTGTGGGGGAGGTGACAGCGGTGCCCTTGTCGTGGACGGACCATTACCTCCTTCAGGCCGGTCTTTTAGCGCGCCCCCTCCAGAAGGGGAAGGGACCAGTTAGGATGGTCCGCCCTCGGAGGCTGATGGAACCCCAGCGGTTCCAGGAGGTCCTGAGGGAGCTTACCCTGGATGTGGACGGTCACTCTGTGGATGAGCTGGTCCGGCATTGGAACATCTTGCTGGAGGAGGCCATTGACAGGGTGGCTCCGAGGCGCCTTCTGCCTCGGTCTCGTCACCGCAGGACCCCTTGGTTTACTGAGGGGCTGCGGTGTATGAAGCGTGTGGGCAGGAGGCTAGAGCGACGCTGGCGTCGGACTCGGTCTGTCTCCGATCGTCTTCTCCATAGGGCCCATTTGCGGTCCTATGTGGAGGCTGTGAGGACGGCGAGGAAGGAATTCCTCGCCGTCCTCATAGCGTCTGCGAAGTCGCGTCCAGCGGAGCTGTTTCGGGTGGTGCGGGGGCTGGTGAGTCCGGCCTCCCTCCGCCTGGATGGGGACTTGTCCCGGGCCCGCTGTGAGGAGTTTGTCATCTACTTCGCAGACAAGATCGCTCGGATTCAGGCCGATTTCGACGCTGGGTTGATAGCAGTAGGGGAAGAGCGCGGGGGGGCGGAGGGTCCGTCTGGTCCATCTTTATGGGGTGAGTTTCAGGAAGTGACGCCAGCCGATGTGGTGGATGTCCTGGGGTCTGTGAGGGCCACGTGTTGTCAACTAGATCCATGCCCGTCCTGGTTAATAAAAGCTTCCGGGGAGACGTTGGGGACGGTGCTGGCGAGGGTGGTGAATGCGTCCCTTCGGCAGGGGAGGTTGTCGCCTTGCTTAAAAGAGGCTGTGGTGCGCCCCCTGCTGAAAAAACCATCGTTGGACGTAGACGCGCTCGCCAGCTACCGACCTGTCTCTAACCTTCCCTTTTTAGGGAAGGTTATTGAGCGGGCAGTGGCGCTCCAGCTCCAGGGTCATCTAGATAACATCGGGCTCCTTGACCCTTTTCAATCTGGGTTCCGCCCCGGCTATGGCACCGAGACGGCGTTGGTGGCCTTGGTGGACGACCTCCGCCGGGAGATGGATGCGGGATGTTCGACATTTCTCATCCTGCTCGATCTCTCGGCCGCTTTTGACACCGTGGACCATGGGCTGCTGTTGAGACGACTGCGTGACCGGGGGGGTCTGGACGGGACTGTTCTTGAATGGTTCCGTTCATTCCTCTCGGGGAGGAGCCAGCGGGTGGTGTTGGGGGAGGAAACATCGAGCCCCCGCGCCTTACCGTGTGGCGTTCCGCAGGGATCGATCTTGTCTCCATTATTATTTAACATCTATATGCAGCCCTTGGGGGAGGTCGTGAGAGGGTTCGGGGTGCGATGTCACCAGTATGCTGATGATACTCAGCTGTACCTCTCCTTTTCTACTGACCCAGACCCTGCTATCTCGGTGCTATCCCAATGTTTGGAGGCCGTGGCGGATTGGATGCGGCTGAGCAGACTGAAGCTCAACCCAGATAAGACGGAGGTGATGGTGGTGGGGAGGGCGAAGGGGGTGGTGGCCCCCCTAGTTGGGGGGGTTTGCCCCCCTGTAGCTCAGCAGGTCCGGAGTCTGGGGGTCATATTGGACGCAGACCTGCGTCTGGAGCGGCAGGTGGAGGCAGTCGCTAAGGCTGCCTTCCGCCAGCTTTATCTGGTACGTAGGCTGCGTCCGTATGTCTCCGGCCCGGACCTGGCCTCCCTCATCCATGCCTTCGTCACCTCGAGGCTCGACTACTGCAACGCGCTCTACGTGGGGCTTCCCTTGTTCTTGGTTCGGAGGCTGCAGCTAGTGCAGAATGCGGCGGCTCGTCTTCTTACGGGGACGGGCCGCCGGGAGCACATTACACCTGTGCTCCGAGCTCTGCACTGGCTGCCGATAGCGTGCCGAGCCAAGTTCAAGGTGTTGGTGATGACCTATAAAGCCCTACACGGTCTCGGCCCCTCATACCTTAGGAACCGCCTCGCCCTCCGCGCCCCAGAGCAGCTCCTGCGGTCTGCCGGGGGTGCCTTCCTGGAGGTCCCCCGTGTTAAACGGGGGGCCACAATGGAGAGGGCATTCTCGGTAGTGGGGCCGTGGCTATGGAACTCCCTTCCGGAGGAAGCTCACCTGGCCCCTAGCCTGTTAATATTCCGGCGATATTGTAAGACCTGGCTCTTCGCCCAGGCCTTTGGGAGGGAGGGTGAGTAGGGTGGGTTTTTTTTAGTTCCACCACCTAATCTTGGTTTTATTATTGTATTCTAGCCCTGTTTTAATATTTTATAATATTTATGCTGATTTTTAAATTGATTTTATGGTTTTAGTGTATGGAAGCAGCCCCGAGCTGCATGGCAGGAGGGGCGGGGTAAAAATTTACAAAATAAATAATAAATATATGCTACCGTAACCATTTAACTTACTTGATCAAATCCAAAGGGACTGCTGTGAAATCAATAACACTTCAGCCTCTAGTAGAAAGGAATGTTATTTCCCCTGGATAATCACTCTTTATCCTTCCATTTAGTATGTGCATGTCCACTTTGGACAATGTCTTAGTGAGGGAAAGGCCGCTTTTGTTAATGTCCAGGTCTTTGGATCTTCTTTCCATCAAAGGAGAGAAGTTATCCATCATCCAAAAAACCCCTTGTTGGTACAGGTTCATATCAGACTCATCAAGACGGGCGTTAAAATCCCCGGCCAATATTATCCCAATATTGGGATAGGTTTCTTCAATGGATTCTATTAAGTCTACTAGTGCATCCCAACAGGTGTCGTTAAAGTGTACTGAGCCTCGAGCGGGGATATACACATTAATCAACATTATTACATGCCCCCAAAAGGTGACTACTACACCACACAAAAAAAGAAGAGATCTTTGGAAGTGGGGCATATGTAGTAGATAATGAGGTGGAAATAAAACAAACACATCCTCCACTAGGTCATCCCCTTGTACCAGGTGGAAAACTATCCAGTGTCCAGGCTAAAACTATCATATTCTGCTAATGAGATAATTTCGTGATGCCATGTTTCCTGAAGGAAGATTATATCAAAGGAGGTTAAGAAGTGCAAAAATTCCTGATCGCCCTGTTTAGATTTCCAGCCAGCTATATTCCAAGACCCCATTTTAATCTGATGTTTTAGTCATCCCAGATTCTCTCCTGATATCCCCGACTGACAATCTCCAGTATCAATAAGGGCCTTTCTCACAGAGGCCTGTCTTAAATTAGGATCTATAATAGATTCTAAGGGATTTGATTGTTCAATGGTGCCACTCTCATATTCCTCTCTAGAGATTGGGAGCCTTCCTGCCCCCCAAATTTCAACCCACCGTCATGAGTACTAATTTGACTCCCAGCCATATTTGCAGCGTCCAAGCCAGAGGCATGCACAGGGGTACTAACTCCTAATAAAGGCCCTAGATCTTTTGTCCTGAAGGTAAAGGAATTGTCCTCACTGGAGAGTCCCTCCGAGCATTGACCTACAGGAGAGTTCCCCCCTAACTCAAAGCAGTCCAAGACTCTATTAGCATCCCACTTGGAACTTTTGCGGGCTTCGTGACTCACCCCTGGATTCCCTGTGTACTCTTCCCCAGGGCTCAGTATCCCATCTACTGTTATGAAACTACCCTCTTCTTCCTCAGGGATCACCTGAATCTCAGGGGATTCTTGTCAGACCTCTTGGGTCATCCTCTGACCCTCTAAATGAGACACACCTGACTTCCCTGTAGTCCCGCTTATCCCTTCTTGGGTCACTTGAAGAGGGGTACCTCCTGATTCCATCTCACCCAAATCCAGGAGTGCGGGGCAGGTAGCTGCATTTCTATAAGGTAAGCCTTCAGCTCGTTTATTCCCCCTTTGCAGGGCTTTATTAGTTACCCTATGTGAATGATTTTCCCCATTCAGGGGAGCTATGTCCCCAGCAGGCCCCAGCAGAGATTCACCTACCACAACCTCCATTTCATCCTCTTCCTCAACCTGCTGAGCTCCAGACAGAGACAGAGAGGAGGAATGAGCCCCCTCTTTTATGTGCAGCAAGGGAGAGTGCCCGAATGGAGTCTCTTCTCTCAGTTTTTTATATTTAGTAATATTTCCCTGATTCCCTAGGCAAACTGTCTCATCAGGGTTTAGAGGGATTAGGTTGGAATTATCTAGAGCACTTGTGGGTACTTTGCTTGGAATCCCTACACCTCTAGTTTTCCTGTGAAAAGGGGGAAGATTCTTATCCTGCTCCTGCTGTGCCTTTACAAAAATTCTGGCTAAGGCCCTTTTTACACAGACACTCTAATACCCATAAAATGGGTGTTACATTTTATTATACATGTTGCAGGGCACCACTACAGCCAATCACCATGGGCCCTGTGCACTCATGATGCCTCCACCCAGTTCCTTTGGGTGGAGATGGGTATTGGCCGGTGGGTGGGGAGCATTTCCCTGGGTGGAGATGGGTATTGGCCGGTGGGTGGGGAGCATTTCCCTGGGTGGAGATGGGTGGGAGTGTCTGTGTAAATGCCACTTTCGGTGGGTGTTGGTGAGTGTTTGCTCCCAGCCAACACCCATCTCCACCCACACCCACCCACGGACCAACCGGCAGTGGTGTCCATTGCTCTGTGGGTGGGTGTGGGTGGAGATGGGTGTTGGCCGGGAGCA
>QEPC01011164.1:328147-340311 GCA_003113815.1 Sphenodon punctatus
CCTCCCCCTGCTCCCGTACCACCCCTCCCCCTCTCTCCTCACATCCTTCCCTCCTGCCTGCCTGCCTGCCTCTCTCTCTCTCTCTCTCTCTGAAATCTCCACTCTGCTCTCCTCATCCAACCCCACCACCTGTCCCCTTGACCTGATCCCCTCCCGCCTCCTGTGACCTCTATTGCTCCCACTGTCGCCCCCCCCACTTCTACATGTCATCAATCTCTCCCTTTCCACAGGCTCCTTCCCCTCTGCTTTCAAGCATGCCACTGTCTCCCCCATCCTCAAAAAGTTCACCCTAGACCCATCTGACCCCTCTAGTTACCGGCCGGTCTCCCTCCTTGCCTTTGCCTCAAAGCTTCTGGAACGTGTCGCCTACTCCTGCTGCCTGGACCTCCGCTCTGCCAATTCCTCCCTGGACCCTCTCCAATCCGGCTTCCACCCCCTCCACTGTACTGAAACTGCCCTGGCCAAGATCACCAATGATCTACTTGTTGCTAAATCTAAGCGCCACTACTCCATTCTTGTCCTCCTTGATCTCTCTGCTGCCTTTGACACTGTCAACCACTTACTGCTTCTATTGGACTTGCTTTACTCTTTGGGCTTTCGTGGCTCTGTCCTTGACTGGTTCTCCTCCTACCTCTCTGACCGCTCCTTTAAAGTCTCGCTCCCCGAGTCGAGCTCTTCCTCCCTCCCCCTTTTGGTTGGGGTCCCCCAAGGCTCTGTCCTTGGCCCTCTCCTCTTCTCTATTTACACCCTGTCCCCTGGCAAAATTATTGCCTCCCACAGATTCCAATACCATCTCTGTGCTGATGACACCAAACTCTATCTTTCTACCCTCTCTCTCTCCTCTTCTGTCCACTCACGCCTCATCAACTGCCTCTCTGATATCTCCGCCTGGATGTCCCAACATCAACTCAAGCTCAACATGGCCAAGACTAAACTCCTCATTTTTCCTCCCTCCTCTTCCTCTCCCTCTAACCTGCCCATCTGCATTGATGGAGTCACCATCCATCCTGTTTTCCAAGCCCGCAGCTTGGGCTTCATCTTTGACATGCACCTCTCTTTTAAACCTTATATTGACGCCGATTCGCCCTCCATAACATTGCTCGGATCTGCCCCTTTCTCTCTACCTCCTCGACCAAAACCCTTGTTCATGCCATGGTTATCTCTCACCTCGATTACTGCAACCTCCTCCTTTCTGGCCTCCCTCGCTCTGTCCCCCCTTATCGCAGTCCAAAACTCCACTGCCAAGGTAATTCACTCTGCCCGTCACTTCAACCATGTGCAGCCTCTCTTCTTCTCTCTTCACTGGCTCCCCCTTCTTGAACGTATTTTGTTTAAACTCCTGTTATTCACATTCAAAACACTCCACAACCAAGCTCCCCCTTACATCAGAGCAGTTGCACACCTCCGACAGGGCTGCCAGCTCTGGCCCAGAGGGGGGGGAGCCATAATCATCTGCAGGGGGCCAGGGCAGGTGGGAAAGCTCCAGAAGATGGTAGTATGCAGCCCTGCGGGAGCGTGGATACCCATGGGCACCCTGCACGCTGATGAAGAAGGACACGGCCATGGCACAGCCATCCTCGCACAGGCAGGTCGCATAGCCCGGGAAGGCACACACGCACTGTGCGGAGGCTGTCTCGGTAGGACTCCACACCGCAAGGGCCCCCCAGCGTGTCCGGTAAGTGCCCCTCAGGGAAGGCAGCTCCTCACTGTGCAAGTGATACTCACCAGCGGTCGCGACATAACCAAAGCACAGCATACCATAGCTCAAGCACCTATAGGCATCCGGCTGGGTGGACACGGAGCTCAGGCAGCGCTGAACGATGGGCAAACGCCACAGGTTGCACAGGACCATGCTCTCGAGGGTGCTCCAGGCTTGGACAGAACCCCTGGTTCCCCCAACCGGGGCCTCGGGCAGGGAAGCAGCTGCCATAGTACAGCTCCAGGAGGGTCTGAGCCGAGGCAGGTGTGGGAGCAGCATAGGATGCGGGGCTGGGGGCCTGCACAGGCAGACAGGGGCTGCCAAAGCCAACAGAGAACACCAGGATGGGAACAAAGGGGCCCCTATGGAGGGATGCAAAGGGAGTGGGCAGTGCACAGCAGCTGGCATGCAAAGCCGAACTGGCCCACGCATACACACCTGCTAGAGGAGATAGGAATGGCAGCATGCGCGCGCACAGGTAGGAGCCCGGGCCCGGGGGCCGAGACCCTGTCCCGGGGGGCCATAGAGAGTTCCCCTGGTGTCGAACCATGGCCAGGACCCCGGAGTGGTGCTCACGACCACCCCAATCATGGTGCTGGATGTGTGCGAGGCTGAGGAGGGGGAACGCACCGGATGGAAAGAAAGCACACTGACACAGGTAGGTGCATGCAACCACATTGACTGTGCTTCCCTGGTCCCCCCCTGACCCCTTTACACCCATGTGCCCCTACCCCCTCCCACCTGCACGGTTGTTGCTGCCACCCCCTCCACTCCCCAGTCCCTATGTTGCCCTGCCCCGGCCCCTCCCCCATCCCCTGCTGCCCCTTGGCCAGCCCCTGCCCCTCCCAACAGGGATGGCTGAGGCCACCAACACAGGAGGAGGAGGAGGTGCTGTCCGGTGGACTGGCTGGGCGACCTGCCCCTGCCCCCGGGGGGCCCTGTCCAACCCCCCTTCTGATGTGTGTGCTGTGGGGGCATGGGCCCCTGGATCCATGGTCCTTGCTGCTGGGGGGGCAGGGGGTGCAGTGCTGGGAGACCCCATGGCATGGTCGGACGGGGTGGAGGGGGCACATGTCCGGGTGCTGGCATGGCACCTGGTAGGGCTGCTGCCATGATGTAGGTGCTCAAGGCCCCAGAATGCAGGAGGAGGGATCTGCCCTGGGCCAGGAACCAGTCCATCCTCCTTCCAAGCTCCTCGCACCTCCATCCTGGTGGTCTGAGTGGGCCTGGAGCACCTCCATCTGTCTATTCATGTCCCTCCACAGCAGCTGCCGGACCCTCCTCATTTCCACTACCAGTGCCCGGTTCCTCCCCTCCACCATTGCAGGCCCCATGTTGTGTCCTCCTCCAGCTGGTTGACTGCTGTGACCATCTCCTCTGTGTTCCGTGTGCACTTGTGGTCACTAGCTCCTGTGCAAGGTCCTCCCGGCACCGGCACATCCACGCTTGGTGCTCCCGCATCCTGTGCGCCGGGGGGATGGGCAACCCCCGGCCATGGCCCTCCAGTACTCATTGCAGTTCTGTTGAGCAAGACAGGGTTCCATTACTCATGTGGGGTGCCCTTCCCCTGGCCCCCCTCCGGGGTCCGGGTGGTCCGGCCCACCAGGATGGGTACCACAGGCCCTGGGCCTGCCCCCTGGGCCTGGGCTCCTTCCCCGTGCTGGTGCCACGGGGGATGGATGCCCAGCATCCCCTCCCTCTGCCCTCGCACCCACTCGCCGTGGGGTTTGTGCGCGTGCCCTGCCCAGCCATGCCCTTACCTTCTCCCTCTGTGTCCATTCCCTCTATGGGCACCTGGTTGCTGGGGCTGGTGTCGCCTCGATCCCAGGGTTGACAGGCTGTGAGGTGGAGGGTGACCATCTCCTCCTCTCACTCCAACTCCTCCGAGTCTGCAGGGGCAGTCGTGCCATTGCCTGGGGTAGGGCTGGGGGAATGTTGGGGGTGTATTCCTGAGGGCCCCGGCATCTCCTCCCTGTTGTTGGTGCCTGGTGCCGGAGCTTGCTTGCAGCTCTGTGGCTGCAAGGGGTGTGTGTGTCCTCGTGTGCAGGTCGGTCCGCCAGGGCACCCCCTCCTACTGGGTGCGGGGCAACTATTGACCCCTTCCTATGCACCACCAGGCTCAGGGTGTCCTGGTAGGGGGAGGCCCGTGTCACACGCCTGGAGCGCCGGTTGTTGTCAACAATGTCCTTATAGCCCATATTAAGCTCCTTGATCTTGGTCTGGCACTGTGTGGACGTGCGCTTGTACCCGGCATCCCCATCTCCATGGCTATCTGGGCGAACACCTGCTCATTCCGGGCATTTATTGCAAGCTCACCCTGCATCTCTGGTGTCGCCCAGATAGCAACGAGGTCGTGTGTCTCCTGGACCCCCAACTGACCCCCCCGTGCGGTACTGGTGCCTGGTAGCCGCCCCCTCTGCTGCCTCCCCTCCTCTGCGGCTGCCGCCACCTGTCCCTGGCTCCCTCCGGCCTCGGGCTCCTCCAGGGCATGTGCCCTCTTGCTGTTCTTTATGGGGGTGCATTGAGGTCCACTGGTTAGGCTCCAGGTGCCTGTCTTCCCTCCCTCCCATGCCCCTCCCCTCCCTGGTTATGGCCCGCCCACTCCCGGCCTGCCCCCCTACCTTCTTCTGGCGTGGGCCCGTGTGCTCCTGGGTGTCCCTGGCTGGGTCAGGTTCCCCCTGCAGCAGCTGCTGCTGCTGCTGCTGTGCCGCCTCCTCACCCTTTCTCGCCATCCTCCTCACTCGTTCCTCCACCCTCCACTCCATCAACTTCTCCACCACATTCCCCTAATGCTGTCTGCCCTTTAAATCTCCCTCCGTGTTCCACTAGTTGTTGGTTGCCTAGCAGCGATGCTGCATGCCATCACCACGGCCCATGGTGATTTCTGTTCACCGCAGCCGGGGGTTTCCGTTCAGACGTTACTTTTCATTCACCCCTGCTGTGGTGGACATTCACCATGCTTCTGGACCTCCTCCCGCCCCGACCTCATNTTTCCGTTCAGACGTTACTTTTCATTCACCCCTGCTGTGGTGGACATTCACCATGCTTCTGGACCTCCTCCCGCCCCGACCTCATGAAGTGTGGTTGGGTTCACCCCGGGCCGCATTTGACTGTGGTGAACATCTGGATGTGAGCAAATAGACGTGCACGGCTCTTTCACCCCTGCCCGCGTTTGACTGAGGTTGATTGTGGTGAATGCCGAAAACGTAACGTCTGAAATCACCCAATGTTAATAAAAACTGCATCCTTTGGCACCTCCTTTATTGTCTCCTACCAACCCTACATCAGTCTCTCCCTTTGTCCACTTTGCACACATTCTTCCTCTGTTGGTCCTTTCATTTATTTTATTTATTTCTTCACATTCTTTTCCAGCTCAGGGTGGATTCATACACCCCAGTCATAAGATCATGAGAATTGTCATACTAGGTGAGACTAATCAGTGGTGGAGCAAGGTCTCAGTCTCTTGCCCTTTGGATTATGGGTACCCCACCCCTAGGGCTACTCAGACTTTCCTGAAGGCCTAGGACAGAAAGCCACATAGGACAGTGAATCCATCATTCATTTTGCTCAAACCTATATGCCAGTTTCTTTGTTTAAGTGTATGAGGATAAACTTACTAGAGATGTGCAATTCATTTCATTTTTATTAGTTACTAAAATGAATGGAGTCCCATTTGTTTTAGTAAATAATGTTCCGAAAACAGATGAATAAGCAAATGCGTCAGATGTACATTTGCTTTTATCCATTTTCATTATTTTTTTTGTTTGAATTTATAAAAAAATAATAATTAAAAAAATCACTGCACATGTGCAAAATGGCCACCAGGGCCATTCTGCGCATGCACACCGTTTTCCTAAATGGCACAAGCAGTGATGCACCATTTTGGAAAAGAGTTGTGCATGTGCAGAATGGCCAACCAGCCATTTTGTTGCATGCACAGTGATTTTTTAACATTTTTTATTTTTTTAAAAAAAATCACTGCAAATGCGCACAATGGCTGCTGGGGCCATTCTGTGCATGCATGTATTTTCCCAAAATGGCCACCGGTGCCACTTTGGAAAAGGGAGCACATGCGCAGAATTACCCCAGCAGCAGTACTTAATTTGTACAAAATAATTTGCTGGGGCGTATGTCTGTCCCCTCCCCTAAGCATCCCAAACATTTAACATACATTGCAACAAAAATTAAATGCCAAAAAGCATGGAAATTATGTCAAGATTTTCTATCTATATTTCTTACTTTACCATCAACATCAATGTAAGATATGTACTTAATTCCTTACAATACATACTTATTCTTATTAATACTTATCAGTAAGTAAACGATCACATTTTTTCATTATTAAGCATTGATTTTTTATAATTTAATGATTAACAATTTTTTCAAAGTGCCTTAACTCTGCCCTTTTGCGCAGATTTGTATTGCATCAAACCAGTTCCATCCAGTTCTTTACACTAACATTGGCAACATTTCATTCTATAAAGTGTATACAATTTGTATACATGTAAACAACAGAGCCCAGAGATTTTGGAGGCTTCCATGTAGGCAAGCAGGCGGCGGTGGAGGGCCCGGCAAAGCTTGACAGCAGCAGAGCAACTGGGAGGGAGGGGCAGCCAGTCCCTCCCCTTTTTCCTCCACAGTGCTGCAGTGATGATCAAGCTCTCTGCCAAGTTTGCTCCTCTGCCCAAGAAGCCTGGGAAAACTATTATTATTATTATTAGCATTAGCATTAGCATTAGCATTTTTATAGCGTCAGCTGTGCACCTGGTGCTTTACAGAACAATAAGATAGATGCAGTCCGTGCCTACGGCTTACTAATTTTTAAAATCATTAATAACTCAGTTTTGGCTGCACTAAGCACTCCCAGATTCCAGCAGCACTTCATGTAGATCTCAGACTACAAGATTCTGAAGTCGGGGGGGTGGGGGTGGGGGTAGGATATATCCACGGTTCAATGTAATCAGGACAGGATGCATTTTGACCACAAGCAATTAACTTTAAAACAGCTGTAACTTTTGGTTTTCTTGCTGGATCGTCTTTAAATTTTGCATGTATGACAGTCCCCACAAATATAAGCCAGGGATAAATTTTCACAACTGTAATTCAAATGGTTTTCTCAATATCAGGGGTTATGCAGTCCCCTGATTATAATGGAGAGTAGTTGTGCCTTTAACTTATACTTGCAGCTAGTGCTGCAAGTAAATAAACCATTCCGTTTTTTCTGGTTTTTGTTTCCAATCCTGAAATGGCTAATATTGTACTTGTCCTGGTCTTTTACATTTTGGAGTGCACACTCCTACTGGGAATAGGAACATTTCCTGGGACTCAGCCCCCGCCCCTTGAATTTAATTGCTAGGGTTGAGCTCTGGCAAGCCCCCCCACCCCTTGAACCCTGCTCCGCTGCTATTTGTGCATGCTCAGTGATATATTTTTTATTTTTTATTTAAAATATTTTAAAAATTACTGTGCATGAGCAAAATGACTGCCAGGGGGGCATCACCCTTTCCCAGAATGGTGCAGATGCTGCCAGCACCATTTTGGAAAAGGGTGCACATGTATAGAACGGTCTGGTGACCATTTTGCACATGTGCAGTGATCTTTTTTTTTAAAAAAAAATTTATTTGAAAAAACAACAAAAAACTAACGTGTTGTTGACAAACCTCCCCCCCAATGAAGGCGTTTTTGTAAACAAAAACTAAAAAATGAATGGGGTGCTTTCAGCACATCCATACTTCTTAACTGTAATAGTAGTTGAGCAACTGAAAAGGTTGCCTAGGGAGGTTGCAGAATCTCTTTCTTTAGACATTCTTAAAAACTGGCTTGACAATAGGGAGGCCAGATATGCACATTTTAGAGGACACTTATGAGAACTACAGCTTGCAGGGCTGCATTGGCTCCCTCCAACTGTATTTCCCATAAGTGTCCTCTAAAATTAGCATATCTGGCCTCCCTACTTGACAAACATCGATCTGCAATGCTGTAGGCATGGGGAATCCTGCCTAGGACTGAGTAGCGTGTTAGACTAAATATGGGTATGGGGTTAGTTCCTTTTCCTCCTTTCAGTTGTTTTAATTGTTGTTTTCATGTTGTTTTTATGAATTGTAAGCCGCCCTGAGCTGCCTGTGGCAGGAGGAGTGGGGTAGTAAAAGTTTGAAAATAAATAAATAAATCTCTTCCAGCATATAATTCTAAAAAGAGCTGGGTGGAGAACAATCCGTTTGTTGGAGGATTTGGTTCTCTGAACTCTCCAAACTTCTAAAAGCTGGATGTAGCAATCCACACCCTGACAGACTTGAGTCCCCACAAGATAAGGGCTAAAACACTATTCAGACACTAGTTCTTTCAGTCAAGTTCCTTTTTAGTATCTAAGGTGGTATAAAATCCCCATGTATTTATTTAAAAACACAAATAAACTCAAACATTTCAGCCCTTCCAGCAGCCCCCTTAGACTCCTGTCTGATATTTGTGATGCGATCTCTCCCCTGATCTCTGGACCTCATAGGTGAATTCCTTGTCTAGGCTCCCAGCCCTCTGCCTTTTGGGTGAGCCTTTTCTGAGGTTCCCATCATTGAGATCATCAGACCTGGCCTCCTGCCCAGCCAGTTCCAGGGAAGCCTCAAGTGAAGCAGAGCCTTGGGCAAGCTTCCAGCCTTCTGACTCATTCCTTCTAGCCATTTTCAGGCACGTATTTAGCCCAAAGGCAACTCTCTCCTTGGAGGGCCTTCTGACTCAGCTTATATATGGCTCTTGTCATCCGCTGGCCAGCAGCTTCCCTCCTGCTCCTGTCCCAGATGGGGTAGTCAGCCATCTCCCTGTTAGCCCCTTAACCCGATGGGAGTTTTTAGACGAGTGCTTCCCCACCCATTATGCATGTTGCAGGGCTGCATAGGGTGCTGATGTGGCACTGCAATACGCATGATGGGTGGGGAGGTGCTTGTCTAAAAACACTGAGGTGCTTTCTTCTGCCTTCCTCAAGGGCTGCTCCTGACAGTTTCAGGCCTTCTACAATGGACAAGGTGCCGTGAATATGATTCTCTATAAAGTGGTGACAGAATATGTAATTTTTTGTGGGGGAGTGGGATCTGTCACTGGGGGAAAGCTTTTAGATCTTTTCCTGAAGTAAAATATAAAGGCCACTTCAGCACTGGCACTGCTGGTCTCACCTATCGAGTGTTGGTGGCTGCGCTTTGTTCTCTGACTGCTGAGAATGGGTATGCTGCTGGTCAATTCTTAGTTAGTCATTATGAAACAGCAGCCTATAATGTATTGACTCATCATGCCTAAAGCTGAAGGAAACTGTAGGAACCAAGCAATCGAGTAGACTGAAAGCATGATGTTTCCAAAGTACTTGTAAACCTTATGTAAATAGCAAGACAGACATAACATATGCTTTATCTGTAAATGAGCAGCTTTTTAATGATCAAAGATGTCTTTGAACTAAATTTTGTCTCAAAGTGGAGGAGCAGAAACCAAAGAGGTTGATGATTCTGTAGGCAAGACATATTGAATGCTATTGCTGTCATCACTGAAACATAGCTGTAACAATGACTTCAATCCTTCCTTTTCCTCTGCCAGCATCTCTTCTACATCAGCTTCATTTACATTTTTACATAGGATGCACCCATGAAGACTCACTCATCCCGCCTCCTCCCCACCCCCCGAGTGCCCATCTGAAGGCTGGGTGGGTGGGCATGTGCTCCTGTGACCCACATACTGCCCACTCGTGTCCATGCACAGAGCATCGGAGGGGAATTCAGGATGCTCCATGCGGGGGCATGAGCAGGCAGCTGTCTCTTATACACATCTAGATGTGTATAAGAGACAGGTGCGGGGGCATGAGCAGGCAGTGTGTGGGTGGGGGCTCACGCCCATTGCACACCTGTCCTGTCCTGTCCTGTCTGATGACACACACACACCCCACTCACCGGATGTACGTGTCCACTCCACGCAGTGCACACAGAACCGCCCACAGCCATGCTGGGAGGAAAACGGTGTAACCCACCAACTGATCGGTGCTATGTTTTGGATGTTGATATCATACAAATACACCGAAAGACAAAGCATTGAACCTGATCAGAAAAGTGAAGTCTTCTATGCTCAGAGTGTTACTTTCCATGTAGCATAATATGAATAATTTAAAGAAATAATTTACTGAAGCAGTCGCTGATTATATAACCATGTTCCTGTTTAATATCAGAGAGCAAGAAACATGTCTTCCATAGCTGAAAGATGCTAATATTGACACCTTCTGAAAGTGAAAGGGCCCTGCAGTAACTATGGCTATGTGATGTGTTTAGCACTGTTGGAAGTTCCCACAGAATTAGGGCCTGGGTCCACACACTGGTTTTCACCCAAAAGGCTTTACTTACACTCAGTGCACAGAGTCACGAAAATATATGCAAACACAATAAAGCAGGGGTGGGGAAAGTTTCCCCTTCCAGGGCGCAACTTTGAAATTAGTACAAGCTCCAAGGGCCACACAGAAATAGGGGGTAGGAGGTGCTCAGAATGGGAGAAGGAAGGCAAGGATCCAGATCATGGTCCTCTGCTAGGGATTCCTCCCCTATCCTGTGTGTACACATACCCTCATCTCCACTCCCTTCCCCTGAGCTTACTCTTTTATTGCTTGAATAATGAATAAAGGAACTAGATCCAGGGGTCCGATCCACAAAATACAAAGGGGCCAAATAAAAAACAGCCAAAGGCCATATTTGTCCCCCAGGCCTGAAGTTACCCACCCTTGCAATAATAGGAATGGGCGAACAGAACTGAGTTCGGAAATTCGGTTTGGTTTGGAAATTCGGTTCGGTCGACCGAACTATTCGAGTTCGGTCCGAAGTTACCCACCCTTGCAATAATAGGAATGGGCGAACAGAACTGAGTTCGGAAATTCGGTTTGGTTCGGAAATTCGGTTCGGTCGACCGAACTATTCGAGTTTGGTCCAAACTTCCAAACAAAGTTGGGAAATTCAAACTCCATTGAACTAAATGGAATATTATCTTTTAGGGATGGGCGAACAGAGCCAAGTTCGGAAATTCGGTTCGGTTCGGTTCAGTTCGAAAATCGAGTTCGGTTTGGAAGTTCGGTTCAGTCGACCGAACTGGTCGAGTTCGGTCCGAACTTCCGAACCGCGTTCACCCATCCCTATGCAATAAAGCATCCCAAACTGCCAGCCTCCCAAGGCTGGATCTCTTCTTGCTGTGAGGTGAAACCTTCACTCTGAGCATCCTGATCCTTCATTTAGGCAGAACCGTGATAGACATGCATCCTTTTTGTTTCAGGTGATCCTTTTCCCAGGATTCCAGTCTGGGCACTTTTCTGAACTGTCTCTTTGACCAGCCAGATCCAGGGAAGGTCCTGCTTATTTCGAGAACCCTGGATAAAGCATCCTAGCCCCTTTGGGGTGGGGTATTCATTAAAAGAGCCTTGCTCCGGCCAGAAATTTGGGCCCAAACTGGGAGCTCAGCAAGACTGCGCCTAACCCAAGCCTGGGCCTGATGAAGGTGTGGGCTCCTAAAAGCCCGGGCCTACTGTGTCCAGGTGGCCTATGACATCACAAGGCTTGTTAAAGGGCAGAGATAGCTTGTTTTTAAATGAGATGGCTCCACACATGGCCCCCTACCATCCACATGGAAAGCCACTCATTTGAAGTTGGTACATGAGGAGGAGCATTCCTGTGATCCATGCACCAGCCACCCACTCCCCGCACAGAGCACTCCTAAAAACATCTGAAGTTCCCCGTGTGGGAACTGGGTGGCTGGTGTGTGGATGGGCCGGCCATGCAGGCCCATGTGAAGCCCTCCCCATGCACTTCCTGTGCATAGACACCCCGCCACCACCCCACACACCAACCATGGACCTCACCTTCCCCACTACTCTCATTTAAAAACACCAGTCAGAAAAAGGGTGGAGCTAAACTAGTCTCCACCTCTTTTCTCCTTTACTCAGGAGGCAAGGTCCCATAGCCCTGAAGCAAGACTCTCCTGCTCCTCAATAATCCTCTCTGAGTATTCTGGCTCAGGCTTATTTAATGGTTATTGCTCTCAGTAGACAAGCAACCTACCTCCTGCTCCCAGCTGGAGTCAGTCAGCCAACCCCAGTTGGTTCATCAACACAATTGGTATCAGGCACTTGTCCCCTGCATTCATGCCCAGAGGGGATGCACCCTGTCACAACTTAGGGCAATCTGTTACGGGCTGCAGTCCACAAACCGCTTACTCCAGAGTCAATTCATTAAAGTCAATGGACTATATTGTTTGAGTCACAGGTGGAGGTTCAGTAGGGCTTAGAAGCAGGGCTTAATCTTCCTGGAATTCATGCTAATGGCTTGGTGGCGAGGACCAAGTTGCTGGATTAAGCAAGAGGGCGGAGGGGAACAGCTGATTGAGTGCCTTGCAGCTGTGAGTGAGACCGGCACCGGAGTGAGGCTGAGCGGGGCTATTTGAAGCCACAGCAAGCCAGAGG
>QEPC01011164.1:349211-363613 GCA_003113815.1 Sphenodon punctatus
TCCCCTGGGTGATTTCAGACGTGACCATATCACAGTGAACCACACTCAATTCCGCGTGGTGTCTGTGATAGCGTCTATCACAGACACCACGCGGAATTGAGTGTGGTTCACTGTGATATGGTCATGTCTGAAATCACCCAGGGGATCCACTGTGATCCTCTGTGGTGAAAGGCGTTTTCGTAACAGCTGAAA
This sequence comes from Sphenodon punctatus, assembly GCA_003113815.1. Taxonomy (NCBI): domain Eukaryota; kingdom Metazoa; phylum Chordata; class Lepidosauria; order Sphenodontia; family Sphenodontidae; genus Sphenodon; species Sphenodon punctatus. The sequence continues at coordinate 349,404 of QEPC01011164.1, forward strand.
TTAATTATTATTATTATTATTATCCTGTGTGTGTCTGACCCTTGCATCCCTGGCCCCCTCAGAATTCATAGCCCCATTTTGCTCAGCATAGAATATCTCCGTTTAGCTCCTTCAGATGTAAAGATCAATTTATGTGCCTGGTCTGAGGACTGTGGTGATAGGAACCAATCTCTCCTTACTGTCATAAATTATTGGTGAGGTTTCTGTCAACTATTGTTGCGACTCCATAATTCTACAATCACAGCGATGTTGGTGGTGAAGGGGCAGGGCAGTGGTGGATTGTCTCAATAAGCTCTTAAAAATAGTGAGCTTCTTGTTCCCAATAATCTAGAAAGGCTTTTCTTTTATTATAATCAGGCATTCTGGTCTTGAGAAACTTCTCAGGAAATCCAGAGATCTGGCTTAAATGGACAGTTCTATGATGACACAGACAGGTCTGTTTGGATGCACTAATGTCCAGACACACATGGTATGGTAATGCAGCATCTTATTACTGTGTGGCTTTGTCTGTGTAGCAGTGAGAGAGGCAGAACCTATCCCTGGAAGTCCAGATTCAAATCTCCTCAAACAAAGTTTATAATTTTATTTTGTTTATGTGCAGAAAGAAATGATTTCAGAAACCCTTATTAGAGAACTACTTTTTGCAGATGGCTGTGCACTTGTAGCCCACTCAGAGCAAGACCTGCAGATAACGACTTCTCATTTTGCAGCTGTCTCTGTTAGCTTTGGCTTGGCAAGTATTTCAAAGACAGAGATTATGTACCAGCAAGCACCAAACAGTTTGCGGAACCAAGCATCAGGCATAACGGCATGGCACTAAACACAAGCCCACAGTGGCTGAAGCTGAAAGTGTTCAAGATGAAGGAGTGTTCAAGAGGTTTTCAGTAACCTGTCTGCCCCCCACACCTGGATCCCAGTGCCATCAGATGGAGCAAACGTCCTTCTTTCACATTTTCCAATATTGTTGCCACATGTCAGATGAGAAAAAGCCAGTCAGAGCTAAGTGAATTCTATCTTCACATAGGAGGTCTTTCCTTTGTACTCTGCTTACCCAGCATGAGAAGTCTTTATTGGACAATAGTGTAAAAACACAGTGATTTGTGTCATTGGGAGAATATAAGAAGTTCTACCCACAAGGCACTTGTATTTTTTTAAGAGATGGAGACAAAGTTGTTTGTATGATATCTTTAATTTGAACAGCTTCTGTTGGTGAGAAAGTAAACACTTTTGGGCTGCACAGGGCTTTTCCTCAGGCATGTACAAAGTCAGTACTATAGACTGAACCATGCAGGACTGGGATACAGTGCGATCTCATTATATCATGGTATTGGGGAGCTGTGCCTTGCTCTGCATTATAAGTAAGTTCACTATAATGACAAGTTATCATGAGGTTGTACTGTATGTGAAAGCAATCACTTGGGAGGGAGATATATTATGATGAGTTATAAGAAAGGAGTTATTAACATTTTAAACATTTAAATACAATGAGAAGAAGGCAATACTCAAATGAAATAAGATGTCTAGCTTGAAGGCAGATATTTGTCCTGCAAGTTTTTGAAAACATCCAATGAAAGATGGAGAAAGGTAAACAGTAGGGTACCTCTGAGGTCAGTACTGGGACCAGTATTGTTTAACATATTAATTAATGATCTGGGGAAAGGGGTAAAGAGTGAGGTGACTAAATTTGCAGATGACACAAATTATTCAAGATAGTTAGACCCAGACAGACTGTGAGGAAGCACAGAGGGATTTTGCAGGATTAGGTGAATGGGCAACAAAATGGCAAATGAAATTCAAAGTTGATAACTGCAAAGTGATGCACATAGGGGAAAAGTATCCTCAGTATACATACACAATGCTAGGTTCAAATCTGGGTGTAACCACTCAGGAGGAGGCTCATGGAGTCACTGTGGATAGTTCTTTGAAGATGTTAGCTCAATGGGCAGCAGCAGTCAAAAAAGGCAAACTGAATGCTAGACATTATTATGAAAGGAATAGAAAATAAAAGGGAAGGTATTATAATGATGCTGCATAAATCTTTGGTATGATCCCACCTTAAATACTGTGTGCAGTTCTGGTCACCCCATCTCAAGAAAGATCTATTAGAATGGGAAGAGTTTCAGAGAAGGGCAAAGAGAATGCTAGAAGGGATGGCTTGACTTCCATATGAGGAGAGACTCAACAGATTGGGGCTGTTTACCTTGAAGAAGCGATGATTAAGGGAGGATATGACAGAAGTTTATAAAATCATGAGTGGCATGGAGAAAGTTAATAGGGAACAACTGTTTGCCCTTTCTGACAATAAGGGAACAAGGGGACACCCTATGAAATTAAATGGCAGCAGATTTAAAACAAACAGAAGGAAGTACTTTTTAACGCAGCTTCCAATGGAAGTTAGATACGTTATTCTTAGAGGATAGAGACATAAATGCCTACTAGTTAGCTCTTCAATCCCTGGCTATCAGAAGCATGGTCCTGATCTAAGGTCTGTGTATGTATGGATCAATCCTACTCTGCATGTGCATGGTGCCATAGCCTAAGTCTCCACCACCTGACAGAGGGAGAAGCAAAAGCTGCATTGGTGGACGTGGGTTGTGACGAAAGCTGTTTTTAAATGGGGGGTAGGGGGGCACCGCTGCATGGGCTATGTGTCGGGGGAGGGTCCATACCCATCTCCACAGGGCTGGCCTTATGATCCGCGGGGCCCAGGGAGGGAGAGAAATGTGGGGCACAGTCTCCTGCCAGCAGCAAATCCGGTGGTGGTCGGCGGGCCTAGGGATGCTCCCTGGCTCAGGGGGCACTTCCCAGCTCGGTTGGGGGGGCGCTACCTGGGCCTGGACCTGGGCTCAGGGAGGGGCGGAGGGGCACTCCCCTCCACCCATCCCCAAGCCCAGCCATTTTGGGTGCACTTACCTTCTGCATCCGCTGCTCACCATTCTGGGCCCTGTGCCGGGCCCACTCGCCGGTGCAGCTCCCTGTGGCAGGCTCCGGTGGTGATGGGCACAGCAGTGGCAGATTAAATCTGCCGCCACTGCCTGTCGCCACCTGAAGTTTCAGGGAGTGTAGGAGAGGCGGGGCATCTGACTCTCCCTCACTTCCACTTATGGATGCCCTCCCCCACCCCCTCCCTGGCTATCTTGGCCACAGGGTATGAGGGAGAGACAGAGGCCCCACTTCTCCCACATTTCCCCTGGCTGACACTGACAGGCAGCAGGGAGGGGCACAGAGTGTGGGAGGGGCAGGGCCTCTGCCTCTCCCTCACTCCATGCGCCCCCTCCACTGCCTCTCAGGGTCCAGGGAGATGTGAACTTACCAGTCAGTCAGCCAGGGGGGTCCCACATGGGGTCCCCAGCTCCTGGTCACTATAAGACTGGGAGCTGGGGCCTCCGAATGCAGGGCCCCCCCAGGAGTGGGGTCCGGGGTGGCTGCCCTGAACTGCACTGCAGTAGGAGTGGCCCTGCATCTCCATCCACTTCCATGCATGGAGCAACCTGCCTTTTCGTTGGTTGCTCCATGCGTGGGGGATGGGTGTAGATGGGTGGAAGTGCATGGGTTGCTGGAGAGCGCACCCATACTCCTCCACATTCAAATGAGATGCTGGGTGTCCACACATGGGAGTGTCTCATTTAAAAATGGCTTCAGCCGTGCAGCGGCAGACTTAGCCCATGGCACCATGTGCACAGAGAGTGCATGCACAGGGTAGGTTTGGTCCACATGCATGCATGCATGATGCATGTGTGTGGAGCTTGGATTGGGGATATCAAGATTAAATTGCTGCACAGAAGATTTCAGTTAAGTATCAGGAGAAAGTTCCTAACTGTAAGAGCAGTTGGGCAATGGAATAGGTTGTCTAAGGAGACTGTGGAATCTTTCACTGAAAGTTTTCACAAATTGACTGGACAATTCAACTCCCATCACCCACCAAAAAAATCTCAAAATAAGTCCCTTAAAAATCCTATAACCACTCAAATCCCAGGAAAATCAAAGTAAGGGTTAAACTGGAAAGAAGCCCAGATATTTAAAAGTATGGTATTAAAGAAAAAAACAATGATGAGGTCACCTCTAATAGAGAAGAGTAGCTGAGTTTGAGGCTTGTAGAAAGAAATGTGATTGTGCAGAACTAAGGTAAGGTGTTTAATTCCATTAAAGCTTACTGGTGATGTCTTGGCCCCAGGAACAGCAGCAATTGAATGGATATGAAGTTCTTGAAATGATGAGGCAAAATTAATTTTGTGCCCACTAATTCGATGCATCCTATTTCTTATATTAGAAATTAATCAGGAGGGCTGGAGTTATGCAGTGCTGTGCCCTCGGATGTGTCCAGATGCCAAGTGAAGGCTGTGCTCTTAGGCATGGCTTTTGGGCTCCCCCTATTAGTGCTTAAGCACTGAAACTCCAATTCTTCTCAAACTACCCTCAGAGGGAACGGGTTCATCAGCCTTCTTCAGTTTTGGCCTGGGAGCTCATCTTTTTTTCCCTCTGGACTTCATTTTTGTCCCCAGGTTAAACTTGTACTTGAGTAGGTGCCTGTGTTGTCACATCCTTAGTGCCAGCTCTGTTCATAGGAAATGGTCAAGTACTACCACCGCTATTTTGGCTTGACCATGTTTCTTGTTCATAAATATTTATGCAAAAAGGGAGTTTTGTGATACAAATATTTAGCCCATGGTTATTCGTCCTGCAAATATTTGTATTTCCATGTGAACAAGTACAGCCTTATTCCATATTTGTCATTGATTAGTCAGTGTCTCCACTGAAGTTTCACTCAGAGAATGGAAACAAGACTGTGAATCATTGGACTGACCACAAACCATGAGGAACAAGGAGAATGGTCAAAGGGAACGGTTTGAATTCCTCATGAGGCTAATAGTTGTTCACACAAACCAGCCAGATGTTTGCAGACCACAGATGCATTGGCAGGGTCACTGTGCAAGCTGTTTGCAATTACCAAAAGGGAACCCATTATTTGGCTAATTTGTGGCTCTGACACCCCCACCCCTCAAGACACATTTTTAGTAAAGATTTTCAAATAATAAAAATCTGCCCTTCAGGTGCCTCTCCCCCCTCCCCAATGGGCCCTGGTGCCGTGCCTCCAGAGCAGCAGGTCAGTCATGGCTTTGTACAGAATTATGTATTAGGCCTTTGTTATCCTTACCAAAAAAAGCCCCCCCTTGGTGCCCCTGTTCCCCCCATTCCCCTCCCCTTGTTTCCCCTTACCCGTTTCCAGGGTGCCTCCTCTGTCATGGGTTTGGGGGTCCACACCCCCACTTTACCGGGTTTGAATGACTCAGTTTCCCTTGCGCACAATTGTCTTCAATCAGTTCTCTCTCTGGATAATTCAAGTGTGCCACAATGAAACTCCTTTGTCACACAAGGGCCCGATCCTTCCCGTTTACAGACTCTTTACTCTCTGGGTTCACAAGAGCTTGAGGGCTCTTGTAGCTCACTTGTGTTCCAATATTAGACACCATCACTTCTTCATAAAGTAAGTAGTAAGTTTATTGATTACATAAACAAGATAGTTGAAACAGAGTGGTCTAGAAATAAAAGATAAACATAACACATTTCTAACTTATACTGGTTGAGTTCCTAAGTTATTCATCTTACCCTAGCGAGTCCATAAGTTTCTCTCAGTCATAAAGTGACTGGGCAAAAATGGCTTAGAGAGCAAATCTTTGAATGAGGATATTTTGGTTGACATTTCTGCTGGCCAATTGGCATCACAAACAGATCTTATATCACACTGACACATAAGAGAATCCCTGGCATAGACTCATTCTCTGAATATGCTGTGCAGGTGTATAACATTGGTACTCTTTGTCACATGTTTCCGATATTTCACAGAGATTATCCTGATGGTGTGAGGTGCAGCCCTGCCAAATTTCATGTACACTGGTTGAACTACAAAGATGTTACAGTCAGCCAGGCCCCTTTATCCAATCCTTCTTAAACTTGTCATAGTTAGTAAAATTGTGAAGGGGTATAAACTTGCCAAGTTTCATCCACATTAGGTTGGAGACAAAGATGTTACAGCCAGAAATGTATATGCAGAGTTTTGCAAAATAACATAATTCAACTGCTTATACAATCGGATTCCTTTACCCAATCTTTATGAAATTTGGTACACACAATGACTTCCAGTGTCTATAATGAAAAATAAAAGAGTTACAGTGGAAGATGTGTTTTCTATTGAAACCAATGGAAATCAAAAATGAAAGCAAAAATGAAAACAAAATTTTGATATTTACGAAAGCGAACGATTTAAATAAGAAAATAAAAAAACAAAAACAAATAACGACACGAGTTCCTGGTCACACTTCTATCAAATTTGATAATATTATGATCAGTATTGGCAAGCGGTTCCACAACAATTACCCCTTACGCCAGGTCCTGCACTGCACTTAGAACTAGATCTAAGGCAGCTCCTACTCTCTTTGGTTCCAGGACCAGCTGCTCCAAGAAGCAGTAATGTATGGTATGTAGAAATGAAATGTTACCTCTATATCATGCCTGGAGGAGACATTCACCCAGTTAACATTAGGGTAATTGAAACCAGTCATTATTATTATGTTTCCGACTTTAGTAGCCTGTCTAATCTCCATTGGCATTTCATAGTCAGTCTCACCATCCTGGTCAGGGGGACGATTGTATAGTCCCATGTCCATACCCACACTTCCCCATTACACATGGAATTTCTATTGATAGAGATTCCAGAGTACAGTTCACTTCCTGTAAAATTTTAATCCTACTTGACTCAATGCTGTCTTTAAAATATAGAACCACTCTAGAAATTAGGGATGGACGAATGAGGTTCTGAAGTTCGGAATTCAGCCGAACTCGATCTGTTCGGTCGACTGAACCGAACCAAATTTCTGAACTTGAATTTCAAACCGAACCAAACCGGACCGAATTTCCGAATTCCGTTCTGTTCACCCATCCCTAGTGGCAACAAACACAAAAAAACCCTGATTTTGAATGACTGAACTTGGTTCGGAAGTTTGGAATTTGACCGAACTTGGTCTGTTCGGTCGACCGAACCGAACTTTCGAACCGAACTTGAATTTTGAACCGAATCGAACCGAACCGAATTCGAATTTTAAACCAAACCGAACCGAATTTCTGAACTCCATTCTGTTCGCCCATCCCTACTAGAAATACAGTGTCCCATTAGTTATCCTCATTCCACCAGGTCTCTGAAATGCCTATTATGTATAGATCTTAATTTAGTGCCATATATTCTAATTCTCTCATCTTACCTTTTAGACTTCTAGCATTTGCATATAGACACTTAAATGTATTATTTTTATTCTTATTCTTAATCTGCTTAATCTGATCATTATAATATCAAGTATTTTGGAATCATTTATATTTTTTTGTTCTGCACTGATTTCCACCTGGGCTCCCTCGGCTTCTTTCATATCCTCTATTTTAGGAAACTCCAGTTTCCCTGGATTAACACCATCCTTTGGAGATGCCTTGGTCCAAATCATGCACTCTTCCGTGCCTCTCGGATTTCCTCTGGATTCTTGTTTAAAAACCACTCTCCTTTTCAGTTTTTAATGACAGCAGCTGGGGTCTGTTCTGGTTAAGGTGGAGCTCATCCCATCAGTATACGCTGGCCCTTCCCCAAAAGTTCCCCAGTTCCTAATTAATCTAAAGTCCTCCTCCCTGAACCATTGTCTCATCCACATCGAGGCTCTGTAGCTCAGACTGCCTTTGGTGTCCTGTCGTGAACGTGGAACTGGGAAATTTCTGAGAATGCTACCCGGGAGTTTCTGGATTTCAGTGTCCTACCCAGAAGCCTAAATTTGGCCTCCATAACCTCCCTCCTACATGTGCCTATGTCGTTGGTACCCACATGAACCATGACATCCAACTCCTCCCCAGCACTCTCTAGAATTCTGCCTAGGTACAACAGGGTGCAATTGCCAAACAGAGGTCATCAGCCAAAGCCACAAGTGCAGTCTCAGTTCCATTCCCAGGATGAAATCTTGACTTAAATTGGTCCAGGAATCCAATAGCATCAAGATGTGCCTGAAGCTGTGAGGCAACCACCTGTTTAATAACCTTCCCTAAAAAGAAAAGATTAGAGATGGGTGCAGTAGCTGGCAGGGGAGCCAACGTCGAGAAATGATTTTTTTCAGCAGGGGTGAAACAACCTCAGTTTTGAGGAAATCAGGCACCCTGCCCTCTCGAAGGGAGGTGTTGACAACACAATCCCAGACAGCAACTGTCCCCAAATCTCCCAGCTAGCTTTCACCGCCCAGGACAGGCATGGATCTAATTCAAAACTGATTGCCTTTCCTGTTCCAAGCACACCCTCTGCATCAGTGGGCAAAACCAATTGAAGCGGATCCAAACAAACTGAACAGGAACGAGCCTCCCAAACCCTAAACTCTGTGTCTGCACCCAAACTAGGAGTGTTCAAGTTGAGCCAAATTCAAGCAACTTTATCTGCAAGGTAGGTGGTAAACTCATCAGAGTGGGCAACTCATGACTAACTCCTTTAGCATGCAATTCACCCCCTGGAAGAGCTCCGCTGGATGACACTTTGCAGACACTATGGCAGCAGCAAAGAAAGCATTTTTCGCTGCCATCACAGCCATGGTATAGTCTTTCAAAAATGGTCTATGCTGCAGTCAGTTGGCTTTGGCATGAGTTGAATGCCACCTGCATTCTAACTGCCTACCTTCCCGCTTTAGCAGTCTCAGACCCTCCATATATCAAGGAGACCTGTGTTGCTGCCACAGAGGAAATGGGTGTCTGGGTGGTGGTGTCACTGTGTCAATGGCCCGTGTCAACATACCATACCACAAAATGACCAGGTCATCAACAGAGGCCATCAAGGTCATGTTCTAGAATCCTATTAGACCCATTAATCTGTGAGGATGGACCATTGCAACTAGTCCATCACCCCAATGGGGGAAAGGAGGGCAGGGATTTGTACCCTCAGAAAGTCTGACCATGACAATGGTGTCCTAACTACACCCCCAATAATCAGAACCCCTGTTTCCAGGTCGGTGCAAAACATTAAATCCAATGTGTGTCCAGCTTCATGTGTTGGGCCAGATATTATCTGGGATAGGTTGTCATGGTGGCCATGAAATTCTGCTCTGCCCCGAAAGACTGGCCTCAGTGTGTATGTTGAAATCACTCAAGACAATAATTTTGGGTGATCTCAACATCATCTCCAAGACTAGCTTGGCTAGAACAGTCAGAGAGTCTGCTGTGCAGCAAGGTAGTTGGTACACCAGGAGAGTCTCCACTCTATCTCAGTCCTCAAACACAATATGGACACATTTCATGTTGGACAAGTCAGAAACAGGATACCTTTGATAGACAAGATTGTCTGCGGAGACCACCACTACTCCAACTGCCGGCCTCGAATCCAAGGTTGATACTTTCCCGAGTACCCAGCTGACACCATCTGGGCCAACACAGGCCCAAAAGCCTAATCTATCCAGGTCTCAGTATACATACGAGATCAGTGGACTCCTCCTGAAAGAGATTCTGGATGGTAGTTGTTTTATTAGCCAGTGACCTCACATTATTTATTTATTTATTTATATAATTAAATTTTACCCCACCTTTCTCTACAGACTCAGGGTGGATAACAACATTACAAATATAAAATACAATAAAATACATTAACATCCCCTAAAACTCCAACATTATCGCAACCACCCCTCAACCCCATCACTTTATCTACTCCCACCCAATCCTATTCCTGCCTGCCAAACACCTGGCCAAACAAAAAGGTCTTACATCTCCTCTGGAAGATGAACAAGCCTGGGCTTAGTGGACCTCCAAGAGGAGGGTGTTCCATAATTGTGGGGCAGTAACCGAGAACGCCCCCACGCATGTCCTCACAACAACTTCATGGGCAGTTGGCACTCGCAAGAGGGTGCCTTCGACCAAACTCAGAAGCCAGGAAGGAACATAGGGGAAGAGGCGGTCTTTCTTTATGCATTAAGCAGCATCAGCAATAGATCAGAGGCTCCACTGACCTCAACCCACAAATGTTCTGAGACGGGGGGAGAGGAGGACAGGAGAACAGGTACCAACTACCCCTGTACGCATGATGACTCTTCCTCCTCCCCATCATTCCTCCCCATTCTCAACTTGACTCCAATTCACAGCCACACCAACAACCCCCTAAGGAGGAGATTCCCCCTCCCCTAGCTCCACAAGAAGTTGGTGGGTCCCCCTGAGCCTGAGATCCCCAAAGAAAAATTGGCCAGGGAGGCAGGCATGGAAACCACCCTACCTCCATACCCTTGTCCTCACTCTCACAGGGCATCATGGCAAACATTTCCATCCCACCCTGTTGATGATGGCCTCAGTCTTCCCTAAAATGGGTAAAACACCCCCCCACCCCACTGTATAATCAATGACCAGTAAACTTGGATCAGGAGGGTTTAAAGGGACAGGCCTCACTGGTGACCAAGGACTGGAAAATGTGGAAAAGGGGAGCTTGAAAGGATAGCCCCCATAGCAAAGAGGGGCTTGTAAAAAAGGATCGGGCCCAGCCACCATGGAACCCAACAGAAAGTAGGTTGCTCATGTGAAATACCAGCCTGAACCTGGGGGAAGAGAGGAAAAAGGAAAATGCCTAGAGTAAAGTATGGGGCCATTAAGAGGCATTCTTCCTATTCAGTAGAGCACCGATGACTGGAACTTGGAGCAGCAACCCCCCCTCAGGAATGAAGAAATCCAGGTGTTCCCTCGCACCTTTTGTGTCCCAGGGAGTCGATCATTAGGCCCCTTGTCTCATCCTTAACTACCCTCCAGCCACTGTTGTTTACTCTTTCCTCCTGTGTCAAAGATATCTTATGCATCTTGTATGGCCCTTTTTGTGATGGAAGTAAAAGTTTGGTTTCTCCCCTCGTTAGCTCATTGTGTACCCCAAACGACCCATCGTAGCCTCCCCAAATCCTTTGTTCAGTACCCTATAACTGCCCCTAGTTTTCCCCTCAACCTCTGAGAAATCTTTGGACCTAGATACATGAGGCTAGTCTGTACGTGTCTAAGTTAAGGGTTCTCCCAGACCTTAGTCTGCCCCTCCTCCTTATTCCATTCCTCGAACGCCGCTGGATCAGTGGGTCGCCTGTCCTCTGTCAACAGGCTAGGAAAAGGTAACCTCAGGTCCAGCTTCTCTAGCCTGGTGGAAAAGCCTCTCTCTCTCTCTCTCTCTCTCTCAGTCCCCCTTTGCTGAGCCTTTCCTGGATTCCTCCCCCTCCTCCCTTTGCCTACCTTATTTTCGCTTTCCCAACCACCGCTCGTAATTTTCCCCTTTAGAAATCCCGCCAGCCAGACCAGGGCTGTACTTCTTTGTTTTTGTGTAGCAGTAAATTTGTTGTTATTGGACACCTGTCTCTCTCTCTCTCTTTCTATTTGGGGAAGGTACATGAACTGCCTGTAGTGCGTACTATCCTCAGCCTGATCTTTTTGAACACGTGGAGACCCTGGTTTAAGTAATTAAGCTAATTCCCCCTGTAGTAAAGGAACGGTGATTATTGGGGTACATTGTCTCGAGAAGTCATGAGTGGGAGGGGGGTCTCCTGTTAACAACCCCTGCCCATACCCCTTCTCACTAGAGGGATGTGACACCCCACTTACACCCCCATATCCATACCTCCCAAGCTCCCCAGAAGGCCATCATCCCTGGCCCTTCATGCCCATACCCCCTCCCCATCTCTGTCCATACCCACCTCACTGGGTGTGCTGTAGCACCATCCCCACCTGACCCCCCCCCCCATGCCTGTATCCCCTCTCTCACTTGGGGAAGGCATGACACAACCCTCCTCTCTCCATCCATGCCCATACCCTCCCCTCTCACTGGGGGACTGTGACACCCGCCCCCCCAATACCTACCGTCTCCCATTAAAACCTCAACATCCAGTATCTCTCTAAAAGCCCTTAAAATGAATGTGGTAAGCCTAACCCTGGCCTGCCCCAACCTCCAACAACTGAATGGCTGCCAAATGGTAATTAGCCTTTGGCACCAGCCTTCGGCAGCCGCCTGAAAAGCCAGAGGCATCTCAAACTGAGGGGTCAAGGATGGAGCAGCTCCAGGTGTTCCAGTCCAACAGCCCCTTCCCACTCCCCCAGCAGAGCACCTTCTTCCTCCGGGAGTTGGAGTCAAGCTGGAGGGTCGAGTGGTGCCAAGGGTGGAGTGGAATGAAATATACTCACCACAGATGAGAATATTCCACTAGCTCTGACTGGATGACACAATTTTATTTCAAATGGTAAAAACATTTATTTTGCATTTTTATTCTTTGCTTTTATAATTTAAAAGGAACAATTTTTAGGAGACATAGTTACAACTTTACACAGCACCTGTTCTTTAAAACTAGAGGGCTTGGAATGGTCAGTCAACCAAGCACTCTAATTGACCAAACATTCCTGAGTGCTTTTATCACATTATTTCCAAGGGTTACCACAGAGACTAGGAATTGAAGCATGGTTCCTTCCAGTGGATAGGGTCAGGAATTTTAATAATTACTACTTAGCTGCATCAGGGTTGCTACTGATTATATGTGCAAGAAATTCCAAAAATAGAACATCCAAGGAACCAATTAAAAAAAATCTAATTACACCGTGAATCTCCGCCCAATTAAAAAAAACAAAAGTTGAACAGTCTTTCCTGGTTGTTAAAAATAGCACAAAACAATAGTTTTATTGTTACCATTGTGAAAATGTAACAAAAATTGTGGCTCAAGCATTACAGGCATAATAGGCTAGGCAGGGAATACACAACGTATGCTAAGTGAGTTCCTCGTAGAACACTTACAAAATGTTATTTGGCAAGCATGAATTGCAACTTGTTTTCTATACAAGCAGTTAACAACTTGTCCAGTTTCACATACAAGATTTACTTGTCATTTGATGCAACTCTGTAGACAGCTCCTCAATCAGAACCCATTCATCTAAATAAATTTGCAAAGTGTCTTTCATTCAAACTGAAAATTATCAGCGTAACAAATTATTCCCAATTATATATAAATGCTTAGAGATTGGCTGTGACCTAAATCTGATTGAATGCTTCACCAAATGGATAAAGCAAGTGCAGTTTATTCAGGTCTGACTGTAATTTTTGCAACTGTAAAGACTTTGATTTATGTAATGCATTTAATCTTCTAAAAATACCTAAACTCAGGACCCACTCTGTTAGTTTTCTCTGCCTCATCACACTGTTAGCATTCTTAATGGTCATTAAACTTTCAGAATGCCCCTAAATCACATTCTTAATCTATAATTTCATTTTGCAAAGGGAATAACTGAGCATTTTAACAGTCTGTGCATGGTAAGAGACTGTTAAATTGAATAAGAGTTTCAAGAGCCAAGTCTGACAATTCTTATTCAACATTTAATCAGTTTTTACTCAAACTCCCATTAAAGTCAGTGACTTAGGGCATTTTCACACAAGACACTCTCTCCACCCACTACCCCCCACACCCACTATACATGTTACAGGGCATGCAACACTGCAACCCTGCGACATATGTAGTGGGTGGAGAGTGTCGTGTGTGAAAATGCCCTTAAAGACTGAGTAAAAAGATGAGAGGATGTCTGATCCTCAAAGTGGTCTGTAGGTGTGTGCCCATTGAAAAGAAAGGGATTGTGAGACTTCAAGATTTAGCTCTTGAGGTTTTTGCTTACTCTTCAAGATACTATACTTTGCTAACGACTAGAGATAAAGCGATGTAATGAAATCTACATTTAAGATGTATTCATTATTGATGTCTACACTAACTGCATTAAAGAATGTCCACCACAAGCTCTTGGGCAGCCATGACAAACTCTTAAACATTAATACATACATACATAACAAAAACTTGATCCACATAGACCACCAACAACCCAGACAGCAATGTTATTTAAAATATATAAAATCTATATAAATAAACATAAACACAAATGGATGAATATATCCCACCATGAAACCCAGTCAAATGCCTGAAGATCAAGGAGACAATAGGAGCATGACTTGAAAGTTCTCTGCTTGCCCATCTACATCTGCAAAATCCAGCAATGAGCCTGTGGGCCAGGCTCCCTCAGACTCTACCTTCCTCCCTCAACAACAGCACTCATCCCCCCACAGCCAGAAGCCAAAGGTGCAAGCCCGCCCCCAGCAGCCTTTGCAGCGCGCATCCCCCCCTGGTGAGCAGGGCTCCACCCCCAGAAGCCCCAGCAGCCTTTGCAGC
>QEPC01011164.1:369209-394163 GCA_003113815.1 Sphenodon punctatus
AACCTGGCTCGGCACATTACAGGCAGCCAGTGCAGCGCACGGAGCACTGGTGTTATGTGCTCTCATCGGCCCATCCCTGTTAGGAGACGGGCCGCCGCATTCTGCACTAGCTGAAATCTCCGGGCCAGTGTCAAGGGAAGCCCCACATAGAGCGCGTTACGGTAGTCCAGCCTCGAGGTGATGAAGGCATGGATCAAAGTGGCCAGGTCGGGTCTGGAGATATACGGGCGCAGCCTCTGCACCAGATACAGCTGGAGGAAAGCCGCCTTTGCCACCACATCCACCTGCTGATCTAGATGGAGATCCGCATCCAATAATACCCCCAGACTCTGAACCTGCTTAGCCACGGAGGGGCGCACCCCCTCCACAAGAGGAGGAACCACCTCCCCTGCCTGGCCCACCACCATCACCTCTGTCTTATCGGGATTGAACTTCAGTCTGCTCTGCCATAGCCAACTCGCCACGGCCTCCAAACACTGAGATAGCATGGAGACAGCAGGGCCTGGGTCAGCTGAAAAAGAGAGGTAAAGCTGGGTATCATCAGCATATTGGTGGCAACGCACACCAAACCCTCTCACGATCTCCCCCAAGGGCTGCATATATACATTAAATAATAAAGGAGACAAGATTGAACCTTGTGGAATGCCACAGTCCAGGGTTCGGGGGCTAGATGTTTCTGCTCCCAAGACAACCCGCTGGGTCCTCCCTGAGAGGAATGACTGGAACCACCCAAGGGTGGTCCCATCCAGACCCCCCAGGTCATGCAACCATCTCAACAGCAGCCCATGGTCCACTGTATCAAACGCTGTCAAGAGATCTAGCAGGACCAGTAATGTCGAACGTCCTGCGTCCATCTCCCATCAGAGATCATCCACCAAGGTCACCAACACCATCTCCGTGTCATGGCCGAGCTGAAACCCTGATTGAAAGGGGTCGAGAAAACCGATGCTGTCCAGGTGAGCCTGGAGCTGCAGGGCCACTGCCCATTCAATAACCATTCAATAAAAAGGGAAGATTAGAGGAAGGTCAGTTTCTATTGTAATATCAGTACTTGTGATGGACAAACTCTCCATTAAGTTGAGACAGAACACTGCTCTTGAGCGGGAGGGGGAGGGGTAGAAAAATAGTTAAATAAATAAATAAATGATTTGGTTGTGGTTCTACAGTGCGGTGAAGCAAGGCAGACTTAACAGTCCATTCGTATTAGCCTGCTGGATGCCTTGCAGACTTTGGACTAAATGTTGCCAGGAGGTAGGAGTGGAGAGAGATGCTTTCCCAAACTATAGTTTCCCCATCCTAATGCAGAAGCCCCCAACAAAACTGAAATCATTTGAATACTACACTATGAAATATTTAAAACTGTAAAAGAAGTGTATTGCTATGGAAGGGCTTATTATTCCAGAGTTTGTATGTTCTCAGTCTATTTCATTGCAACAATGGATCAAATTAATACCACTCAGACTCCAAATTTATATTTAGTGGTCAACCCAGAGCAGACTTCTGCTCAGCAATCAATGATCAACAATCAAAGATCACCCCCTCAGATCCTCTCTACTCCCACCTGGCAGTATGTCTTTTTCCTTCAATGTCCCAACATTGTGCCTCAGTTTCCCCACTTTTTGAGGGCACTTGTGTGGGTTAAAGTTTTAAATAAGACAGGCAGAACTAGGACTGTAATAAAAATTCTGGCTCAGATTCCGTTTTCAACTGAGCTGGCTGTTCCAAGCAATCAGGAGAAAAAGCGGGCTGGAATACAATCCAGTCCATATTTTGCAAAAATGATTGGACTGATTTCCGCCCCCCCCATACTGCTCACCCACCAAATGGCAGAGCACATACTGTTCACAGGCAAAATGGCAGCACCCTGCAGTCAGAACTTCAGTCAGAATTACACCATGGCTTAAATCCACAGTGAATTCGGATTGATGTTCTGAAAATACAGACAAATTTGGCAAAGACAGAAGGGCTATTTTGATTTAACCTGAGGCAGAACCCACACAGTTGCTTTGCAAGATAGTTTGCAAAATAAAGTTTGGCACAAGAAAGTTGAATGGTATAGTAAAAAGATATCCTTGAAGCTAACATGCAGTATTTGATTCTGAGACCCTGGGTGAAAACAGACATGCATGTAACTCCACTTTAACACGACTTCAGCAATTCTTAGTTATGCATGTTGTGTGTGGGGTGGGGGTGTGTGTGTGTGTGTGGTGGTGGTATATGCAGCCCTGCAAGATGCATATGAAATGTTAAAGTGGTGTAAGGAATTAAGGTTCATTTTCACCCAGAGGCTCTTTCAGAGGTCAGTGTTTCTTAGTTTGGTCAGGACTTTTCTCTGGGAGATAAAGTTATATCTTCAATCCTGAAGTTTATTCCCAAATTGAATGAAGATTCCCAGCCTCAATGTCCTGTTCATTAAAAGGTAATTTCCCCCCTTTGTTTCTCCCAGCTGGGAGACAGACTCCAAACACTAACAGGTCTGCTCTGAGGACATGCATTTCACCCTCCTTTATAAAGACTTTATAAAGACTCTAGCCCTTAGAAACCTTTTGTCCTACAGATTAAATCTACCAAAGTGAAGATGACTAAATTCAGTATGGTTTTTCAAGAAATGCTCTTCTCCCCATACCCTTTTCCATCAATTAAACTCAAGAGTTTTGGTCTGAAGCACAAATTTGCTAAAGCTCTTTGTTTGAAAGTCAAGCATTTGAGGCGATGGGCATTCTCGGAAAGCTGGGAGTGTAAGCTTCCCTGCCATCTCCTGGACCCTCTTTATAATTACTCCTATGCAATTCTCTTTGATAAGCTGATTAGATTGAGCTTTTTTACTCCGATGCCCGTCGATCATTATTGTGTCTGTTTTATTAACTCTCTCAAACGTTTCCTCATATTTTTCAAAGCTTGGTCACCAGAACAGGACACAGTATTCCTGCAATGGTCTCACCAATGCTATGACGTATTTCTGTTTGATATTCCCCTTTTCCCTGCACAAATTCTAAAAATGTCATATTCAAATTCAAAGATGACTTTTAAAAATAAGCTCTAATATACTTGGCATATAGTTTTAAAAGTTTCATACATCCAGTTTTGCCCTTACTGGCACTTTATCACCAATGTAGGCATCTGAGTTGTCTTTTCAGATGGAGGGACAAGGTGAAATCCTGATGCCAAATAGAAGCATAGCCATTGACTTCAATAGAGCTAGAATTTCACCAACTGGTTGTGGACAGTTCTTCTGTCATGCTAAATATGGTGAACATGGACTTGATCTTCTACCATTGAAATTAATGGGAGAAATGCCACTATTTGAATGGGAGACAGATCAAATCCCATATCACAGGTAACTAGCATTTCCTACTAAATTCACAGTGTGGTTAAACTATTATGACAGTCCAACATCTTTGTTTTCTTGTTACAGAACTTTTGAAGCATGTAGAGCCATAATGTTGGCTGAGACCAGGACTAAAATGAGAGTTCACTCAAATGGAAATTCCCAATGAAATCCTGGTTCCCGATACCATCTCAGTCAAATCAAGAACTGCTCATTACTCATGAATATCTCAATCAACATTGTGTTTCCCAGTTTACCAACTTTCTGCTTACTGAGATCCCATTTATTTATTTATTTATTTATTTATTTATTCACATTTTTATGCCACCCCCTCCTGCTTACGCATCTCGGGGCAGCTAACAACATCATAAAAACACATAAAATTCCCAAATATAAAACATTAAAATAACCCAGGCAGAAAAAACCCCAACTCTAACCCAACCCCCACACCCATCACCTGTCTCCCTCATCAAAGGCCCAGCGGAACAGCCAGGTCTTACACTGTCTACTGAAAGGGGGAGGTCTAAGGTCAGGCAGACTTCTAACGGGAGGGAGTTCCCCAGTCACGGTGCGGCCACCGAGAACACCGTTCTCATTGTCGACACCCGGGATACACAGGGATCCTCAAGGAGGGCACCTCCAGCCAACCGCAGAGGCTGATCCAGGACCTGGGGGGGTGAGGCGGTTACAATCCCAACACAATCCCAACACCAATTTGGCCACTCATTGAACACACGATGTGAACACCATTGCATCACAAGGACAATTTGGGTGTTCCGGCTGAACACGTGGCCAGCGTTGTGTCTAATGATATTTCGTGGCATATTAGCAGGTACAACGTGGGGAACGAGGTGGCAACACTTGTGTGCTGAGATTGGGTGGTGAGCAAAACAACGATTTGCCCCAAGATGGGCTGTATGACTGTCTATACAGCGCCACATGGTGAACACAGGGCCAAAACAGTGTTCGTATCAAGGTCAAAACACACATTCAGACACCCGCTGATGTTATGTCTAAAGACACCCTTGGTCCCCATCACCAATATATAATTTTACAGCTGTTTTTAAATGTCTGTCACATCTCCCTCTCTCTCTTTACCCTGCCCTCCCTACCTGCTACCCTGCCCTATCCACTCCCACTTATTCCATGCCCCTCATATATACCCGCCCTACATTTGCTCATTTTATATATTTCTGCTGGCTATGCTACATGCCTGAGGAAGGGCCCTGTGTGGCCCGAAAGCTTGCTTATTGCCACCAACTGGTCCAATAAAAGATATCATTCGACCATTTTGTCACTCTTTATTACTCTCACGTGATTGGCGGAGGACAATTTACACTGCTACCCATATCTGGAAATTTTGATGGATGAGGTTTAGTGTCTCATCTCTTCCTATTCTCCTCATTGCCTACTCACCACTAACACCTGTAATAAACTCATGGAATTATGAACATTTCATAATCCAAAAGATAATCACATTCAAAAGTGGAAAAGTCTCACAATACTTTTTCACACAAATCCTTCATTTCCTTTTGAATATCTTTGAAAGCACCAAAGCTAATTATATTTGGGCCATTTTTAGAACAGAATTCTGGAAATACTCATGTGCTGAGACAGCTCATAAGTAAGTGGTGTCAGGATGGTGGCCTTAATTTTCCTGTTTATTTCCAGTTGCAAAATGGCTTTGTCGTTGACCTCAGTAGGTGACAATATTGTTTTACACAAACATTGCAGGATCTGTTCCATTATGCAGTGATCAATAATCTTCATCCCAGTAGTACATTAGATTGCAGAGTTTTAAAATTACCAAGTCATAAATGGGCACAGCTCCATTGACCTTGTGGTTAGAAGGCTAAGACTGGAGCCTTGCAGGTCTAGCTAAGACTGGAGCCTAAATTAGAAGGATGGAACTTCTTCAGATGCTTTACTCTCAAGTTGAATTTTTGCATTGGTCAAAATGCACCAAGGGACAAATTGTGTTTCTCACTTATATTCATGGAAATATAGAATAATTCCATCAATGTCAGTGGAATGACACCAGCTTGTACCACCTGGGGGTGAGGCCCAATATTGTGAAAATGATATTTAAGTGTAGTTGAAACTGACAAGATTGAAGGAGTTAAGGTTTTTTAGAATTTCTCAAAAAGATTAACAAGTTGCTTCTGCTGTAGGAATGTCTAATATTTATGTAAAAAGAAAAGTTGTTCTTAAAAAAAATCTTTGTCCCTGAACTTCTGATGGAAAGTGTAAAGATTTAAAAACAAAAATGAAATGACAGAAACTGCAGCCCATGAGCGCAAGGGATACTGTCCATAACTGGGCACTTTGGCCCCTATCCAAGCTCCATATGTGCACAGAACAAATTCATGTAATGCACATGTGCAGTGCATGAGCACAGTGCATGCATCATGTGTGGATCTGCACATTGAGTGTTTTTAGACAAGACACCTGCTCTCTCCCACTCCTGGGTGGCCTATCCATTTAAAGGTGGGCCACCCTGGGGTGAGGCAGAGCACGAGTGGAGCAGACGCTGCCTGCTTTGCTTATGGTGCTATGGTACCCCCTAGAGCACCATGAATGGAGCAGGCTTCCTGAATCCAGAGCGCCAGCTGGGCAGGGAGCAGAGGTGTGGCTAAAGGATGGCCAACTGCTGCAGCTCCAGTCCTGTCTGCGGGTTGCCCCAGCAACTGGCATAGAGCTGCAGACAGCAACCTAGTGCAGCTGCCGATCCACCTGCAGCTCAGTGGTGTGAGGGAGGGGGATGCGGACGGGTGGACTGCAGTCCATGGTAGCGGCAGGCCCTGTTTAAATAAATCTGGTGCTGCCAGAGCAGACCCATGGGTTCCCCTGCCCCCCCGGAGCAGACCATTGTGTACACGTTGTGCTCCCCTGGACCTGGAGCACACATGACCTTAGATCAGCCTTTTAGATTTTCATCTGCAGTGGGTACAGCCACATGAGACATTACCTTGAGTTGGGCATTGGTATGCAGTGCAGTGGCTTTTGTGCCTGGCAGCTGCCAGATGTTCACCCCGCCTCAGTGCGAGGCAAGGAGTTGACTGCTACTACCTGCATCCTCGGAAAAAGGGGTGTGTGGCCAGCGCCTCAGCCTGCCCTGGGGCATGACAGGACAGCCGACAGCACCCCACCCACGCGGTTTCTGGAGTGGGGGCAACCATCTGCCCTGCTCTCCGTGCTGGCCCCACAGTGTGGCGGCTGATATTGCCTGCCCTGGGGCGCACAGGAATCAGTCCTGGCTCATCTGGCTGTGCCCCGTGAAGACACAAAGTTGTGCTCAGTGCCACACATGATCAAGGAATACAATAGCCTAGGCTAGGAACATTCACCTTGGGTTTAATCATCCGGTTATTTACTGCTAGTGCGGATACTCACACTTTGTGCCAGCATGCATATCAATAAAATGAGACAAACACTATCAGAAATGGATAGCGCTGGTGCTAAACAGCTAGAGAATTGCATTGCTCCTTTGAGACAAATGTTTTTATTTAATAATCTTGTAAACTAGAGATTCTCATTTTTAAAAAGCCCCTTCTCCCTCAGTTCTGTTGGTTTGGAACTGCCCAGAGAAAGGGAAAATGTCTTAGTGATTCAATTTCCAGGTTACAACTGAAGCAGAATCTGACCGAGTGAAAATGGGAACCATTTACTTTCTCCTTTTGCTATTCATAAACCCTTCTTTTGTCCAGATTAACAACTCCCCTGGGATTTTTTTTTTCTTTCTTTCCAACTCAAAGAAAGAAGAAAACATAAAGAAAAGGTAAGGTTCCCTCCAGCCAGCCCTGTCCAAAGAAACAAACAATTCATCAGTAACTCAGCTAAGCACGTCCTGGACTTGGTCAGTCCTACCACTTGTTCTTGCTTCAGTTTTAGGGATGGGCGAACGCGGTTCGGAAGTTCAGAGTTCGGACCGAACTCGGTCTGTTCGGTCGACCGAACCAAACTTGAATTTCAAACCGAACCGAACCGAATTTCCGAACTCTGTTCTGTTTGCCCATCCCTAGTGGCAACACATACAAAAAAACCTGGTTTTGAATGGCCAAACTTGGTTAGGAAGTTCGGAATTCGACCGAACTTGGTCTGTTCGGTCAACCGAACTGAACTTCCGAACTGAACTCGAATTTCAAACCAAACCGAACCGAATTGCTGAACTTGAATTTCAAACCAAACCGAACTGAACTGAATTTCCGAACTCCGTTCTGTTTGCCCATCACTATTCAGTCTTTAGCCCATGCAGGGGGATAGTTACCATGGAGTAAATGAGGCTCATTTGAACCTGGGCCCTGGATTCCAGGAAGACCCTTTGCAGACAGCCTGAGTGGGTGCTACATGGGTCACAGGAGAACGTACCCAACCACACTACCTTCACATGGGCGTTCAGGTGGATGGTTGTTGGATAGACATGGCTGGTTGTGTCTTGTTTAAAAATGGTCTCTCTCCCCCACCCCCACCCTCATTGTTCAGTCCTAAATTGGAATAGGAAAAAAATTCTACAAGCTGTGAATTCTCTCTGTGATAGCTACTTTTCTTATCTGTTTTGACATTTGAAGATCTAGTGGCCACAGAAGGTTCATTATGAAACCAAAGGATCAGGGCCCAGCACACGTGACTCCTAGCTGTATTCTGTGTGGGTATGAGCGCCATCAGTGTACCTGGCACTTTACAATTATTGTTATTGGAGACAGGTCCCTGGCCAGTGGGCTTACAATCTAAAGAGGACAAGGGAGGGGAACACAGGGAGAGACAGACACACATACATTCCCATTTTTACAGATGGGGAACTCAGGCTGTAAAATTCCATATTAATTTCAAAATTCTTGTTGGCTCTGCCTATTGTTGGTTTGGCTCTGCCTACCATTGCCCCCCCCCCCCCCCCCCCCCATCCACCAGCCCACCATCCTTAGAACCCACCAGCCGCCACTACCTTGAATAAATGATGGTATCTTCCTACAGTTATTTTGTCCTGAACCTCATTAGGGTGTAATTGTCCCTACATTCATTTATTCACCCAAACACTAGGTGGAGGCAACACACTCCAAGAATCCAATATAATCAGTGCAGGAAAATTCATAAAGGGCTGAGACACACAAGCAACTGTGAATCCTAGGCCCACTTATCCTAAGGTGAGCTACAGAGACACTCAGGAGGGTGGGAAAAGTGGACTTCTCTAGTATTAGAGCACACACAAACACATTGAATTCTTAGATCCCAGATCTCTTTTCAGCAGCCTCTGTAAGGCTTAACACAGTACAAGGAAACACTCTGGTAGTACAAGAGCTCCCTCTAGAGGAGTTACTTGTTATGCTATATAATTAATGAATAATAACCCAACATGGCTGCCCATTGCCTCTTCTTTCCTCTTTTTAACATTGCATCTCTTAAAGTTACAGGGTATAATAAACGAATTATTAAGACAAACAGAATTATATTAAGCAATTAAACTGAGTTATAAGTGGCCGTACATAAGAAGCCTCATCGGCTGGTTAAAATAGCATCATATTGGTGCTCTGGAGAACTGGGATTCAGTTTAGCTTTACGACTGACCTGTGTTGTGATGCTGGGCAAGTCACTTGACCTGTTCATGTGCCTCGCGTTCCTCGCTCACCCTTTGTCTTGCTTGTTTAGATTACAAGATCTTGAGGACCAGGACTCTTTCTTATTTTGTTAATGTTACATTTATTTATACAATGGTGAGTAAATGGAGTCCCAATCTAAACTGGGGACCTTATTTACTATTACAAGGACCATAAGAGATTCTGGGTCAAACTAATGGCTCATGAAGTACAGCCTCCTGGCTTCTGAGAGTGGCCACTTTCGGTTGCTTTAAAGAAGTGCACAAGAGGTCATAGGCCCTTTTTAAACAGACACTCTAACACTGATAAAATGGGTGTTAAATTTTATTATACATGGTACAGGGCAATACTGCAGCCCTGCAACATGGGCCCTTTTCACACGATATGCCTCCACCCAGTTTCGATTGGTGGAGGTGTCTGTGTAAACACCACTTGCAGTGGGCGGGGTGCATTTCGCTGGGTGGAGATGGGTGGAAGTGTCTGTGTAAACACTGCGGGCGGTGGGTGTTGGTGCATGCATGCTCCCGCGCAACACCCATCTCCACCCACCACCCACCCACGGAGCAATGGACTCCACTGCCGATTGCTCCAGGGGTGGGTGGTGAGTGGAGATGGGTGTTACGCGGGAGCATGTATGCACCTACACACACCACCTGCGAGAGACCTCCACCCATCGAAACTGGGTGGAGGCATCTCGTGTGAAAAGGCCCTGGACCCATGTTGCAGGGCTGCAGTATTGCCCTGTACCATGTATAATAAAATGCAACACCCATTCTATTGATGTTAGAATGTCTGTGTAAAAAGGGCCATAGTGATACTTTTTCCAGCAAATTCACTTCCCCTTCTCAACAGTCAGAGGTCTCACCCCCAGCCCTGGTCCATTTATGGAGCTATCCTGCAAGAAAATTATCAAATTCTTTTTTGAACTCAGTTATGCTCTTGGTCTTCTTCACAACATTTCCTGGCAATGAGTTCAACAGGCTAACTGAACATCAGGTGAAGAAAGTACTTTCTTTATTTGTTTTAAATCTTCTGTCACTCTTAGGGTTGCCAGCTTTCATAGTTTGACCCTGAGACTTCCGTAGGCCAAAATGGGAGTCTTAGAGTCAAACCGCAAGCGGTGGCAGCCCTAGTCACAGTTGATTTCATCAGGTGTGCCTTAATTCCAGCATTTTGGAAAAAGGTAAATACTAGCAGCTCTCTTGTTTCTTGTTCCACATCACTCATGATTTTGTAAACTATCATTCGTATTCTGCCTGAGTCATCTATTCTTTAAGCTGAAGAGCCCTAACCTACTGAGCCTACCCCATGTGGAAGTCATCATTTTATACTTTTATCATCTTTGTTGCCCTTCTCCATCCACTATATACTTTTTGACAGGGGGTGGTTCGGGTAACCAGAACTGCATACAATATTCAAGGTTGTGGCTACACCATGGATACATATAGTAGCATTATGAAATTTTCCATTTTCTATCCCTTTCCCAATAATTCCCCAACACATTGAGTATTTTCAGATGTTACGAGATCACAGTGAACAATGGTGAATACCCACCTGTGGTCACTGTGACTCGCACGTCTGTTTGGCGGCCGCCAGATGTTTGCCACGCTCAATCCCCACATGGGGTCATTTTCAACCACGCTTCCCGGACTAGCCACACCAATTCCCCAGGAAGTGTGGTGAAAATGAATCCTGGTGGGGATCAAAGAAAAGTAATGTCTGGTCGGTCGCCACGACCTGGACTCACCGGCGGGAGTCCGGGCCGTGGTGAATTCGGCCAGACGCTGCGGTGGAATTGGCCCCGCCACCCACCCGTCTCCCCAGAGGGCGGGTGGCGGGAAGCATGGAGGAGGTGGGCCCGTGCGGCCGCACGTTGCGCCGTGCCGTGCGGCCCCGTCCCCTCCCCAATTCCCCGCCGGGATCCCCCGGCATGTCTGTTACGGCGTGACGGGGTCATCCCGGCGGGGGATCAATAGATTGATTTCGTGACGGGGCCGATTGGCCCTGTCACGTCTGAAAACATCCTCTGTTTGCCTTTCAGCATGTGCAGGGCATGGAATCAGCCCCAACGATGATGCAGGTGGAGAGACTGACAGTGTACTGGTAAATTAAACAGCAATGGTAATAGTGTGGGTGTGAGGAAAATGTCAACACTTGTGGCTCATCTCATTGCATATCACTTGTCTGACTGACTTATCTATTGCTTTAAGGGAAACTTGGAATGGAGAGGAGAGAGAGCATGTTGATAAGGACAGCATCAGAATGGGGGAGCAGGGGAGGGTTGAGAGTTGTTTGTAGGGTGAAGTGGGAGATCCCATGGGGGAGTAGAGAGGAGTTCAATAGAGTGTTGAGAGAGTGGGGAGAGACTGAAGGGGTGTGGGAGGATTAGGTAACAAGAGAGGATAGGGTAAGGGTGGAGAACCTCACGCCAAACGTGACCCACAGATAATTTTTATTTGGCTCCTTCCAGGTTCCTGGATCTGGCCTCTGGACCCAGTCCCCTCCCCCAAGCACTGAGGCCAGTTTTACACAGACCACAGTGGCGTGTGTAGGGGGGTTTCACATGTGCGCTGATGTGGGGGCCGTGGGGGGGGGAGGCGTCAGATGGGTGCACACCCATCTCCATTCATCTCCACACAAGGAGCAATCCGGCTTTTAAGTAGTGAAGTGTTGGTTTTTAACACAATGCTTAATGCTAACATATGTACAATTAAATTTAATAATAGGAAGACTATTTCATTTGACTTCTGGCAAGTTTTTGTTGTTATAGTGCAAAATGCTTCCTGCACATACAGTTAAAATTCTCCACCATTCTGAAACAGCACATTGCACATTATGAGGCTGTGTCTACCTTGATTTCATGTCTGTCAGTTTGCAAGACCTCTTTGCAAGGGGAGAACAGTCTCTCGCAGTCTCACTGTTAACAGGCATGGATAGACTTCTCAAAGCGATTACAGCCAACTTTGTAATTTAAATAATAATAATAATAATATAATATCAAAATTGTTTCCCCAGAAATCTACTTTCCATGCCCACTATGACTTCTGTGACAAAATCATAGCCTTAATTATCTCCATCTCCTTCCTCAGACTATCACACACACACCACCTCCCTCGACAGTGTGGCCAAGGACACGCTTTCTCTATCTGCTCTGAATAACCTCCCTCAGCTTATCAAAGGCAGCCAGTTCCATTGATTAATTTTATTTTCCATAAAGAGGTATTTCCTAAATTTATTTTAAAAATTGTAATGACATGTCTTTCCTTGTTCTTTTGCCTCCCTCTTTTGTTCTTATTTTTTCCATCTTATGTGTCATTTAAGGAGCTCCTGCTATCAGTGAGCCAACAAAGCTGATTTAGTATCTCTGTGTTGAACTGAACCACCGCCTAGGAGGGTAGGTGTGTAGAAATGTCTAGTATCTGTTACACTTCCCTTTCTTTCTGCATCTATTCCCATAGAGCAGGGGAGGAAACTTTTCCACCCCAGCGACCACGTTGGAAATTAGTGCAACCTTTGTGGGCTGCATACAAGTTGGGGGTGGAGATGCTCAATGGGTGTACCTAAGAATATCAGAGCTGCAGGTCCCCGTGGTTTACGGAGGACCTGTAGCAGTTAAAATGAGAGGGGAGGAGGTTAGAATGATGGTGGCGTCGTACTCATGCTGAAGATGACAGATTGTGGCATAGAGTCAGTCTGAAAGTCTATGTGGTGGCTCTGCGGGTGGCAAAGAAGAAGTTCTTTGCTGCCATCACAGCGTCCATGAAAATCCACCCGGTGGAGCCCTTCCACATGGTAAAGGGGTTGGTCAGTCCAGTCTCCCTTCACCTGAAAGTGGAGGTTTCCCAGGCCCACTGTGATAGGTTTATTGATTTTTTTGTGTACATAAAATAGCTCACATTCACCACAACTTCACCTCTACAGTTGATACAGTTGTATGAATACCCAGGCTATGAATGCCCCGGCAGTCAGTGACCTCTGCCGATGTGGGGGACGTCCTGGGGGCTGTTAAGGCCCCAATATGTGACTTAGCTCCTTCCCCAGCCTGGCTGGTTAAGGCCACCAGGGAGACATTGAGCCAGTGCTGGCATGGACAAACAATGTCTCCCTTGAGGAGGGCACTGGGTCCCAAGTTCTCTTAAGGAGGCTGTGGTGTGACCCTTGCTCAAAAAAACATCACTTGTTGCTGACGCCCTTACCAGCTATTGTCCTGTCTCTAACCTTCCCTTTTTAGGGAAGGTTATTGAGCGGCTGGTGGCCCAGCAACTCCAGGACCATCTTGACCGGATCGGTTTTCTGGATCCCTTGCAGTCTGGCTTTCATCTGGGATATAGCACTGAGACTGAGGTTGCGGCCTTGTTTGATGACCTGTGATGTGCTTTAGATTGGGGACAGTCAACCCTTTTGGTCCTGTTAAATTTATCAGCTGCTTTCGATACCGTTGACCATGAAATGTTGGTGACTCATCTGTGGGATCATGCTGGGATGGGTGGGATTATTCTTGAATGGTTCTACTCATTCCTGGCCAGAAGAACTCACCGTGTGGTTTTGGGTACATTATTTCCCTGGGATCTCACGTGTGGGGTCCCGCAGGATTCCATTCTGTCCCGTCTCCTGTTCAACATGTATATGCAGCCCTTGGGCGAGGTCGTGAGAGGATTTGGAGTGTGGTGTTATCAATATGCTGACGACACCCAGCTCTACCTCTCGTTTTCAGCAGACTCAGACCCCGCAGTCTCATTGCTTATTCGATGTCTGGTAGCTGCGGGGGACTGGATGAGGGCAAGCCGCCTGAAGCTGAATTCCAACAAGATGGAAATGATGCTGGTGGGGAGGACCGAGGGAGTGGAGGCCCCCATCATTGATGGGGTGCACCCTGTTTTGGTTCCTCAGGTTTGCAGTCTGGGGGTAGTCCTCAATCCACAGCTCCACATGGATGTCCAGGTGACAGCTGTGGCGAGGAGTGTATTTATTAAATTACATCTGGTAAAATGGTTACGGCCATATATCTCAGACTGTGACCTTGCCACCATCATCCATGCCTTCATCACCTCAAGGCTTGATTACTGTAATGCACTCTATGTGGGGCTAACCAAGGTGACAGTCCAGAGGTTGCAGCTGATGCAGAATGCAGTGGCCCATCTCCTTATGGGTACAGGCCACTGAGAGCACATAACACCGGTGCTCCGGCTGCTTGTCACTTTCTGGGCCTGATTTCAAGGTGTTGGTGCTAACTTTATTAAAATTTAATTTATTATCATAATTTGACAACAAACAATTTTTTCAGAGTGCATTAACTCTGTTCTTTACATGTATACAAATTATATACACTTTATACAATAAACTGTTAACAATGTCAGTGTAGAGAACATTATAGAATTCGATGTACAGAATGCAGATCTGTAGAAACAGAGTTAATGCACTCTGAAAAAATTGTTCATTGTCGAATTATGATAATAAATTAAAGTTTAATAATGAAAAAATGTGAAAGTTTAGTTATTGATAAAAATGAATAAAAGTATGTATGGTAAGGAATTAAGTACATATATTACATGTATGTGGATGAGGATAAAATATTAAATATTCTTCAAATTCTGAAATAATTTCCATGTTTTTAGGTGTTTATGTCTTGTACAATGTATGGAGTTGAATGTTTTTTGAATTGTAATTGTAATGAATTTGTACGTTTTTTGGAGTTTAAGCTAGAGTCAAAATGATCTCATGATGTTTTTGAAGAGGAAAGTTTTTAATTTTAAAAACTGTTGTGCATTTAACATTTTTTTAAATTGTAAAGTTTTTTGTTTTTCCAGGTATTGTGTGATATGATATATCAGCACATTAATATATCAGTTGTTGCACAACTTTTAAGTTGTATATTTTACAGAACTTTTAACTTAAAAGTTGTGCAACTTTTAAGTTGTGCATATATTTCATTTTCATTTCATTTCACCTTTTATTTGTATCCCACCTATGGCAAGTCGAGGCGGCTAACAACAAAGGTAGAAGCATACAAAATAGCAATAGCAATAACAATATAACAATAACAGTTATAATTCAATACAGAACAGCATAACCTAAATAACCCCTCAATTTATCACAGTATAACATAATCTTTCATCATTAACCTTTCCTATTGTTCTATCCCTGCTGCCACCAGGGAAGAACCAAAACAATTCCAGCCCAGTCTCCTGCTCTCACCAGGAGGAGGAGCCCATTATCATTCCAATTTACAGTAGTGCACAACAAGAGTCATTATTCAGTATATAACAATAACTCACATATCTATCAATACAAAACAACCCACTCCCACCACAATAATCACTCCCCCATCCCTTCTACTGCTGCCACCAGAGGTCGGTATTAGGGGAAACCTCCCCCTCCCTCATAACTACCCCCTTAATAAATATCCTATTACTCTATACCAACCCCCACTCTCCCCTTTTGCCCCCAGAAACCATGGCTCACCAAGATAGTGGCCCCCCTGGGTCCCCTATGGTCCCCAAAGGCCCCCAAAGAGCCACACCCTTTGGCAGAGGCCCTTCGGCTCGCGGACTGCAGCAGAGACTCAGGCGGCTCCCTTTTATGCCCCCCCCCCGGTCCACTTCCGGGTTCCAGTCAAGTCAGGGAGGGGAGGGGAGGGGAGGGTTATGCCAGGGCACCCTAACCCAGATGCACTGGCTTCCTGGCTCCCCCAACCCCTGGTAATAACTGTCTTGTTCTTTTTCTCCCCGCAGGTGGTCAGCGGGGGATCTGGAGCCACAGCACAGGGAACAGCCCAGCGGGATTGGCAGCAGCAGCATCACAGGTGGCTCCCAGTGACTCCGAGCCAGATGGAAAGGTGAGTCTTGCTGCGTCCTCATGCAGGCGGCTCCCTTTTATACCCCCCACCCCCGGTACACTTCCGAGTTCCTGTCAAGTCGGGGGGGGGGGGGTGAGGGTCACGCCAGGGCACCCTAGCTACCTGGCCCCCAACCCCCGGTACTAACTGTCTTTTTATTTTTCTCCCCGCAGGTGGTCAGTGGGGGATCTGAAGCAGTGGCAGCAGGACGGGGAACAGCCCAGTGAGATCGGCAGCAGCAGCATCACAGGCGGCTCCCAGGGACTCCCAGCCAGATGGAAAGGTGAGTCTTGCTGTGTCCTCTTGCAGGCGGCTCCCTTTTTATGCCCCCCCAGGGGGCATAACTATATGGAGTTACTTGTTTATATTAGGGTCAATGGGAATGATTATCCCCTTCTAACCTTAGTGTAAACTAGGAGTAACTCTACAAGAGCCATAGGAGTTTGAGGAGGAACTTGGTGTGTGACTTTTTTTTTAAATATAGCCTCCACATCAAAACAGGAGGTGTTTGGGGAAAGATTCTTCCAACCTTCCCCCCCACCACCCCACAACTCTATCTCTATCTCTATCCCACACACACACGTACGCACACAGACTCTCCCCCCACTCTCTCGCTCTCTCTCTCACAAAAACACACACACACATCCACTTTTCTCCCCCCTCACTCTTACTCACTCTCTCACAATCACAGACGCATGTACTCTTCTCCCCCCCACTCTTCTCATACACACACGCACGCAGACTCTTCTTCCCTCCATTCTCTCACAAACACATATGCACTGTTCTCCCTCTCACGCACGCACGCACGCACACACACACACACACACACTCTTCTCACCAACAATACCACCGCTATTTTCAGCCTCACAGGAGGTTCAGGAGGGGTTGTAGAGTTTTTCAAAAGGCCCCGCGACACTGCAGGACACACGGTGGGTCGCCGCTATCTTGCTGTTACTGTCTGGGCATGCTGGGAAATGTAGTCCTAGCATGCACAGACAAGAAACATGTCAGTAGCCTCAGTGTCCCTAGTGGGGGCAGCAGAACTTGCAGCACCAGGCCAGTGAGGGGGGAGAGGGCTGGGGGAGCGGTGTAGTTCCTCTCCCCCCATCCCCTCCCCTCCATAAGCTGCCAAGCCTGCCAGGGGGTCTGGGGAAAAGGTTCACACCGGCTTAACAGCATAAAGAAAGTTACGTGACTCTGCTTTTTAAAATCACATAACTTTTATCAGGAGTCAGCTCTGTCACAAAGACTTTACACTGTAGTCAGTTTCATGTCAATTACCCACTTGCCTCAGAAAGCCAGTAAGAGGAAGCTCTAGTCAGTTTCATGTCAATTAACCCCCATCCTCACCCACCCCTGGACTCACTCCCTACTTTTGACTCCATATGAAAAGTCTGCACCTTTTCAAAAGCTGCAGACTTTTCACTTGGTATGAAAAGTTGCAGACTTTTGACTCTGTACTTTTGACTCTATGAAAAGTCTGCACCTTTTCATAGGAGTGAAAAATCTATACTTTTTCAAATGTTTTTCAAAGTACAGTCTTTTTCAAAGTACAGAGTCAAAAGTCTGCAACTTTTCATACCAAGTGAAGAGTCTACAACTTTTGAAAACTTGCAGACTTTTCACTTGCCATGAAAAGTTGTAGACTTTTGACTCCATACTTTTGATTCTGTATGAAAAGTCTGCAAGTTTTCATACCAAGTGAAAAGTCTGCAACTTTTGAAAAGGTGCAGACGTTTCACTTGGTATGAAAACTTGCAGACTTTTGACTCCGTACTTTTAAAAGTCTGCAACTTTTGAAAAGTTGCAGATTTTTCACTCCTATGAAAAGTCTACAACTTTTCATAGAGTCGAAAGTATAGAGTCAAACGTCTGCAACTTTTCATACCGAGTGAAAAGTCTGCACCTATTCAAAAGTTGGAGACTTTTCACTTGGTATGGAAACTTGCAGACTTTTGACTCTATTAAAAGTCTGCAACTTTTGAAAAGTTGCAGACTTTTAAAAGTACGGAGTCAAATGTATGCAAGTTTTAATTCCAAGTGAAAAGTCTGCATCTTTTGAAAAGGTGCAGACTTTCCACTTGGTATGAAACCTTGCAGACTTTCCATTTGGTATGAAAACTTGCAGACTTTTCACATGGTATGAAAACTTGTAAACTTTTGACTCTGTACTTTTGACTGTTTGAAAAGTTGGCAGTTTTTTGTAGTAATGAAAGTAAAAGTATGGAGTCAAAAGTCTGCAGCTGTTCATACCAAGTGAAAAGTCTGCAATTTTTGAAAACCTGCAGACTTTTCACTCAGTATGAAAAGTTGCAGACTTTTCATAGGGAGTCAAAAGTACAGAGTGAGGCCAGGGGGGTAATTGACATGAAGCTCTTGCTGTCTTTCTGAGGCAAGTGGGTAATTGACATGAAACTGACTAGAGCTTAAAGTCTTTGTGACCGGCTTCTGATAAAGTTATGTGATTTTAAAAAGTAGAGCCACATACCTTTCCTTATGCTGTGTTTTGCCGGTCAGCAGCTGCTTAACTGTGTATGTGTGATCCAGCAAAACCGATTGTTTAATCATTAATAACTCGGTTTTGGATGGTCCTCACAAATTATAGCAATGGATACATTTTCAGAAATGTAGCTCAAGCGGTTTCCTCAAAATCTGGACTTCAGAAGTCCCCTGATTATAATGGAGAGTGTTTGTGCATTTAACTTCCTTACAGCTACAGCTGTAAGGCAATTATTAAGCTTCTAAAAATGCTCTAATGCTAAATAGTTGTATGAGACATAGCTTTTCCAGGCTGCATAGCTACTCAGGGTCACTGTGAATTATCCTATTCTTTATGATCATTTTTGTTTCTGAGACTATAATTTCCCAGCAAATATTCATGCATTATCACACCTTTAAAAATAGGGAAAATGTGGAACATTGGGTGGAACAAGAGCTCAGGCTTTTTAACATTTCTTACTTTGAATATGACTGAATACGGAATAGAATTGCCTTGTATGCAATGGCTTCCTTATTCAATGTGTACTTGGGAAAGTAAAGTATTTTCATTTACATTGTCACAGGGTCGGGAGGTACTTGGGTGAGTACTGGCAGGATGCCACCCGAGGAGTCACACCACACCAGAACTCTTCTTACCTCAAAGTCTTTATTCCCATATAATGTCCACTCTCCTGACTGACCTGGATTCAGTTTAGTGGGCAGCCCTCCTGGCTGCTGCATTCTGCTAGCTCCTTTATCTCCCTTCTGCAGGCCCTTTGCCAGGCACAGTCACTCTGGCACAGGTGTCTCTTCTAGCAGGGGTAGCCTCCTGGATACAGGCTGCCTCAGTCCCTCTTAGGCAGAGCTTTACCCTCCTCTGCCTTTTGTCTTGGCAGGTTCCCTCAGGCAGAGCCTTCCCTAGTTATTGCCGCTTCCTTGTCTTTCCCCTTGATTGACTCTTGCTTAGGCTCCTCAGGCTTGGCCTAGGCTAAACACACCCAAATCCAAGTAGGAGGTATCCAGGCGCTATCCTTTACTCCCTCCAGAACCTGGGCCTCAGATTGCACCTGCAGACCCTTTGCTGATGCTACCTTCCTTAAAGGGCCAATAGCCCAAAGAACCTGCTCCCTGATACATCCATCCATGACTCAGTTCAGTGATTGTATAAGCACAGACAACAGTCTTTCTGAACTTAGCATTGCATTAGATGCTGCTGATTAAGAAAACAAAGGTAAAAAAGAATCACAGAATATCAGAATTGGAAGGGATCTTGAAGGGCATCTAGTCCAATCCCCTGGTTGCAGGATGACTACAACTACAACATTCCCAGAAGATAGCTGCCCAGCGTTTCTTAAAAAAAAAAAAAAAAAAAAAAAAGAAAGCAAAAAACAATATACAGTGACAGAGATCCACTGTCCAACTGGACAGAGACCAACAACAGTTGGTCCAATAAAAGATATCATCGGAACTAATTTGTCTCAGTCTTTTAAAAGTCAATTAACTTTTAGTTCAGTTGCTCTACAGGATTACAACAATGAAAAAGCCTGGAAGGGATCTCATTTTAACATCTCATCTAAGAGACAGCATCTCAGATAACTCAGCACTAGTATTTTCCCCTCAACCAAAATATTTCACTGCCTCTCAGACACAGACAGGAGTGATCCCAAGCCTTGCTGTCATGTTTTATCCAACAGTTTCAGGCTGATGTTGAGAGACTGCCTGTAACTGATCCTTATTGCTCTCTATGAGAGATGTACAGGTATCACACTTCACCCATCAGGGAAAAGTTGGGGAAAATGTACTGAACGTCATACTTGTTTGGGGTCTTTTAAGAAGTCTCATTTACCTCCTAAAACAACAAAAATGAGTTATTTTCAAGGCTTTTCCATCTTGTTAAAATATACTTGTAAAGCTACTTAGAAGTTAAGATTTATTTGCAAAACCATTTTGACCTCTTGGTCTTTCCTTACTTTGCAGTCTTGGTTAGCATTTGCTGAGCAGCCACCACCCTAAATGATGCCATCATCAGCATCTGATGTTAGGTACCACACAGGCTTGTATCTGCATGGTAGCACTGCCCTTTACTGGATGGTGTATCAGACATAATCAAGTGCTTTTACTCATTTTCTTACTGATTGGCTGGACCATAGAAAAGACACAAGTAGTTATTTACTGAGATTATCTTTAAACTCAATTGGTAGGATGCCTGATTTTTTAGGGGTGAAGTGTTGGGTTTTCTCCCTTCTGAGTTGCATAATTGTTAAGTCAGAAACAAATCATGCAGTTTGTATGTATGCAGCCACAAAATCATTGCAACAATTAAATATTACAGCTATAGGAGGCACTTGCTTGGTTCCCTTGGATTTATGTGCCAGCTCTGGTTCGTGGTATTTCCCCTCCCCCCCCCAATCCGTGTTCTCCTACCTGTGGCTCAGAAAGGACTGCGAGTCTCAAGAGGCACAAGAAATACAGAGCTCAGTCATGACTTGAAGCTACAGCCTCGCTTGGGGAGATAAGGCAGGGAGCACTGCTGTCCAAGGAATTCTATGTGTGTGCATGCATGTGCCTGAGGCAAGTAGAATACATCATAGAGGGTGTAATCCTGACCTGAAACTATTTAATCTGAAGTAAACGGCTTCAGGATTGAGACTGAATAGTCAGGTAGCATAAGTCTACAGCTGCTGCACCACCCTGTCAGAGGGTGCCGCATAGAAAGACCCATAGTTTGCAAGATTTCATTTCTTTTAAATCAAGCTAAAATGACTATCTGAAGCAACTACTGAATTTGGTGCATGTATCTGAATCCATTTTAACTAAGAAAATATGAAGTGCGATTTGCTTCCAGCTTCATTTACGGTTTCAAATTCTCCTTTCATCATTTTCTTTGCTTTGATATTTCAGTGGCTTCATCATTTCAGCATCAGATACTTTGCTCACTTTGTTGGGACTATTTGGCAGCGGTTTTTTAATTTTTTTTTTACTATAATTGTTTCCCTTTGAACTAATCACATTCACAAAGAAAGATTTAAAAAACCTGCCAAGTATCACCACTGTAGCGAACAAAATACCAAATATTGTATCAAAATACCAAAGCAAAGAAAATGAAAGACACAATGATGCAAATTTCACAATAGTAGCATTTTTGGGGGGTGGGGGTGGGAATATTTGTTCATGGGAACGAAAATGTAAATGAGCTATGCAAATGTGCAATGCCACATTTGTCTCACAACTACTGTACTTATAAACTAAGCTCTGAATTTCTCTTGGCATTAGGGAAAACAGTAGGGATAGGAATTTTGATTTCAGATGGAACTGAAATGGCCCAAGAATCACCATTTCAGTTTTAAAACCATAAAATGAAATTGCGATTCTTTTTCAGTTCTGACATTGATTTTTTTTTACATTGATTTTCCCCCCAGTTTGTTCTCATTGACTTCAACGGGAGAAAATTCCATTGAAGTCAATTAGAAAAAAAATCAATGACCACCCCACCGCCCTCCTCCCCGAAACCAAAGCTGAAAAAGGATTGAAAATCAAGGAGAACCAAACTTAAAAAAACTAAACTGGAAATATTCCTGGAGTCCCAGCCCTAGGGACTCCTAGACAATGCACAGACATGGCACAATGGATGCTTAATTTCTCTGACACCTGTTAAATCAAAGGCAGTTTCGTCAATTTTGTTACATTCTGTGAGGAAAAGTTAAAGATCGTTTGTGAAGTTTCATCTTCAGACATTCAGAAATGTAGGAGAGTTAGAGAATTGAAGAAGGAATGAAGATAATGAAAAATAGCAACAGAATGTTCAAAGTAGCTAGTGCACATTGTGTGCCACTAATAATAAAAACTTACTTGTAGAGATAGACAGACACTTTAATAAGAGAACGGTCTGCCCGTTCCCCCCCCCCCCGCCCCCCGGATGCTCTGAGAAAGGAAACCAATTTTAGGACATTCATTGCTTGTCAATAAATGTCAGCTGCTTGTCTAACCTTCAGAAAATACATTTCAGCCCACATCATATTATTTATTTTATTTATTTATTTATAAATATTTGTTAGCCGCCCCCTCATGCCTATGGCATCTCAGGGCGGCTTACAGCATAAAAACACACAATAAAATTAATTAAAACAATGTTTTAAAAATACAAACCCGCTCAACATAAAAACTCTTCAAAAATCCCCCCCTAACCCCCTACCCTCCGAAGGCTTGGGTGAACAGCTAGGTCTTGCAGGCTCGCCGAAACGCCAACAGACCTGGGGCCAGACGGGCTTCCTTCGGGAGGGATTTCCAGAGCCTTGGCCCGGCCACTGAGAATGCCCTCTCCATTGTGGTCCCCTGCTTTACACGGGGGACCTCCAAAAAGGAGGATCCCTGGTGGACCGCAGAGGGCAAGGTGGTCCCCAAGGTATGAGGGGCCCAGACCGTGTAGGGCTTTATAGATCAACACTAGCACCCTGGATCGGGCTCGGTACACTATAGGCAGAGTTATAAAAGGTTTCCTAGTAGAAATGACATTTCTATTTCATGTGTTGCCCAGGAGGGTCTGAGATTTTTTGTACAGTAGGACTCTTGGTTGGTTAATTTGCCAGAGGCTTGATAGCAGTCTGTTGATAGTTGAGCTACAGCAGCATACTGAAACTTCACTGGTGTATATGCCACCTTTGAAAATAGTTTTTTCAACAGAGTCAGAACTGATGTGGGACCTCATACAATTATTCTCAAAGAATATTCACAATTAGATACACAGGAGAACCTGTTGAGTCATTCTGGTTATCCATATGCCAAAGGATGGTTGCTCTCTGCAAAATAAATCCTCTTTTGAATGTTTTTGTTCAG
This sequence comes from Sphenodon punctatus, assembly GCA_003113815.1. Lineage (NCBI taxonomy): Eukaryota > Metazoa > Chordata > Lepidosauria > Sphenodontia > Sphenodontidae > Sphenodon > Sphenodon punctatus. Next base: position 392,275 of record QEPC01011164.1, read on the forward strand.
AATATAGAATAACACCCCCTACCTGATAAGCTGTATGTCCAGTTAGAGAGGTTCCAGATATAGTATGAGGGTCATAATTCATGTCCTGAATAAAGAAAGGGAATACAAAACACATCTGGAACAGTTACGGATCCAGATGTGGGAGGTTTAGATACAGGAGGTTATGCTGCAGTGTTAAAAGTGACTAAAATGGCATCATCATGCCAAAGATTCAGTCTTCGCTAACTTTGATGACAAAGTAAATGCTTCCTGCTCTTTATTCCTGTTAGCACAGTTAAGGATGAACTGCAGGATCAAAGTGATTTACTAAATTCCAATCAATTGCACAGGCTGTCACCAGAGACATAATCTGGTCTGAAGAACTTGGAGTGAGAGCAAGAGTTTTTATTGTGCCAGGCAAGTAGGAGAGGAACTTGTGGTGAAGCATTTCTCATCCAACTCAGGGAGAGGAGATGTAACCATGTGGAATGTATTTCAAGGCATAATAAACCGAACATTCTGATTCAAGGTGAGAATTATTCAAATTCCAGACATTTGACAAGTCACTGACTAAGTTCAGTTACATTTCTGCTACTGTGAAACAATTCCCTCTATCTGCTCTGAAAATAATTTCAGATTCATATTGGGAATTATTTGCCAAATAACTGAAGAAAAGGAATGCAGGGATATTTTGACTTATTGTGTATGGAACAGAGTGAACTCAACATATTTGGAGGTTCTGTTATCTGCACTTCCAAGCAACAACACAAGAAGGCGCTAAAACACTGCAATTGTTCAGTCACCAGTATAAAAAGGGACACTCTTTACTGATGTTCTTTCACAAGGCGCATTTGGCATGTGAATGAGAGAGACTTCTTATTTAGACTTATCTGTGAGCATCTCCAAGTATGTTTCTGTATAGGACAGCAGATTTTTCATGACCAATAAATAAAAAAACTCTAAAAGTGACTTTAGCATTCACAGACTCTGCATATTAGCACTACATTGTTCAGACGTTGACAATGGGGTCTTGTGAAAGAAAACTTTTACGGGTGTGACGGGAACCTCAGAAATGGGGAGGACAAGCATAGACTAATAAGCGAAGAATGTAAAGAGACATGTGCAAGTTGTACTGCAGTCTATGGGTGATTTCAGACGTTACGGGCGGGCGGTTCACCATAGTGAACCCCCAGGGGGGGGTGAACAGCGCAACCACGCGCGGGGGTGGAAAAACGACCCAAACAGACGTGCTGGGAACGGGACCACGGCTGGGAACTGGGCTGAACCATCGCAGACCGGGGCAGCACAACAGACGTGCAGCCAAACCCCCGCCGGGCGCAAAGCTCCCAGAACGCACCGGGCAGGGGCGGGACACAGACATGGCCACCTGAGGGCAAACGAAGCCAAAAGGCACACAAGGGAATGCCCACACAAGGGAAATGGGAAGCGAGGGGGGAAGAGGGAGAACAGGCTGACAGCCGACACACACAGCACACGCACACACACACACAGCGGACCCACAGCGGGACACACTGCACGACCAAATGCCCTGGAACACACACACACACACACACAAGGGAAAGGTCGGGAAGGGGGGGCAGGGGCGCCCGGAACACAGCATGAGGAACAACGGGAGGGACGAGGGGGGGCACCACCAAGGGGCAAGGCACAGGCAGCAGCAACCCCCACCCCCACAGCACCCCAGTCCACAGAGGTGCCCCCACAGCAACAGAGCCAGTCTCGGAGGGGGGGGGCCGGGACCCCCGGAACAAGGCATGATGGGGGCCCGCAATGCACAGCGGGCCCAGTGGAGAGGGTCCAGGAGGAGGAGGAGAAGGAAGGGGGCCCCACAGTCACAGGGGGGCGGATGGAGGGCAGCCGGGTCCGGTGGAGCCCCTCTGCAGGTCCAG
>QEPC01011164.1:433644-453885 GCA_003113815.1 Sphenodon punctatus
AAGGGTGGGTGGAGGGGAGGAGGGGGCTTGCAGGGAATGGTTAAGTGGGTGAGGGGGATTGGAGAAAGAGTGTTGGAGGAGGGAGAGGGAGAAGCAGGGGAGACAGCACGCAGCAGTGTGAGAAGGAGATGAGAGATGGAGGGTGAGGGATTGGCGGAGGTAAGAGGAGACATTCCAGTTGTCGGTATTTGCGGCAGCAGAGGAGACAACCAAGCCTGTGGATGGCATGGGAGAATTAATTGCTTGTACCACCAGGACCCTTTATACAATCCTTCTGAAAGTTGGCATAGATAGTAAACTTGGGAGTATAAACTTGCCAAGTTTCATCCACATTAGATGAGAGACAAAGAAGTTACAGCCAGGAATGTATATACAGATGTTTGCAAAATAAGATAACTCAACTGCTTATAAAATCAGATTCCTTTGTCTAATCATTTTGCAAGTTGGTACACATAATGCCTTTCATTGGAGGCACAAGTCCTCCAAGTCTCATCCCAAAATAATGAATAACAAAAAGGTTACAGCCAAAACTTGTGTTTTCTATTGAAATTTGAAAACGAAAGCAAAAACAAAAACAAAATTTCAATATTTATGAAAACGAAAGATTTAAATAATGAAACCAAAAACCAAAAATAAATAACAACATGGGTCCTGGGTGCACACCTCTATTATGCATCAACTGCAGCTTCCAAACAGTTGTCAAAGGCAGCCTCATGCAGATAACATTGCAGTAATCTAGTCTTTAGGTTACAAAGCCAGGGACCACAGTGGCCAAATCTGAATCTGCTTGCATTTTTCAAGCTCTGCTGTTCAGGTTAGTGACAGGGAACAGGAGTAAGTCTCAAGGTTATATACCACAGTATTTTAACCAGACACTGACAAGAAATCATTAATTTACTTGAAACATTTTTAATAGGGAGGGTAAAATAGTATTTGATTAAAACATATACTGCTCCATTTATTTAACTTCTTCATAAACTCAATTTATGTTAAATCAGACTTTTATGTAGGTTCCACAAAATTCAGGTTAGCAGGGCTCCACTATAATTATATATAGCGGGATATTATTGTCAGAGCACGATTGGTCATAAGGCAGGAGAATATCAGTGGCAATGTTTGTACAAACACACCATCAGCTTCACTGATCACATTTAATACTTTGCTTTCCAACTTCTCTTGCAATAGACCAGTATCTTCTTTCTTAGCCGATTATCCAAGAGCTTCAACATGATTTTCCTTATGAACTGCTTCTCTCTCTCTGCAAATAGAGGGCTTTCACAATGCAGCTCAGCTTCATGAATACAATATAGGCCATTTTTACACAGACGGAGGTGGGGGTGGGTGGGTGTTTGACCGCGGTGAGTTGAAGTGCGTGTGTGTCTGTTTACATGGACATACACCCACCTACACCCATCTCCACCCACGAGGCCTCCTCCGGTTTTCCGGAGGGCCCTGTTGGTGGAGATGGGTGGGTGATGGATGTAGGTGAGTGTGCGTCGGGGACATGCATGCAGAAACACCCACCGCCTGCGGTGTTTTCATGGGTGCACGCCCGGTGCACATCCATCCCCCCCCCCCACCGCTGGTCGTTTACACGGACGCCCGCCCTGCAACACCTGCCAGAACACTGAACGGGGGGGGCAGTCATGTAAAAATGGTCATATATGAAGCCTTAGTTGTTTCTCCTATAATGCTGAACTCAGTCCAACCCCTCAAGAAAATACAGGAACTTTTCAAGGTGCACAGCAGCAGACAATTGATAAAAGCCAGCTCCAGCAAAAGAGCTTGTGATGAAATGTAACACTACAGATTGAGGCCATTAAAGATGTGATTAAATGTTACCTCTACTCTGATATCTCATGAAAAATCCCCTGAAGCTGTGGAATGAAAGCCTATAAAAATGTCAGATGGTCCAGGTTCTAACCCAACAATGAGTCAGCCAGCATACAAGAGACACTTTAGCCATTAAAATAATGAAACCCCATCCATTTCCCATCTTTTTGAGACACATTTTCCTACAGTAAAGATTATTCACCAGCTCTAAGGCTTTCAAGGGTATAATTTAATGACCATGCTTCTGTGCACATACAACAGGAGGCTGAATAATCTTCTCAGAGCTGGCTGCTTTGTACTGAAGCAACCAGAAAGCTGCATCTGTGAATTCTTCAAGTGGCATAGATTTAGCTTTATGCCAGCTGCTGCCTGCCAGCCCCATCACCTCTACAGGTGGGGAAAAGGAGACACCAGATACATGGCTGTAGCTTTGTGCTACAGCAGGGATCAGGTCAGTCCTGGCTGTCTGGCTCACAGTGAGAAGAGTGGGAAATTGTCTTGGACAGCTGATGACAGCTTATAACCCAGCATGTACTCTTGTTGTTAACCTGAGCGGCTCTGAACAATGTAACAGGCTTGTGAAACAAAAATAATAATCCATCCCAAATCAACTTCCAAAGTAGTCAGGTACCATTCCATGGAATGGCCTACACAAATCAAAGTTCGAATTCTACTGTTGTCAATTGATTTGCCCTAGGAATTAATTTGATAACTCCTGTTAGAAGTGTGGCTGGGGACTGCAAGCATCCTTCTGTATAGCACAGTCTGCATGTTGGATCATTACATTTAAGGATGACATAAAAGTGTATACTTTCTAGGTGTGCTTTACCTTAATTACCAAAGGTTTACCACCTTTGGTAATTAAGGTAAAGCACACCTAGAAAGTAGGTGTGCTTTACCTTAATTAAGTGGCCATTTTGTGTATGCACAGTGATTTTTTATTTATTTCTTTTTATTATTTTTTAATTAAAAAAAAAAAGAAGGAAAAAACCCAAACCCAATGTTTTGTTTATGAAACCCCCTGAAATCAAAGGTTTTTTTGTAAATGAAAATGAATGGGATGCCTCCGGGACACCCCTAAACTATGTCAGTTTTTCCAGAATACCACAGTTCCATGCTACCTGACAACACACGCACAACAGCAACATACACAGTAATCACTATTTTTGAAATTTCAATATGACAGTGCTAGCCAAGGGCAAAAAAAGACTTCTGTGTAAAGAGGAATGCTTCACCTATGGAAGACCCCACTTCCTAACCCCAGCACCTCCAATCAGCTGTTCGGTGGGCTGGGTGTGTGCACCCCCCCGGAGTACCCCCCATCAGTTGTTTAGCAGGCTGGATGTGCATAACAAACAGCTGATGGGGGCCCCTAGGAGTGCCCCCAATCAACTGTTTGGTTGGCCAGGTGTGCATACCAAACAGTTGATGGGGGAAGCCTGGCAAAGTGTACTTACCCAGCCCACTAAACAGCTGATGGGAGGGCTGGAGGAACAAGTTTACCTGGGCCACCAAACAGCTAATGGGGGAGGGGGGGGCTGCAGGAACATACTCAACTGGCCCCTCATCAGCTGTTTGCATTCCTCCAGGCCCCCCGATTAGCTGTTTGCTAAGTCAGGGTGAACATGCTCCTCCATGCCCCCACAATCAGCTATATTTATTTATTTATTTATTTATAAATATTTATTAGCCGCCCCTCATGCCTATGGCATCTCGGGGCGGCTTACAGCATAAAAACACACAATAAAATTAATTAAAACAATGTTTTAAAAATACAACCCCCTCAACATAAAAACTCTTTAAAAAATCCCCCCCTCCCCTCCCCTCCGAAGGCCTGGGTGAACAGCCAGGTCTTGCAGGCTCACCGAAACGCCAACAGACCTGGGGCCAGATGGGCTTCATTCAGGAGGGAATTCCAGAGCCTCAGCCCGGCCACCGAGAACGCCCTCTCCATTGTGGCCCCTCGCTTTACACGGAGGACCTCCAAAAAGGCACGGAGGGCGAGGCGGTCCCCAAGGTATGAGGGGCCCAGACCATGTAGGGCTTTATAGATCAACACTAGCACCTTGAATCGGGCTCGGTACACTATAGGCAGCCAGTGTAAAGCGCGGAGCACAGGTGTTATGTGCTCCCGCCTTCCCATCCCCATAAGGAGACGGGCCGCCGCATTCTGCACCAGCTGCAGCCTCCGACCCAGAAACAAGGGAAGCCCCACGTACAGTGCATTGCAGTAGTATAGCCTTGAGGTAATGAAGGCATGAATGAGGGTGGCCAGGTCAGGTCTGAAAATGTATGGACACAGCCTTCATACCAGATACAGCTGGCGGAAGACGACCTTAGCCACCATCTCTACCTGCCGATCCAGCTGGACCCCCGAGTCCAACACCACCCCCAGACTCTAAACCTGCTCGACTACAGGAGGGAAGACTACCCCTACCAGGGGAGCCAGTACCTTCCTCGCCCTACCCACCACCATCACCTCCGACTTATCAGGATTGAGCTTCAGTCTGTTCTGCCACATCCAATCCACCACAGCCTCCAAACATTGGGAAAGTAATGAGACAGCAGGACCTGGGTCAGTTGAAAATGAGAGGTACAGGTGAGTATCGTCAGCATATTGGTGACATCGCACCCTGAACCCTCTCACGTTCTCCCCCAGGGGCTGCATATATACATTAAATAATAGCGGAGACAAGATCGAACCCTGCGGAACGCCACAGTTCAACGCCCGGGGGCTTTATGTTTCAGCCCCCAGCATCACTTGCTGACTTCTCCCCAAGAGGAATGAGTGGAACCACCCTAGGACAGTCCCGCCCAGACCCCCCAGGTCTCACAGCCGTCTCAGCAGCAGCCCATGATCCACGGTGTCAAATGCAGCCGAGAGATCTAGCAGAATCAAGAATGTTGAACATCCTGCATCCATCTCCTGGTGGAGATCATCCACCAAGGCCACCAACGTCGTCTCTGTACCATAGCTGGGGCAGAGCCCAGATTGAAAAGGGTCCAGGAAACCAACACTGTCCAAATGCGTCTGGAGCTGCAGTGCCACTGTCCGTTCAATAACCTTCCCTAAAAAGGGAAGATTAGAGATGGGTTGGTAGCTGGTGAGTGCATCCACATCCAAAGATGGCTTCTTCAGCAGGGGGCACACCACCGCCTCCTTGAGACTGGGTGACAATCTCCTCTGCCAAAGGGATGCGTTCACTACCCTCGCCAGCACCGTCCCCAAAGTCTCCCTGGAGGCTTTCACCAACCAGGACGGGCATGGATCTAGTTCACAACTAGCATCTCTAACAGACCCCAGGACATTCACCACATCAGTCGGCGTCACTTCCTGAAATGCATCCCAGAAAGATCGACCAGACAGTGCCTCCATAACCTCATGCCCCTTGCTTACTGCTTCCAATCCGGTTTCAAAGTTACTCTGGATCTGAGCAATCTTGTCTGCAAAGTAGGTGGCAAACTCTTCACAGCGGGCCTGGGACAAGTACCTGTCCAGGCGGAGGGAGGCCAGACTGACCAGCCCCTGCACTACCCGGAACAGCTCCTCTGGACACGACTTCACAGATGCTATGAGGGTAGCAAAGCTCACAGCCTCAACATATGACCGCAAGTGGGTCCTATGGAGAAGTCGGTCAGATTCAGAGCGAGTCCGACGTCAGCGTCGCTCTAGTCTCCTACCTACCTGTTTCATACACCACAGCCCCTCAGTAAACCAAGGGGCCCTGCGGTGACGAAACAGAGGGAGAAGACGTTTCAGAGCCACCCTGTCAATGGCCTCCCCCAATAAGGTGTTCCAATGCTGGACAAGCTCATCTGCAGAGTGGCCGTCCGGGTCTAAGGTTAACTCCCTCAAAGCCTCCTGGAACCACTGAGGTTCCATCAGCCTCTGAGGGCGGACCAACCTTACTGGTCCATTCCCCTTCTGGAGGAGGTGTGCTGAGAGGCTGGCCTGTAGGAGATAATGATCTGTCCATGACGGATATGGGCCCATAACAGATGGGAAGGAGATGGTTAGCTCCGTTTACTCCGGATAGCCGTGTCTTCACCTGGAATACATCACCAACTGCTGCCACCCAATGCATCCCATAGCAGCTGGCAACCTGCCCCAGGGCAGGACTGGGGGGTGGTCAACTGGCAGTGACAGACTAGACATGCAGGTGAGTCCTGGGCTAAGGTGGGCTATCTCAGGCTAAAGTCACACCTGTTTTCACCCACTGTTTTGCCTGTCCTCCCCCATGTGTTCTCCCCTCACTTTGTCTGCTCTCCCTCTCTCTCCTCCATTCCCCTCGATTCCTTGCACTTCCTTACTTTCTTTTTTTCTCTACCTCCACCCCTCACTCTCTTTCCTCAGCTACTCTTGCTTATGCTATTAGCACCCACAAATCTGGGTGGGACATTCTTTCCTCATTAAGAGGAAATATGAGCGGGAGATGCTGTCCCTGTTCCCCCATTGTTAGATTAAAGGTGCTGTATTAAAATTTAAGTTGTTGATAGCATAGCTACCTTACAGCATGACCTAAAGTGTTAATAATATTGCAAGTTACTACAAATTCTTATGATATTATCATTTACATGGCACAGGCAGTGCCCCTGGTGCTGAACAGTTAGGAATATAGAGAGGCTTAACCCACAGACCCCAAGTTTCTTCACTCCACTCATGATTTGTTATCCACAGAGCCTTCATAGAGTTGTGTTATCTATCTGGACTTGATGGTTTTTGTCCACTTCCTTCATCTTCAACAAACCATCTGACTGCAGCTCAGGGAAACCTTCCCAGAGTCCTAGAGCTCCTGTGCTGGCCTCTGCTTCTCTTGCACTGGCATAGCTGAGCCCAGAAAGCTTCTCAGTAGGTGTTTTTAGATGGACACGAGGGTGGCCAGGGCACTTGGAGCAATGACCAGTGAGGAGAAGCATCAGGCAAGCCACCCCTGTCCAGTGACAGTTGCCCACCAGCTGCCCTTGTGCAACCCCCTCCTCCACACCATGAAACTGAGGGCGGATCAACATTATTATTAATTATTATTATTATTAACAAACATTTATATAGCACCAGCAGTGTACCTGGCACTTTACAAAGTAATAAAATAGACACAATACCTACCCCTAGGGCTTACAATCTGAGAGACAGGAGCTGGGGGAGAGATAAGGGAAGGGGAACAGAGGGAGAGACAAGGGGTCTAACATTCATGAAGATGTAAGGTCTCAAGTGAACCTACTTGGCTTGGTTACGATGAGAATGACAGCAGACAGGTTCATGTGGCAAGGATAAGGGTAAACAGACCATAGGTATAGGAAATAGTCGCTCAGCAGGATAAAGAGTCAGACAGAGCAGAGCAAAAGAGGTGAGTCTTAAGGAGAGATTTGAAGGTATGAAAGGAGGGGGCAAGGCGGATGTGGACAGGGAGGGAGTTCCAGGCACGGGGGGCAGCAAGTGAGAAGGGATGAAGGCACTTAGGGGAGCAGGGAAGGCTTGGAAGGGTGAGAGAAGGGACAGAGGAGGAGCGAAGTGCACGGACTGGAGTATGGAGGGTGATAAGTGCAGAGAGGTAGGGGGAAGCAAGGTTGTGAAGAGCTTTATAGGTGAAGACTAGGAGCTTGTGCAGGATTCGTTCAGGAAGGGGAAGCCAGTGAAGCGAAGAGAGGAGGGGCTGCACATGGTCAAAGTGATGGGTGAGGTAGATGACCCTGGCAGCAGAGTTTGGGACAGAGATGAGGGGAGAAAGGTGAGACCGGGGAAGGCCAGAAATAAGGAGGTTACAGTAATCGAGGCGAGAGATGACCAGAGCAACATCTGCTCTAGGCTGCCACCCACAACTGTAGGCCAGTTGCTGGGGCAACCTGCAGCCAGGAGTGGAGCTTCAGCAGCTGCCCACCCTTTAGACGGACTGCTGCTCTGTCCCCAGCCACTGCTCTGGGTTGGGACGTCCCGCTCCACTCACGGTGCTCTGGGATGTTCTGGGGCACTGTGAGCCGAGCTGGCCCAAACCAGGTGCCCCTGTTCTACCTCACCCCAGGATGACCCACCTTTTCACAGACAGGCCACCAAGGGGTGGGACAAAGCAGGAGCAGGTGTCCGTCTAAAGTCACCCAATGATTATTGCTCCCCAGTACAAGCTGTGAATGAATCTCCAATGCTACTGCTGCCTAGGGGTTGTGCAATCTGTTTTCATTATTGTAATAACTAAAATGAAAGATAAAAATAACAAAAACAAATATTTTTTTGAAGTAATGGGAAGATACTGAAAAACATATTTCCAGCTATAACGTTTTTTCTTCTATTCTGATGAAACCTGGGGAGATTGTACCCCCAACAGAGGGCACTATATGTACTTGGGAAAGATTGGATAAAGGAAAACGATTTTATAAGCAATTGAATGTTGTGATTTTAAGAAAAGCTCCATATACATTCATGGCTACAACGTCTTTATCTTCCATCCAATTTACATGAAACCTGGGAAGATTATATCCTCCCGAAGATTACATTTCCTGCCAAATTTCAGAAAGTTTAGATAAAGGGTTCTGATGTTATAAGCCATTTACTTAAAATGCATTTTGGGATGTAACATTTTTATATTCCATTCTGTTTACATGACATTTGGCAGGAAATTATCCCACACCTTCCCTGTCATCTCTGTCAAACTACAGGATAATTTGATAAACGGCCCAAATTTTATAAGCAATTGAAGTTGTCCCCTTGAAGACCATTATTCAGGTAAATAGCAGCACATGCAGTGCCAGTCAGAGGCAGGCACCTAACATGGCAGGGGGAGGGAGGACATGGAGCAGCCCAAAAGACTGACAGACACATTCACTGGCCAATTACTGCATGCCTCCAGTTTTACAGGACCAATCAGTGGTGGCTTCAAGGAGGGGATAGAGAGCGGCCCTGAGGCATGCATAGAAGGGACATAACTGGGACTTTGGGGATATCATCCCAGAAATCAGGAGACATGGTTTACACATCCAGGCTGGCCAATTATCATCACAATCACATCCTGCAGCACTATGACAGAGGACGTAAGAGAATCTCTATTAGCTCTTTCCTAAACAGATGCTTCCAACTTCCCAGTAACAAGTGGGGAAGAGAAGCTGGGATGGTCACAGCACAGAATAAGGATAGTTGGTTGATATTTCTGCTGGCCAATTGGCATCACAAACAGATCTTATACCACAGTGACACGTAAGAGAATCCCTGGCATAGGCTCATTCTCTGAATATGCTGTGCAGGCTTATAAAATTGGGACCCTTTATCACTACTTTCCTATATTTGGCATAGATGATCCTGATGGTGTGAGATACAGCCTTGCCAAATTTAATATACACTGACTGGACTACAGAGATGTTACAGTCAGACATACATTTATAACTTAATTGCTTATACCACCAGGACCTTTTATTCAATCCTTTTGAAAATTGGCATAGATAGTAAATTTGGGTTGGGGTATAAAATTACCAAGTTTCATCCACATTAGATGGGAGACAAAGAAGTTACATCCAGAAGTGTGTATCGAGGCGTGTGTCCAGACTTTTGGAAAATAACTTAATTCAACTTCTTATAAAATAGGTTTCCTTTACCCAATATTTTTGAAACCTGGTACAAATAATGCCATCTTTTGGAAGTATAATCCTGTCATGTCCCATCCAAATATAATGAAAAACGAAAAGGTTACAGCCAACAATGTGTTTTCAATCGAAACCAATGGAAATAAAAAACGAAAGCACAACCGAAAATAAAATGTTGATATTTACGGGAAAAAAATCAAATGATTTAAATCCTGCAGGCTAAAGACCCCAAGGTAACATCATTTCTTGCCTTTGACTCTAATGACAACATACTTTGATTAGTCAAATGTCTAGATATTGGATGCTGAATTGGTCTCGGTATGACACAAAGACCCTTTTCACGCAGACACTCTAACATTGATAAAATGGGTGTTACATTTTATTATACATGTTTCAGGTCTGCAGGTGTGTTCTATGGGTGCCCTGAAACATGTATAATAAAATATAACATCAATTTTATCAGTGTTCGATTGTCTCTGTGAAAAGGGCCAAAGGAGTTACTATGACAACATAGTCCGACAAAAGGTATTGTCTGAACTATTTTGTCTCTTGGTCAACTGTGACATTCCCCTACCACGTTGATGTATGATCTCAAAATGAAAATAATTCAGAGGAACTATGCTTATTCAATTCTGATGAAAGATATCAGTCTGACAGCACTGAGGCCTTAAGTACTTTCTGTAATAAACAGTTACAGCATGAGGAGCAGCAAAAAAGTCTCCACCTGGCACCACTGATGTATCCTGTCTTTATCTGGAAGGATCCTTTCTAAGGATGAGAGGATAGTTTAGACGCTATATCAAAACCTTTGTGTAAAAAATTACCAAAAACAGGATAATAGAGTTTTTAACTGAGTGCACAGATGTTCACATAGTTTTGCTTGTGCCTAACTAAACTAAGCTGCCTAACTGAGTCAGACCAATGGTCCATCTTAGGCCAGTATTGTCACAACCTAACATGGCAGCAGAGGTTTCAAATTCAGGTCCAAATCTGGCTCTTCCAGGGTCTCTGGCAGAGGCCATCCTGATGTACTACCTGAGACCCCTCCTAGCCCCTAGCGGTGGCCTCCCCCAGGTGTGCTACCAGGGATTGAACCTGGGACCTTATACATGCAAAGCACATGCTCTTACCACTTGAGCTATGCCCCCCTGTATACTTCAGATTTTGAAGACACATAAAGGTATGTGCACCTACAAATACTAATTTTTATGCCACATCAGAATTGTAAACACACAAGTCAGCCCTATGGAAAAGTTTAAAAAAATATTTAGGCCAACGTCACCAATAAGCAACTAATGTCAGTGATATATCTGTCCACTAGAATCTAGACTGAAATTTAACACAACCATTTCCCAGCAGCTGCTAAAACCTCATCACACATAACCATCAAGCCAACAAAGCTGTTTTCATATACGTTTATTTAAAATGGTTTTGACTAGTAGTAGGTTTGGACCACAGGTCTTTATTGTAGAAAAAACCATAACCTTTGGTTATTGTAGAGGGGCTTGGATGAAATCAAAAATTCTTTGTTTTGATTTAATGCTACTTTCTAATTTTTGAAATTTCTGCTGGGTTATTTTGTTATACAAGCTTTTTCACACAGAAACTTCAAATAAGTTCAATAACTTTGCTTACAAGAATCCCATGCTGAGGATCAATATCTAGCTGCATAGCTGCCACATGGTGCAGCTGCAGGCATTGTCTAATTATTTGCAAAGTTTACTATACATTCATACAGCTGATTTAAAAAAAACAACAACAGCAGTTAAAGAGCTGAAACAGGTACATATTTTAGTACCAGAGACTAAAACCCACATTTTCAGGTACTGCATCGGGTACCTGACAGATTATCTGCATAGCAATTGGTTACCTGGAAATCCAAAAAGTCAGTAACTGACAGTATCAATTTATCAATTTTCCAATTACTGGTTGGTATATCGGGTCAGAACACCATAAATTAACATTCCGGGACATCAGGTACCCAGATTGGGTCATAATTGGATACCGACTGGTACTCAGTGTTGTTGTGTCCATTCGGGTACCAGACATTTCTTGGGTATAGCCTTTTTTTCAGGTACTCGTTTCAGCTCTAATACAATGGAAAAGGGCTGCCACAGGCATGAAATGCAATATAAATAATATTTTCAACTTTTGGCTAATTAACAAAACGAAGTATGCTTGGTTTAATTCACAGATTCAGGATTGTGAGTTGTTTCTCTTTGAATGTACAGGAAAAAAATAATTGACTATTTGTTTCCTAAGTGTCTGTTAAGATTTTAATCTCTTTCACTGCTGGTTTACCCAGAGTATTATGGACTATTTATTTTTTTATTTATTTAATGGATTTGTACCCCGCCCCTCCTGCAAAGCAGCCCGGGGTGTCTTCCAACAATAAAATACAATAAAAACAATAATTACAGGGAAGTAAAACAACAAAACGAAATGTGTGCTGGGTAGAGGTGTGCACCAGGGGACCATGTTGTTGTTTTTGTTTTTGTTATTTAAATCTGTCATTTTCGTTTTCATAAATATCAATTTTTTGTTTTCGTTTTTGATTTCGTTTTAATTTTCCATTGGTTTCAATGGAAAACATATTTTTGGCTGTAAACTTTTTGTTTTCCATTATATTTGGCTGAAATTTGGAGGGATCGTACTTCCAATGGAAGGCATTAGGTGTACCTAAATCTAAAAAGATTTGATAAAGGAATCCAATTTTATAAGCAGTTGAATTATATTATTTTGCAAAAATCTTCATATACATTTTTATCTGTAACTTTTTTGCCTCACATTTAATGTACGTGACACATTTACACCCATTCCCATATTTACTATCACTGTCAACTTTCAGAAGGAGTGGATAAAGGGTCCTGGTGGTATAAGCAATTACCTTATAAATGTATGTCTGACTGTAACATCTTTGTAGTCAAAGCAGTGTACATGAAATTTGGCAAGACTATATATCATACTTTCACAATCATCTCTGCCAAATATCAGAAAGTTGTGATAAAGAGTCCCAATTTTATGTGCCTGCACAGCATAAGCAGAGAAGGAGCCTATGCCAGGGATTCTCTTACGTGTCACTGTGGTATAAGATCTGCTTGTGATGCCAATTGGCCAGCAGAAATGTCAACCAAATATCCTTGTTATGTGCTGTGACCATCCCAACATCTCTCTCCCACTTTTTACTGGGAAGTCAAAAGCATCTGTTTAGGAAAGAGCTAATAGAGATTCTCTTATGTCCTCTGTCACAGTGCTGCAGGTTGTGATTGTGATGATAATTGGCCAGCCTGGATGTTTAAACTATGTCTCCTGATTTCTGGGATGCTATCCCCAAAGTCCCAGTTATGTCCCTTCTATGCCCATCTCAGGGTCGCCCTCTATGCCCGTCTCAAAGCCACCACCGATTGGTCCTATAAAGTTGAAGGCATGCAGTAATTGGCCATTGAATGTGTCTGTCAGTCTTTTGGGTTGCTTCACATCCTCCCTCCTACAGCCTCCCCCCCCCACTTGCCATTCCAGATGCCTGCCTCTGACTGGCACTGTATGTGCTGCTATTTATCTGAATAGTGGTCTTCAATGCGACAACGTTGTCAATTGCTTATAAAATTGGGGACCTTTATAAAATTGTCCTGTAGTTTGGCATAGATGAAAGGGAAGGTATGTGATATATTCCTGCCAAATGTCATGTAATCAGGATGGAATATAAACATGTTACAGCTAGAAATGTATTTTCAAGTTAATGTCTTATACCTTCAGGACCCTTTATTCAATCTTTCTGAAAATTGGCAGAAGTGTGAAGCTTGTGGAGGGAAATAATAGTCCCATGTTTCATTCAAATTGAAATAAGATAAAGATGTTGTAGCCATGAATGTGTATGGAACTTTTCTTAAAATTACAATATTCAATTGCTTCTAAAATTGGTTCTCTTTACTTAATCATTTTCAACAGTGGTACACATACTGCCCTCTATTGGGGGTACAATCATCCCAAGTTTCTTCAGAAATTAATGAGAAACAAAACGTTATAGCCAGAAATATGTTTTTTAGTATTTTCCCTTTATTTAAAACACAAAATGTTGTTTTTGTTTCTATTTTTGTTATTATTTGTCATTTTTGTTATTGAAATAACAATAATGAAAACAATAATTTTCATTATCTTTATTGTAATAACAAAAACAACACGCACACCCCTAAATTAAACAAGAGAGTACATTTAATCCTGAGTGGAAAATTCCTACTTTTCCGGAGTGTCATTTAAACAAGAATTGTAAACAATTGTTTTCCCACCAAAGGTGGAGCTTGCTATTACCTGACCAGCTGTATGTTCCAGGTCAAAAATATTTACCTGTAGCCAAAGCAGTGAAGCATAAATATAAGGAGTATGAATTGAATAATATTTGTTTGGTGGCTCAATATTTGTTGGAATTGTGGGATAAGAGAATTCTATACAGAAGGGTTTCTGCACACAGCTGGGAATTCAAAGGTACCCCATATTCTTGGGAGCTCAGGTTACATTGAGGTGAAGTGCCTCTGCCACACACAACCGACAGGAGGTCTGTGGCACCCCTCCAAATGCAGAGCCCCTGCCTCTCCACCAGCACATGCCTCCAGGTTGTTTCCCCTCAACTCCACTCTGTGTCCTTGCTGCCATGCGCTCGCTGTGTCCTCCTCCCCAACCTGTAATTTTTTTTGCCATTTTCTGAAAAATTATCTGGAAAAAGAAAAAATCTGTTTTTCTCTGGTTGTCCATCACAAAGAGAAATCTAGGAACCCTGGTAATTAAGCACCATTGTCCCCAATTTCTATGCAGCCCTTGGAATTTGTACAAAATTTCAAAGTGCCCCCAGGGATTAAAAAAACCCCAAACGTTTCTCTAGCCCTGGATTAGGAGCCTGGCCAGGTAAATTCTAGGCTGGGCCCCAGAAAGGAGACTGCCTGTAACCTTTGAAGGGCTGGGAGTCTAGGAAGATATACAGACCTGGGAGGGAGTCACCTCAGCGCTATCTGTTGTATGTATGAGTGGAGTATGGTGAATGGGGCTCACCCTGCTCCAGGATAGGAAAGATCAAGAGCCCCTTCAAGAGTAGAAGTGTGGCAGAGATAGCAGGCCCCTTTAAGAAGGGCTCCTGAGGTCACCAAGGATGGAGGCCGCCAGGTGAATAACAGACAGGTGTAGGCAGAATGCACCTGGGGTAGTTGGTGGGCTACTGGGCCAATCAGCAAAGTCTGAGGAGAGAGCAGATGGTGGGCAGCAGTGGAAACTGACTGAGTGGGGTTGGGAGAGCCAGAGAAAGCAGCCGACTGCAGAAACTGACAAGGGGATGGAGTAGAGGAGCTGGGTTTCATGATCTGCTGAGATGCAGAGGCGATGAGGCAGAGACAAAGACTGAGAATTGCATCTGGGAGCCAGAGAGGGCTTGCCTCCAGGAATACAAGAACTGAGGTATGGTGTAGCACCATGGGCTAAGAGGGATTGCACCTGCCAGGTAGCCACTGGACTGAGAGAGGAGCTGGGACAGTTGAAGAGAGGCTCTGGAGTGGGGTTAGCCATGAGGGCCAGGGTGTTCCCTGTTACAGTGGGATGTGTTTAGAGCTTTCTATTTGGATCTATGAGGTGTAAAACTGCCCGTGATACTGAACAACACAGTGTTGAAATTGTTTGGAGATCATGTCGGGACTTTTAAAAAGAGTGTTGTAAGCAGGTAGCCCCATCACATGGGGTTCTCCGCTTACAGAACTTTAAAAAACCTAGACCAAAATTGCCATGAAACTAGGAGTAATGGAACTAGGAAAATATGACCCTGCTTCTGTTTTCCTTTCTTTTTCCTACTAGAAGTGGTATTGGTTTTTCAGCAGATTACTGTCTCTGCTCTAGGCACTTTTGTGACAATACTAAAGCAACCCCCGAAATGAGTTTTCAGATTGAAGTTCTGATAACCTGTCATTATGATTGGCATTTGTGTGCTATGCGCTGAGTGAAACAAGTAGTTCTGTGCATCAGAACGAATGAAGCCTGGTTTGTGATGGAATTCGTGTTTTACAGTGATTTGAATTGTTATTTGAGTTGTACAATGTTCTTTTACCGGAGTTCTTACCATCGTTACCATCGGAAAGAAGTGGCCTTGGCCAGACTGCATCTCAGCGATGGGCTGCCCACCCATTGACACCTGCTTCTGGGGGAAGCTGCACCCCTGTGTGGCCCCTGCAATGTGCCTTTAATGGGCTAACATACTTTGCCTGCCTCTGTTTTGCTGCTGCACATGGTGTGTTTTTATTGTGCCAACCGCATGCCACTGATCCTGTCCACCTCACCCTGGTTTTAGGTGATGAGGTTGATTTTACTGCACTTTTTATTGCAACTGTTTTAAAGGCTATTGGATGGTTCCACAGTTTTACACTTCCCTTTTGAGGCGCATCAATTTTTAGCGTGTTTTTAGCCTTGACATGGGTTCTACCTTTGTTTAATCCTTTGCTCCTCATTATGTGTATGGTGCAGCATGGCCTGACATCCACTGCACCATTAACCCCCAATAACCCACCCATCCCTCCTGCAAAATCCAGAAGAGGCAATCTCCTCTGTGCCCTCTTACCCCTGACTTTTTATACCAATGCCAAACATGCCTGGTTTCTCAAAGGTCTTGCATTTCAAACCCTCTGTTGTGTTCATTGCAGCCAGGGTGTAACCAAGGAGGAAGGCTGGGGGGATGTGCCCCCCCCCCCCCATTCAAGGCCTCCCTACACATAGTATAAGTTAGAGAAGACTTAAGGTTCTTCATTCCTGGGTCCAGTCAAAGGGTGTTGAACTTGGACTTCCACCTTCTTTGGATTCAGCACAGCCAATGGTATAGCCTAGTGAAATTAATATCTGTGTAGAATTAAGAGACACTTCAATGTCTGTGAACTGCAGAGTATTTTTCAGTCTGAGGTTGAAATCCTCTCCCATTAAAGTCAATATCTGTCTCTCAACTTTGTTTACACTGTGAGTAAGTAAGAAGAAAACTGTTCTCACTGAAAGTTATGTATAGTAGAATAAGCTACCCAGCTGCTGAAGATGCAATTACTGGTCCCCCCTCCACCCCAGTAAATGAGCCTGACTGCTGTCAGAAAAAGCAAAGGTTACTTGTGAGAGTGCAGGCAGTAAATACTGCCTTAGGGGAACAAATCAATCCTAAAGAAAAACAACCAACTGGGCAGCAGAGAAATTAGGACAAAATTCAGAAAGTAATTGTATTTTTCCTTTTCAACCCACAGGGAAAGCAAGGAACAGAGGGCCCGTTTAGATTGCACCTTGCAAATTTGCTAAGGCAAAAATGGCAGATGGTGATTCAGTAGGTAACTTTTCCCCTCAGGTTTCAAACACAACATTATATAGTGTATAATAGATTCACTAATCCCCTTTAACTGAGCAGAGAAAAAGCTGCCTTGGCTTGCCTCAGTTCATTAATCTTCACCATGGAGCAATTTGTCAAACTTCCCTCCTAACTCTAAGTCCCAGATTAGCTAGTGTGATTGGGCATGGTGGAACAGGAGTTTGAACATGTATCCTAAAGGTAAGGAGATCTTGAAAGAGGATTTCACCCTTGTTTTTGTTATACTCTCATTGTCTTCACTTAAGTGCATCTGTTTTGCACTTGCAACCCCAACAAGCAAGCCACTTCCTCTGGTAACCAGATCGATCATGAACATTTGTGTCAGTTGGGGTTTCCATAATTAGTTCATTCAAAATGAGCTGTTGAAGATAACGTCAGCTCAAAGACGGTAACTGAAATAGTTTTAGGCTCAGCTAACAAGACAAAAGGTACGGAGTGAGAAAAAAATATGTAAAGAACAGAATTTTGTGGGACTCTCCCCCTACCTCAGAAATCACAGGAGGCAGCATTGGATTGTCAACAGGGGCTAGTAGGGCACAGCCCCATCAGGAATTCCTTACCCCACTACCCCTACTTATGATATTCTGCATGATGCATGGCCTAGGAGTGGGAGTTCATAGAGAAGCACTGCACCATGTCGAAACTCCCAGACAGAAGGCTTAGAGCTCAGTTGGCTTCCTGTGCCAGACCAGGGGCCAGAAGTCAGTTAGCCGTACAAGCTGGGGCTGACTTAGAAAATCTCAAGGCAAACTCAGAAGTCTTAGATGAATTCATCTCCATATGACTGCATACAACCTCCCTATAGCACAGGCTCATGCACTGTGTGATTGTATATGGTACGGGGCTACCAAGACGTAGGGGAGAACCAGCAAAGAACAGAGTTGTGGTGTTGTGAAAAATAAAGCTGCCAAAAGTAGACCGTATGTTTAATGATGTCATATTGGGTGAAAACAGACATGACACTAACCACCCTTTAACCACCCTCGGTGGTCATTTATGCATGTTTCAGGGCTGCATAGGGCATCAATACAACCCTGCAACATGCATAAATAACCACCAAAGGTGGTTAAAGGGTGGTTAGCGTCATGTCTGTTTTCACCCATAATTTGTTTTTGTTGTTATTATTCAACAAAGGGTGAAAACAGACATGACGCTAACCACCACTCTTTAACCACCTTTGGTGGTTATTTATACATGTTGCAGGGCTGCATAGAGCACCAATACAGCCCTGCAACATGCATAAATAACCACCAAGGGTGGTTAAAGGGTGGTTAGCGTCATGTCTGTTTTCACGCATTTCCAATTCAGGCATAAAGAACAGGGCTGATGGGGAAAGTCATTCATCTGTGCACATACAAGTGTGACTTCTTTGTCAAGTTGAGTAGTTAATGACAATCCCATTCCATTTTTCTTTGAACATGCAAGCTCTTCAGTTATTATTTATCATTTACATAGCATTTTAAACCTTGTCAAACATTATGATTTCAGAATTCAGAGAAGCACCAAGGGGGTTGCTTTCCTTTTACACTGGGCAAAGAACAGTCTTTGTTATATGTGACATCTCCTTGTAATATGGTGGTATTATTAAATAAGGAAACATAGAACAGCTGGTATATTTAATATTTATGTAGCACTTCCAGTGTTCAAGTTACTTTACAAGCCTTAATTAGGCCATCCTCACAACAACCCTGTGAGGTAGGGAATTATTCTCATTTTTACAAATAGGGAACTAAGGTTGAAAGATCGTGACTTCCCCAAGGTTACTCGGTGAGTTCATGGCTAAAATGGGATTTGAACCCTAATATCCCAGGCCTAAATTCAACATCTTAACCTTTAAGACGACAGTGGTTCTCATAGAACCATACACCTTTCATTCATATAATCAATACACAACTACTTACTAGAGATAAAAGATTAGTATAACAGGTCTCCTGCTCTTGCCAGTCTTTGCAGAATGGATTGCCAAACAGAGGGTTCACCCATAAAATTTATTATTGGGATTCCGCTATTTAACATGGAGACCCTGGACCAAAACGCTGTGTAACAGTGAACAGTTTTAAATATAACCAGGACTGACATCAACACTTGTATTAACTTGGGAAGCTTCCCACATCAAAACCAGTGTCCAGGCCTGTAAACAGCGTGGCTGACAGTGCTATCCTCCCTGAACTGTTTTTGATGGTGGTGGTGGGGGTCCACTTTGTCAAACATCTCAGTCGTAATCTGCAAAGCATGTTGCTGTGACCACTCTACCAGTCAATCTCTTACTCCTGGCTCATGGAGAGTTTACCCAATCACTCCTTCCCACTGTCCTTGTACAAGCCCCCCATTCGATTACAAGGAGCCCGTCCCTTCTCAGTCCTGCCATCTCCTCAGCAGCCAATGCCTCTTTCTCGTTAGATCAACTGCCTCCCTTTTCCAAAAACCACAACATTCCACCCTCAACAAGCCAAAGGTGAGGCTTTTTACTAGCTCACACCAGTGTTTGATTTCAAGAGGGGAAGGGGGAAAGAGTCAGAAACCCACTCTTGGAAGTGCTGACTACTTCTGCTACAGTATTTTCTGGGTTAAAACTTGAAGGTAAGATATTGAAGGTTCTTGCCCGTTATCCACTTGGATTTTCAGGTACTGTTCTTCCACAGCAGTGTGTGGTATCTGTGGCTGCTCTTTGTAGTGTAGTTTGGTTGTATTAAATGAGGCATCACAGTACAAGTGATATTAATATAATATATATATATATTATTATATACTACTTATATAGCAATTTCAATGTTCAGAGTGTTTTACAATCCTCGTCTAGTTCACCCTCACAACAACCCTGTGATCATTATTATTCCTAGTTTACAGCTGGGAACAGAAGTTGACAGTGATAGTGACTTACTCAACGCTACCCAGTGATTTCATGGCTAAAATGTAGGGCTGAAACTCACCCTCATGATACTTGCATTTCTTGGAAAGAATCACGGTTCTTGGCTTGTTCTGGCAACTGAGAACAAGCTGAGAACCAGCACTGCCTCAGCTGCATTCTTGCTGAAAAACTTTGCATGCACAAAATAGTCACCAAGGCCATTTGCACATGTACAGCCCTTTCCCAAAATGGTGGTGGCAGTGTTGCCGCCATTTTAGAAAAGGGCTGCACATGCGCAGAATGGCTCAGCGGCCATTTTGTACAAGAACAGTAACCCTCCACCCCCAAGATATCTTGAGAGATTTTGTACTGGGACTCAGGCCGCTTTTAGACGTGCAGCTGGATCACGCGCGGGAGCGGCGAAACAGCCACGGCGCTGTTTTAGACGAACCGAAAGCGGAAGCTGTGCACGTGATCCGGCGCCGCACATTCTTTTCCGGCTGCCTATGTCACCCCAGAGAGATCAGGGTGGTTCGCTCGCGGTCGGCAAAGAATGCACGGCCCCGGATCACGCGCACAACTTCCGCTTCCGGTTCGTCTAAAACAGCGCCGTGGCTGTTTCGCC
>QEPC01011164.1:455678-474073 GCA_003113815.1 Sphenodon punctatus
GCATAACCCAGCAGCAAGGAGTTCCCAGGGTTAACATACAAAACACAGTTTGCATGCACATCAAGCTTAAAATAAATAATTTATAAACCCAAAACACAGGCACTCATCCTTGTAAAGCACCCAAGTCACAGCCTGAGTCCAGTAGTTCATGATACTGAGGAGGACTGACAATGCCATGCATTCTACATAACCATGCAAGATTATCATTGGTCCCTTTTAAAACCACAGATTGAAACCCACCAGTCACCATTTTTACACCAGATCAAGGATTGCAACAAAACACAGTTTGCATGTGGTTTCTGTGTGTGTGTGTGTGTGTGTGTGTGTGGTTTTTTAAAAAAAAATTGTGATTCATGGGGCTTTAAAATTCCTCCCCAACACACACACGCAGCAGAGGGCAAGAATACTGCTTCAGAAAGAAGAGACTTCTGAAGCAGGGATTAGGGTCCCTCGGGACACATGCAACAAGTCCCTTCTTTCTGAAGCAGTATTCTTGCCCTCTGATGCATGTGTGGGAGCTGATGATGTGGAGCTGCACCCGTGGCAGCAGCTCCCAGCCCGTGGCCCCCCCCGCACAGGCTGGGAAAGAGAAGTTCATACCCGGGCGCCTCTGTGTGGTGCCCAGGTATGAACTTTAGCCCTGCCTGGCCCTTGCAATGAAATAGTGTCCCCTGCAGCACTATTTCATTGCAGGTTCCCTTTATGCAGAATGGATGGTGCTTCTAGCTGCCTAGTCTGCATAAAGGGAGAACACTTCCCTTTTGTCCCTGAAGGCTTCCTTAGGAAGCCTTCATGTGTGTGTGTGTGTGTATGTGTGTGTGTGCGGGGTGTGAGTCACCGGTTGTGTGCACTCACGCACACACAACTGGTGAGAATGTCTGGAGCCATCTCGAAGAACCTTGTTTAGAGAGGCAGAAAGTTCCTGCCTCGCTAAACAAGGTTCTTCGAGATGGCTCCAGACATTCAACGTGGCGCGGTCAACTTTTTAATTTTTTAAAAGTCTCTGCGGGGGAGTCCTGGTGAGTCTTGGAGCCAGGAGGGGCATTGCCCTTGCTGTCCTAGGGGGCCCACCACCCCGGTGCATGCTCCTGGCACACACCCACCTCTACCCATCACACACCCACCTTCAGACACGGAGCCCTCTGGTAAAATGGAGGAGGTTCCATGGGTGGAGGTGGGTGTATGTATAAATGGACACACATACACCTCCACCCACCATGCCAAAACACCCCCGCACTCCCATCCATGTATTAACAGCCATTGCAGCAATTTTGACTGCATTATCTTTTCCTCATAGGCTTGTCAAATGGGAAGAGCATCACCTGGTGCTCCACAAGATCTGGAAGTGGAGCAGGCACTGTCTGGTCTGGGACAACTCTGCTTATGGCACTCCAGGACATCTCTGAGCACCACCTGCAGAGTGGTCTGGCCAAGCCCAAGGCACCAGCCGATGGCAGAGCTGCTGTGCATCTGCTCAGCAGACCCACACTGAAGCTCTGCTTTCAGCTGGCTGTTGCCCCAGGCAGTATCCTAGAGTTGCAGGCACCAGCCTAGAGCATTCGCCCGTAACTCTTTAGTATGTGTGTGTGTGGGTGGGGACCATGCAGTACAAGGCAACTTCTGGGGCAACCGCCAGGCCTATCTAAATGGGGCTCCAAGTGGGCAGGCATGGGGGTGCACCCCTGGAGCATCTCCAGGGGCAGGCAGCCTTCATGTCCATCTGTTTGGGCCACGGTGGGCTTCACCATGGTAACATAACGTCTGTTACGGCCCCATGGCCTGGTATCGGTGGATGTTACCGCTGCCAATTCCGAGCCATGGCCAAGACCCCAGGGGGCAGGCAGGCGCAGCAGCCTGTTTGGCCTGATTGGCTGCTGCACCCACCTGTCTCCCAGAGGGCGGGTGGCCGAGGGAGCGTGGGGGACAGGGCTGTGCGGTCACATGTTGTGCCACACAGCCCCGCCCCTTCCCCCGATCCCCCTCCAGAATAAGTCGGCACGTCTGTTGACTGGCCAATCTGATTCCGGAGGGGGATGAAGATTTGACCACGTGCCGTGTCAAGACGGGAGGTCGGCACGTCTAAAATCACCCCTTGTTCCTTCCATCCCCTCTGATCTGCATGTGCACTATGGTGACCTACTGGACCTCCTTGGCAGGGAGAAGGAAGGATGCACATTGTGGGCTTCCTTGCCCTCTCCTTCCTGGAAATGCCTGCTCATCTAAGCTCCTCCTAGACCTTTTCCCAGTTCTGTCTGCTGATTTGCTTTGTACCATTTCCAAATCAAACTGCATGAGCCCCACTGCTCCAAATGGCTGCAATGATCACATCAAAGAACTGCTGTATTTATGTTTATAAAGTGCTTTGAGATTCTCTCAAGAAAAATATTGATTGTCATTATGACATTGCCCACCTGGAGAGTAGAGGCGGCACAGCTTTAGAGCTTGCTAAGTTTTTCCTGAGGAAAGGTAATATTTCTTGGGGAGGAGGAAGGAAGTGGAGGAAGGCGGAGAACAAGGAAAATCTTTTTGGCTGTTAGATGTTTGAGCTTCTTTGCATAGCGTGGGCCTCCTTCTGTCAGTTATATTTTTGCCTTTGCCTTTGAGTTTCTCCCAGTGAGAAAATATTAGAGCCCACTTGACAAGAAACAGATTTTGTGTAATGAGGAAGAGGAAGCCTGCTCCATAACAAACCGATGCTGTTTGTTTGTACCACAATAAACATCTGAAACCATCCCTCACGAATGCAGAGTAGAATCTGCATCTGGGCAGTTTGGCTCAGGAGTCTATTGAGTTTAGTAAGTGGGTAATAAAGCAGGGACTTTTTGCCTTATACTTTCAGATCTTCATGGGACCATTTATTTAAATCCCAGCCCTCACGGCATGCTATTAGATGTCAGTTAACACAGGTATCCTTTTCCTTGCTGGACTTAATCTCATTTTGTTTGATCTCTTCCTTTCCAGTCTGCCAGTATTAAGACAAGATGTTCCTACACACTTTGGAAAATTTTTTACTCAGGAGCTCTTTATACAGAAGTAGAAAGAGTTTACTTCTTTATACAGAAGTATTATGGGTTTTCTTCTTTACACAGAAGTAAATAATCCTTAAGGAAATGCAGTATGTCCATCCAGGTTTACTTTCGGGTTTCTGTCTGTTCATTGTACCACATTTCTACCGCAAACAGCCCACCCCTTAACCTCAGTGCCCCTTCATCTCTATTGTAGTGCCTCCAAACAGAATTGTTGTCCTATTTTTTGACCAATCTGCAACTGGATTGCAGATTAGTAAAGGAATCTAAGTACCAGCCAATGAGTGACAAGGATGTAAAGGCAAAATGGAGCGCAGAGAAGATAAAAGGAATTCAGTATTCCATCGGTATTACCGCTTGGGATTTGAAACTGATGGCAAAGCACTGAGTAAACAACAAAGCAGTAAAAGAGATCCTAGTGAGCACATTATCAGTAAATAAATTGAGAAAGAAAATGTTGAGACATTCCTAAGTACCGAGGGGTTCTCAATTTGACCGAGATGGTACTGGGAGATCTGGGATTTCTTCCTGTCAGAGGCCATTGACTGCATGGTTCCGCNGCTAAACAAGGTTCTTCGAGATGGCTCCAGACATTCAACGTGGCGCGGTCAATTTTTTAATTTTTTAAAAGTCTCTGCGGGGGAGTCCTGGTGAGTCTTGGAGCCAGGAGGGGCATTGCCCTTGCTGTCCTAGGGGGCCCACCACCCCGGTGCATGCTCCTGGCACACACCCACCTCTACCCATCACACACCCACCTTCAGACACGGAGCCCTCTGGTAAAATGGAGGAGGTTCCATGGGTGGAGGTGGGTGTATGTATAAATGGACACACATACACCTCCACCCACCATGCCAAAACACCCCCGCACTCCCATCCATGTATTAACAGCCATTGCAGCAATTTTGACTGCATTATCTTTTCCTCATAGGCTTGTCAAATGGGAAGAGCATCACCCGGTGCTCCACAAGATCTGGAAGTGGAGCAGGCACTGTCTGGTCTGGGCCAACTCTGCTTATGGCACTCCAGGACATCTCTGAGCACCACCTGCAGAGTGGTCTGGCCAAGCCCAAGGCACCAGCCGATGGCGGAGCTGCTGTGCATCTGCTCAGCAGACCCACACTGAAGCTCTGCTTTCAGCTGGCTGTTGCCCCAGGCAGTATCCTAGAGTTGCAGGCACCAGCCTAGAGCATTCGCCCGTAACTCTTTAGTATGTGTGTGTGTGGGTGGGGACCATGCAGTACAAGGCAACTTCTGGGGCAACCGCCAGGCCTATCTAAATGGGGCTCCAAGTGGGCAGGCATGGGGGTGCACCCCTGGAGCATCTCCAGGGGCAGGCAGCCTTCATGTCCATCTGTTTGGGCCATGGTGGGCTTCACCATGGTAACATAACATCTGTTACGGCCCCATGGCCTGGTATCGGTGGATGTTACCGCTGCCAATTCCGAGCCATGGCCAAGACCCCAGGGGGCAGGCAGGCGCAGCAGCCTGTTTGGCCTGATTGGCTGCTGCACCCACCTGTCTCCCAGAGGGCGGGTGGCCGAGGGAGCGTGGGGGACAGGGCTGTGCGGTCACATGTTGTGCCACACAGCCCCGCCCCTTCCCCCGATCCCCCTCCAGAATAAGTCGGCACGTCTGTTGACTGGCCAATCTGATTCCGGAGGGGGATGAAGATTTGACCACGTGCCGTGTCAAGACGGGAGGTCGGCACGTCTAAAATCACCCCTTGTTCCTTCCATCCCCTCTGATCTGCATGTGCACTATGGTGACCTACTGGACCTCCTTGGCAGGGAGAAGGAAGGATGCACATTGTGGGCTTCCTTGCCCTCTCCTTCCTGGAAATGCCTGCTCATCTAAGCTCCTCCTAGACCTTTTCCCAGTTCTGTCTGCTGATTTGCTTTGTACCATTTCCAAATCAAACTGCATGAGCCCCACTGCTCCAAATGGCTGCAATGATCACATCAAAGAACTGCTGTATTTATGTTTATAAAGTGCTTTGAGATTCTCTCAAGAAAAATATTGATTGTCATTATGACATTGCCCACCTGGAGAGTAGAGGCGGCACAGCTTTAGAGCTTGCTAAGTTTTTCCTGAGGAAAGGTAATATTTCTTGGGGAGGAGGAAGGAAGTGGAGGAAGGCGGAGAACAAGGAAAATCTTTTTGGCTGTTAGATGTTTGAGCTTCTTTGCATAGCGTGGGCCTCCTTCTGTCAGTTATATTTTTGCCTTTGCCTTTGAGTTTCTCCCAGTGAGAAAATATTAGAGCCCACTTGACAAGAAACAGATTTTGTGTAATGAGGAAGAGGAAGCCTGCTCCATAACAAACCGATGCTGTTTGTTTGTACCACAATAAACATCTGAAACCATCCCTCACGAATGCAGAGTAGAATCTGCATCTGGGCAGTTTGGCTCAGGAGTCTATTGAGTTTAGTAAGTGGGTAATAAAGCAGGGACTTTTTGCCTTATACTTTCAGATCTTCATGGGACCATTTATTTAAATCCCAGCCCTCACGGCATGCTATTAGATGTCAGTTAACACAGGTATCCTTTTCCTTGCTGGACTTAATCTCATTTTGTTTGATCTCTTCCTTTCCAGTCTGCCAGTATTAAGACAAGATGTTCCTACACACTTTGGAAAATTTTTTACTCAGGAGCTCTTTATACAGAAGTAGAAAGAGTTTACTTCTTTATACAGAAGTATTATGGGTTTTCTTCTTTACACAGAAGTAAATAATCCTTAAGGAAATGCAGTATGTCCATCCAGGTTTACTTTCGGGTTTCTGTCTGTTCATTGTACCACATTTCTACCGCAAACAGCCCACCCCTTAACCTCAGTGCCCCTTCATCTCTATTGTAGTGCCTCCAAACAGAATTGTTGTCCTATTTTTTGACCAATCTGCAACTGGATTGCAGATTAGTAAAGGAATCTAAGTACCAGCCAATGAGTGACAAGGATGTAAAGGCAAAATGGAGCGCAGAGAAGATAAAAGGAATTCAGTATTCCATCGGTATTACCGCTTGGGATTTGAAACTGATGGCAAAGCACTGAGTAAACAACAAAGCAGTAAAAGAGATCCTAGTGAGCACATTATCAGTAAATAAATTGAGAAAGAAAATGTTGAGACATTCCTAAGTACCGAGGGGTTCTCAATTTGACCGAGATGGTACTGGGAGATCTGGGATTTCTTCCTGTCAGAGGCCATTGACTGCATGGTTCCGCGGCGTCTGCTTCCCAGGCGGCAGCACTGTAGGCCTCCCTGGTTTTCAGGGGGGTTGTGGGTGCTGAAGCAAGAGGCGAGGCAGTTGGAGTGATGGTGGTGCCGCTCACGAGTTGAAGCCAACAAGTTGCGGCATAGAGCGAGTTTACAAGTCTCTGGGTATTTTCAGACGTGATGGGGCGGCATTCGCCCCGTCATGGAAACAACCCATAGATTCCCCACCGGGATCCCTCTGGCATGGCCAACAGATGTGCCAGGGGATCCCGGTGGGGAATCGGGATGGGGGCAGAGCCGTGCAGCGCAACGTGCACCCGCACGCCCCTGACCCCCCCACGCTCCCCCCCACTCCCCCCACCGCCTGCTCTCTGGGGAGCGCCCACCCGAAATGACCATGGCCAGGAATCCTGGCAGGAATTCTGGGCTGTGATTGCTGTCCAGACGTGACGGGCCCCTTCATCCCTGCCAGGAATCTCATTCACCACACAATCGGCCCCGGCCCCGCGGGTTCAGCCGATCGTTTGGTGAATGAGATTCCCGGCGGGGATTGAGCATGACTAACATCTGGGGGGAACTTCCGGTTCCCCAACAGACATTATGAGGGCATTCCCCGCCACAGGGAATTGACTGTGGTTGAGTGTGAGCTCGTAACATCTGAAAATACCCTATGTCATGGCTATGCAGGCAGCAAAGAAGGAGTTCTTTGCTGCCCTCATAGCATCGGCTAAATCCCATCTGGTGGAGCTGTTCTGGGTGGTCCAGTGGAGCTGTTCTGGGTGGTGTCCGGCCTCCCTCTACCTTGAACTGGAGTCATCTAGTGCCCGCTGTGACTTGTTTGTGTATTATTTTGCCGATAAAATCACTCAGATTCACCATGGTTTTGACGGCGCCGCACTTCCTACAGTGGGGCAATTAGAGGTTATGGAAGCCTTGCCTTGTCCATGTTTGTGGGATCAGTTTTGGCTGGTGACCCCTACCAATGTAGAGGATGTTCTTGGGGCTGTTAGGGTTACCTGTTATGAACTGGACCCTTGCCCATCCTGGCTGGTTAAGGCCTGCCGGGAGACGATGGGGCCATTGCTGGCGGAGGTGGTCAATGTCTCCCTTAGGGAGGGCAGGGTGCTGAGCTGCCTTAAAGAGGCGGTAGTGCGGCCACTGCTCAAGAAACCATTGCTTGACGTTGTCTCCCATACCAGTTATTGGCTGGTCTCTAACCTCCCTTTTTTAGGGAAGGTTATTGAGCGGATGGTGGCCCGGCAGTTGCAGGAGCATCTGGATTGTGTTGGTTTTCTTGATCCCTCACAGTCAGAATTTTGCCCGGGTTATGGCACCGAGACTGTGCTTGTGGCATTGGTCAACAATCTACTCCAGGAATTAGATCAGAGCTGTTCGGCCCTGCTGATTCTATTAGATCTGTTGGCTGCTTTTGATACCATTTATCATGAGATGTTGGTGATGCACCCGCGGGACCGGGTGGGTGTGGGTGGTATGGTTCTTGACTGGTTCTGCTCCTTCTTGGCCAGAAGAACTCAGCAAGTGGTGCTTGGGGATCATTTTTCATCATACCAAGACCTCTTGTGTGGAATCCAAAAGGATTCTGCTCTGCCCCCTCTCCTGTTTAACATATATATGCAGCCGCTCGGTGTGCAGTGTCATCAATATGCTGATGACACCCAGTTTTACCTCTCTTTTTCATCAGAACCAGGCCCGTCAGTCTCTGTGCTAACTGGGTGTCTGGCAGCTGTGGGGGATTGGATGAGGGCAAATTGACTAAAGTTGAATATGATAAGATGGAGGTGATGCTGGTAGGTAAGGCGGCGGGAGTGACAGCCGCCATAATTGATGGGGTCTGCCCTCTGCTGGTTCCCCAGGTACGGAGTCTGGGGGTGCTCCTTGACTCGCAGCTCCACTTGGATGCTCAGATAGAGTCTGTGGCAAGGAGTGCCTTTCGCCAATTTATTTATTTTATTTATTCAAAACTTATATTCCGCCCCTCCTGCCCAAAGGCAGTTTGGGGCGGCAAACAGCATGCACAAACAAATATTCAATAATAAAACATTTTAAATAAATCTACAAAATTTAAAACAAGTAATAAAAACACACCCTCCCTCCCAAACCCCACCTCTCCCACCCTACCCCACCCCCTCACCAAAAGCCTGGTGGAACAGCCAGGTCTTACACAAATGTCGAAACGACAGGGGGGTGGAGGCCAACTGAGCTTCTTCCGGGAGTGAATTCCACAACACAAGGGCAGTCACCGAAAAAGATCTCATATCAGTGGCTATCTGTCTCACCCGGGGAACCTCCCAAAAGGCCTCCACGGATGATCTCAGGAGTCACACGGGCACATGGGGAGTGAGGCGATCCTGTAGATAGGCAGGGCCCAGGCTGTGAAGGGCTTTAAAGGTCAAAACAAAGCACCTTGAAACTATCCCGGTGCTTTATAGGCAGACAGTGCAGAGCCCGGAGCACAGGTGTCATGTGCTCCCTGCGACCCGCCCCAGTAAGGAGACGAGCCACGGCATTCTGCACCAGCTGCAGCCTCCAGACCAGCTTCTCGGGCAGCCCCATGTACAGCACATTGCAGTAATCCAGCCTCGAGGTGATGAAGGCATGGATGACAGGGGCGAGGTCAGAGTCTGAGAAATATGGCCAAAGCCACTGGACAAGATGTAACTGCTGAAACACACTCCCCTTCATGGCCACAACCTGAGATTTCAGACTGAGCTGTGAATAGAGGAGCACACCCAGGCTCCATACCTGCAGGACCATGGCAGGGTGACCCCCCACCCCCCACAAGAAGAGATTCAACCACTCCCAGGCCCCCCAGGCCCTCACCCACCAACATCACCTCCGTCTTGTCAGGATTCAGCTGCAGATGGCTCAACCTCATCCAAGCCCCCACAACCGACAGGCACTGGGAAAATAAAGAGACTGCATGGCCTGGGTTGATGGAAAAGGAGAGGTAGAGCTGAGTGTCATCAGCATAGTGATGACACTGCATGCCCTGAAACCCTCTCACGATCTCCCCTAATGGCTGCATATAGATGTTAAACAAGAGAGGGGACAGAATGACACCCTGCGGGACTCCACATGTGAGGTCCCGGGGTGAAGACATACTCTCCCTCAAGACCACCCGGTGAGTTCTCCCGGCCAGGAATGAATAAAACCAGTCCAAGACCGTCCCGCCAATCCCGGGACAGTCCCGCAGGCGAGTCACCAACACCTCATGATCGACTGTGTCAAACACAGTTGAAAGGTCTAACAGGACCAATTACATCTGGTGTGTCGGCTTCAGACGTATGTCTCACACTCTGACCTGGTCACTGTCATCCATGCTTTCATCACCTCTAGGCTTGACTACTGTAACGTTCTCTACATGGGGCTGCCCATGGTGATGGTTCAGAGATTGCAGCTGGTGCACAATGCGGTGGCCCATTTCCTGGTGGGACTGGGCCACCGGGAACATATTACACTGATTCTTCAGTCTCTGCACTGGCTGCCTATAGTCTTCTGGGCCTGATTCAAGTTGTTTTTATTGTTCTTATTGTTATTATTGTAAGCCTCCCAGAGCTGCCTGTGGCAGGATGGGTGCTTGCCTATAAAGCCCTAAACAGCCTTGTCCCAACCTATTTTCAGGACCACCTCACCCCCCCGTGTCCTGGATCCACCCCTGAGGTCATCAAGGGGTGCTTTCCTCGAGGTCCCCCGAGTCTGTCGGGGGTCCACAATGGGGAGGGCCTTCTCGGTGGCCAATCCACAGCTGTGGAACTCCCTGCTGGTGGAGGCCCGTTTGACCCCAGATCTCCACACATTTCAACTGTCATGTATTTCTTATTATAAGCATATATTTTTTCACCATATGTGTTCCTAATGTATTAATTTTGAGCTTCTATATGTTAACTTTCTATTCCATTGTATTGGATTTGTATTTTTCAGCATTGATTTTTAAAATCAGCTTCTGTGATTAGCTTGGTCGAGGCTTGGGCCCCCTTAGTCTGCAGTCCAATGGAGTTTTTTTCTAAACTGAATGAACTTTTCATGTATCCAAGGAAACAGAGACAAATGGCTATATGTAGGAGGGTTATCAAAGGGACTTACCAGTTTAAGTGTCTGGGGCCTTATCAGTTTGTGTGTCTAAATGACAAATGATCCAGCCATAAAAACATCTCCAAACTGAGAGAGAAGATTTAAGTTAGTTTTTTCTAGCTAACGTAACTATTTTAATTAATAGTTAAAAAACCATGAAGCTGTGGTCAGTCTCTCTGTAATCTGACAATTATTTTTGATTGAAATATAAGGTTTTTGTTCAGACCTTGAAGGAAATTTTAGCTTCTTTACTTGCTCAGAATTAAGAGAACCAATTAGAGTCCTGTATATTTCCATGGTAACTGATGTCACTGCTCAGGAATGTCAGCTTCTGGCAAGCTTTAAGAAGAGAGACACGACCTGACTTTTTTCAGACTGAAATTCCACACACTATGGAATTTCTTTCTCACCAGCATCTTGGCAGACAAAGGGAAGAACTGGGAAGAATGTAACATATGATTCTTGATATCTTTGAGCCAATGAATTGTGCATATGTTAAGCTTTTAGAAGCTTTTTTCTTAAAATAGAAATGTTTTAAGATCATGTAACTTTGATTGGCTATCAATACCATTCTATGTAAGCTATTGATATTTTTTATTTAAATTTAAGTAAACTATGCTATATTTTTAATATATTCAAAAGTCTCATGTTCCATTTATTTATAAATATATTGTCATTTTACAGTACTTGCTTTGCTAGTCTGGCATCAAAGTAAAGTGTAAACTCATTTTATACAACTTGGAGCAGAGAAGCCCAATCCAGTGTGACTAGTTCAGCTGGGCCACAAAGCTCTCTTTCCTTTTGTAAAAAAGAGTCACCCAATGCGACACAACGCCATTGTAAGACGTGGCTGTTCTGCCTGGCTTTCGATGGGGAGGATGGGGAGGGTGGAGGGAATGGGTTAGGGTGGTGGGCGGTTAGGGATAGTTTTAAATTCCTCCCAGTTGTGTTTTAAAGTTGTTTTTATTGTTATTATTGTAAGCCACCCCGAGCTGCCTGTGGCAGGATGGGTGGGATAGAAATTTGAATGAATAAATAAATAAATAAATACATTTCAACAGGAATGCCTGTTTTAAAAAAAATCGCATTTCCCCCCTACTACAGAGCTAACATTCTTATTAACATTATTTAGTTGTAAGCTCTAACTATAGCTAGGGATTTATTTATTTTCTTGTGGTGGTGGTGGGTGCTGGATAGATAGATAGATAGATCAATTTTATTTACAACCAATTTAGGTCAAATTCAACAAAAACATTTTTTCCCCCATAAAACGAGGACTATTGCCTCATAATACAGAAGAACCTGTTAAATTAAAAATTAATTACTATAAAAATGACCTAGAAGAAAAGAAATATTCAACAGATAACAAAATACAACTTACAGCTTACAACAGCTGTGGTTTTACATAATCTATCCCCAACAGTTGGGATTGTCATTCTCAAAGTTTGGGAAGCACCAACTAAGAAGAGTCCAAAGGATTATAAGATACCTACATCTAATGGAGGTTTCATTTGTACTATTTGACCATTCCTCCATTTCATAAGAAAAATACCAATCTTACTACAGTTAAAGCATGGTAAACTGTTTCGAGCTACCCAATTTTGGAATCTCCATTCACCCCAGTTCTCTTTTTCTTTTCCATCATTTTCCTTTCCATCTGGGCTGAAAGCAAAAATTTTGTGAGATGAAAAACCGAATCTGCTGTCAGCCGCAGGAAAAGGTGAGCTGTCTTTTCCTGGGGAGAGAGCAAACCACCCTCCTGGACCCATGGGCTTAGCCACCTAGAACTTTCCAGTCTATACCAAGGGCACTCCCACAGGATATGGGGAATATCCTCCACCTTCTTCTGGGAGCATGGACATAACCTTTGAGCCAGGGGGATTCGACGCTAGCAACCTTCCTGAATGCTAGACTCCAGCTGGGAAAATCTCAAATGTGTAATAACTAATCTGAGATGGTAATATGGTATCCGAAGATATAGAGCAGTCATGGACGCTGCGTATTTATAGTGTTTCAGGGGAATATATGTTAAATCGGTCACCCTGGCACGATCCTCCTGTAAAGCAATGTCTTTTAGGCGAGTCAAAATCTGATTCCTGTCAGTCGGAATGGGGATGGGATCAATAGAATCCCCGATGTAACCAAGACCAAGTTTTGCCAGTTCTATTTTCACTTGTTGGGCCCAAGAATATCTCCCTTTTGGTTGCCCCTCCATTTCTATCACAAGTCTCTTAGGGATTCGGTTTGGGGAAAAGGTTCTGAGTTTTAACCAAAAAGTAAATACTCTGTCTCACCTTTGTTGCGACATTAAGTACCCCATATTCCTGTCTAACCAGCGCCGATTTGGGACCCCATGAGTTTCTTTGGAAAAACAGCCTGGATATCCTTGGCAGCTTTAGCAGCCCCTGAGTCCAAACCCCATAACTCTGCTCAATACAGGAGAGTGGTGTCCAATTTGACCTCAGCAACTCTGGTTGCTGAATATATTTAGTCACCTCAGATTTACAAACAATAAAACGAGCCTCCCTGCATTCCATGTAGGCCCAAATGTGTTTATGTCCCCCTTGACATTTGTTTAAATGAATTTTGATTGATCATAATCCAAGCCGTGGAGAACATCTATTTACCTATCCTATTTTTCATTTGTATCTGACTTTTTTCTATATTTGTACTGAATATCATGGCTAATTAAATGCTTACTGAACTCTTGAGCTCTGTCACAGAAGAGTGTAATCTAGGGAAAACACTGAGCCAGTCCTGACGTTTGAGCTATAACCTGATCAAAATGATTCCCCTCTGTTTTAAACAACTAGCAGCACCAAGAGAACTTCAGAGAGTAAAATGAAACATGCTGTTGCAGCTCTCTTGATTCCTGAGGCCAGGGGGGCTTGCCTTCTTGGAAGGGGCTTTTATTGGGAGGCAGAGTGAAAAAGAGAGCTTGTAATGCCCCGCTGAAGCACTAGCAGGGTGTCTGTAAGAAAGCTGCCTGACTAGAACAACATACAAGTCACAGTCCTCTGTCGTTAAAGTCAATAAGAGCTGATGTTAATGGAGGCCTGTGCCCTGAGTAATGAGAACTACTAGAGAGAGTCATCGCCATGTCAGTCCCAAATGCAAGAGCATCTCTCTCAACCCCTGGCCTCTGAAAGAAGGGACAGCAACACCCGGAAAGAGGGATGAGGGGCATCATTTGCATAAAATTTGCATATGGTAATTTGCATGACTTCAACGCAGTGCAATCAGTGTATGAAGTGGTGGTGCTATGACAGCTGGGGACCAGTGTGTGGCCCCTTTAAGAACCCAAGCAGCAGGCAAAGCCAATGGAAAGCCAGTGGAGTAAAAAGGAGAGTGGTTTGAGTGGGCTAATGAGAGTTGTTCAGGTCACTTGTGTGAATCACACAGTGTGATCAGTGATCCCTGGACGCAGGTCATATGTGAATAAAGGCCAGCCAGGTGGAAGGAGGGAGGCAGACCCCAGCAGGGAAGGGTTGGGTGAGTCTGTGTAGGTGCAAGTTGGAGACACCTGAGAAAGGAAGAGCTGCTGGGTTGTAGATTAGGGAGCAGCTCGGTGAGAGAGAGCTCTCCAGCCCAAGGAAGAGCTGAGAGCAGAGGGGCTGAAGTGAGAGGAAGGGGGATGAGATGAAGCCACAGCCTCCAGCGGAGCGGGGCTGCAGAGAAACACAACAGGGCAGATCATAGCAGCCACTTGAAATTGACAACTGCAGCAGGGAGCTGCTTTGAAATCAACAAAGAACCTTGCACACTGCCCTGCCTCGCTGCTTAGAGAAGTGTGCAAGGCAGGTCCGGGGAGCGCTAAATCAGGCAACTTAGGCTGTAGTGCCACAAGCCACTTGGAGAACTGTTTGTCTCCCACAACCAGGGCACTGGAACATCGAGGCAGGGCAGGTGGGACATCAGCAAAAAAAGGCTGAAATCCGTGATGTCCCATCCAATCCAAGACACTTGAGAGGTATAAGAGATGGAGACAAAGTAGTTCCAATTATATAATTTATTGGACCAACTTCTGTTGGTGAGAATATAAAAGCTTTTGGGCCACACATGGCCCTTCCTCTGGCATGTAGCTGACTGTCCAGCAGCAAGCAAGCTGCTACCCACACAGAGACTGGGGGTCTCAAGTTGCATAGTATTCTGCAATTGTTTTTTTCTCAGCTGTTTATTCTTTTTATGCTAATCTTTCCCTTTTAGTAAATGATGCAGATAGAAAATCAATAGGGAGGGGAGGGGATAAATGTGCAGTGACTGACAGAACAGGACGAGTGTTTCAGATCAGCAAACAGGAGCAGAAACCATGCCCATGACATGGAGGAACTGGGAGGGGACATATAGGGAAGGAGCCATGCAATTAGTAGAGGGCAGTTGAAGCCAGGATAAGAGATCATCAAAGTGTCATGGGGACTGAGTACATAACCTGTACCCACAAGCACACACAAGAGTGAATTGTGCAAATGGGTAACTGGCACTGCTATTTGTATTGACCATAGGGGGATATGTGCCCATGGATGCCATGTGAAACAGTCACCCTTTTAGACATTTGGGAGCAAAGAGATTGGTAACAGGTGCTGCAACAGACCTATCTTGTGTTTCACCTATTGAAGATCACCAGATAGATGACTTCAGGTGGCTTCCACCATGATTCCACGGAATAAATTCTTTGTGGACAAACCCTGTCACTGAATCCCATAGAGGGGCCCATGCCAGAATTCATCGACATTTGAGGTGATGACAATCTGGAGGCTAGCCATGCTTCTCAAAGACCACCCAGAGGTTCCTAAATTATGGGTTGTGTCACTCGGAATCATGCCATCTGGATATGGGGTCTCAAATCAATCCTATTTGATATTTGAAATACTTTGCATGTCTTTGTTGCTGTCTGAGGTCAACAGGATTATAGTTAAGTCTCCAAGTGGGATCTCACAGGAAAAAAGTTTGGAAATCCCTGTTTTCAAGCCTGTGGCTCTTAAGTGGTATTTATCACTAGAGAAATGGGAAGAGTTGGTCAAGTGCAAAACTGAGAAATGTAAAACCCATCCAGAAGACTGAGGTTTGGTAACTGGGAGAAGGCTCTCGGATCTTCTCCAGATGGGCCCAGTGTGTACTACAGTAAAGTCTTTTTAGTGGCAACCACATTAATGCCCTGACAATTTATTATCTATATACTAAAAGTCTAAGCTATTGGTGGTTAGAGGCTTAGCTTTCATGCTATGAAAAGTGTGACATATATGGTACTGAACTACTGAATTAAAGCTGGTGACCGACCTGTAGTTTTGCAGAAAAATCATAGAATGTCAACAATTTAATTTTTCAAAAATCACAATCACAGAAAGATAGCACCATAGAAGGCAGGCACTCTCTCTTTGGAGGGTTGAAAAAGGGAGCCCCTCTGCTGCTGTGTCAGGGTAATGATCCTGTTCGCCCTGCAACTCTCAACTACATTAGTGCATTAGTGTTTTTCGGTGCATTTGTCCAGTAAGTGGTCCAGCTGCCATGATTCAGAATTCTCTTCATGATTCTCTGGTGCAGCACAGTGCATAGGACCACTAGTTTCTTTTTATATTTTTATTTAAAAAAAAATTCTTTCAGCTCGCTTAAATCCTGCAAAATGTGTCTAGATGGTTTCATCAGTGACATGCACTCAGCTGACCTGAAATTAACTCTCAGTTCAGTCAGCCAATTTTCTCATCTCAAGCGAATCAATGGAGAGATGGTGAAGAGGAGACTCCTTTGTCAGGTAGCTGCATACTGTAAATTGGATTTAGCTTGATTTCTCTCATCCAGTTCTCTAGAAGGTAAACTACTGGCTATAGTCTGAGAAGTATAAACTGAGAGGGCAAGCAATGGTGATGGTGATAAAGATGAGCAAGTGTAGCCAATGGTTCTAACACAATCAAGTTACACTGCTGTGCTTTGGGCAAGCAGCCAGTTAATTAAATGTCAACAAAGTGACTTAAATCTTTCAAACAAGTGAAATGGAGTTAGCCTTGCTATTTAACACTCTGCCTTGCTAGCAGTTTGTTTTTTCTGCACCCGAAAGCTAAAGGAAAAGTAAATTAAGATTTTGCCTGAATGTTAGCCCTCAGTAATAACTGCAAATCAAGCTGTACATACGCAAAGGGCCCTGCTGTAATGCCTTTTGGTGGAGAAATGTATATATGATGGCTACTGCTGAAAAAAAGGTGGCAACTCAGTTTAATTTCATTCTGTACGATTAGCCAAGTTAAAAGGTTAGGTTTGTGCTAATGAATTGTTAAAAATTCAATAGTTTGGGTACCTATGAGGTACAGTTTGGAATTCGCATTAACTGGCGGACAGATGTACTAGGGGCAAGATATGTAGTATATGGCTCTCTAGCAAGTAGGAAACATGACTTCGTAAGCCTTTGATTCTGCAAATGGCCATCACCTTTCTAAAGACTAATCTGGGTAGTGCTACCCTTCAAGTAGAGAATCTCTGCTCAAACTGGCACCATCATTATCTGTTTGGAGGATCACACTGTGAATAATGCAATGGAAAGCAAGATGATACAATATGACAAGACTGTGTTTATTTTTACTAATGCATAGGTGGAGATTACATGGACAAAGGGAGCTCTCCTGGGAGATTTTTTTCACATCCAACATCCATTCAATCAATGACAGATAAAGCAGAGATTCCATTGATCTGGATCCAGGACCTATAGGAATTCAGTTCCACATATGCACACGAAGAACAGATCATTGGACAAGAATGAGATCAGGTGAGAATTCAGGAATGGGTTCAGGTTGCCAATGCCCCAGTTTTCCTCTGTTACCTCATTATTCTACATTATTCACTATACAGCTAAACCATGCTATGAGGCATGAGATGATGCACTTCATAGGTCAGACCATGGGTGTTTTCATACGTGATGGTGCCGAAGTGCAACCACATACTTACCCCTTCCAGAGTGGGACTGTCCCCATGGCTGGGATTCAGCCAGGGCCCCGAACTAATGTGATGGAGTCCTGGATGCCAGGGGGGACGGGAGCCAGGTGGATGCCCTGCCCCCATGCTGAGCTCAGCAATCTGCCCCACTCCCTGATGGGTGGCCATGGTGCCAGGTCCCCTGCTCATTCCAGACCGGGGTGAGTAAAGTGGGCTTTCAAACGCTTCTCCTAATCGGGCAGCAGGATCTTGACTCTGGTGGTGGCTAGTCACAGCCTGGGCTAGCCACCACCACTTCCAGGATCCATTCCATGTGCTAACATTTGGCAGGTGCAAACTTACGCGACGGTGGCCCGCAGAGTAAAGTGCGCTAAATCTGGCCACGTTCATGTCTGAAAACATCCCATGTTAAATTCAAGTGCCATCACAGCATTAGACCACCAGGAGGGTAATACATAAGGCAGGGCTAGTGGCTAGTGCTGGGGCAGATAAAATGAAAATTATAAAAGGAAGCCATGCCAGACTCTCTTTCAGACCATTTTCTTTGAAGGGAGAAAAACCATCCCCATTTCTGAATGGCAGAGGTAGAGTATAAACTCAGCATGAGCCACCACTGGCCAGCTTAACCGGGTAGCCTTCACCCCTGGCTGCTGTCCATTACTGTACCTTCTAACAGACTAACATCCAGGCAAAAACTTAATTTACTTTTCCCTTAGCTTTCTGGTGCAGCAAAACCAAACTGTTAACAAGGCAGAGTGTTAAATGGCAAGGCTAACTATATTTTACTTTTTTAAAAAGTTACAGTAAATTTCCCAGGAGAGTGGTACATGTTTTACCTAAAATTCTCAATTTTTCTTTTATCTGAGCTTTTTCTCAGCATAGGAGAAGTCACCTCTGCCATGTGAGAGTCCACTATGGCTCTGTGATCCTGCATCAGCCAGGCCCCACCACTTGGGATGGGTGAACAGATCGCGGTTCAGGTTCATCCGTTTGGTTCGGTTGTTTGGTTCAGCCGTTCGGTTCGTTTGCCAGGTTCAGGTTCGGCCATTCGGTTTGGCCATTCAGTTCGGGTTCGGCCGTTCCGGAAATTTTTTTATATGGTTTTTTATTTTTGGTTTCTTATTTGGTTTTATATGGTTTTTTATTTG
>QEPC01011164.1:495880-510609 GCA_003113815.1 Sphenodon punctatus
TATGTTCTGTACAGCGCCAGGTTGTTACTGGCGCTTTATAAATGTTTAATAATAATAATAATAAAGGTAAGGGGGAGCTTGGTCGTTGAGCAATTTGAACGTGAAAACCAGGAGTTTAAACAGGATACGTTCAGGAAGGGGGAGCCAGTGAAGGGAGAGGAGGAGAGGCTGCACATGGTCGAAGCGACAGGCAGAGTGAATGACCTTGGTGGCAGAGTTTTGGATTGCAATAAGGGGGGACAGGTGAGAGCGAGGGAGGCCAGCAAGTAGGAGGTTGCAGTAGTAGAGATGAGAGATAACCAAGCTATCAGCAGTGGACCCAGCTCACACCATGTAGGGGGAAGGGAGAGCACCCAGCGAAGGTCAAGCAGTTTCCCCAAGATGGATGCAGCTCCTAGGCCCCTCCTCCTAACTCCCTCCCCACCCCTGCAGGGGTGAGTGTCCCACTGTGTGACCTGGCTGGGGATTAGCTTGGGGACAATAAGGAGTGGGAGGGCTGGGAGCTCAAACCAGTGGCTACAGTTCATCCTGGCAGGGGGAGATTGAGGGCTTGAAATAATTAGAGTGAGGAGGAGGGGGTGTTTGTTGCTGCTTGCAGGGCTCAGGTGGCTCTTCCCAGCCTGCAGCACCCAGAGTGCAGGAGTCACCAGGGAGCAGGGAGACGAGTCCTTAAACTGTCAGCAAGAAAGAGGGTGCAAGCTCCAGCAACTCCCACCATAATTGGGGGAGGTCCCTGCCAGACAGGAGAATGGAGTGGGAAAAGGAGAATGTCTCCCTTCCTGCTACCCCTCCCCCCCATGGGGTAGGGGGAATCAGTCCAGAGCCTCCTACCCCTGTGGGGCTCTGGCCCCTTCCTCAGCACTACAGAGACGTGTTCAGGGGCACTCGGGCAAACCCCTGCCGTGCAGGTACCCTGCTCAGCTCAAGTCCCAGAGCACACTTTAAAACTGACACAGGAGGCAATCCCTGCCTCTAAAGAAATCAACAAGCTCAAGTTAAACTCACCTGTCTCCGAGAAGTATGGGCGCTACTGCACATGCGCAAGCCAGAAGAATTGATTTTTTAGTGTTTAATAACTCTGTTTTGGCTGCACCAAGCACTATCATGCTAAAGTAGGCTCCAAGACTGTGAAGTCTCAGGTCTCAAAACGTCAGGGGGGAGGAGATATTGATGGTTCAAAATCGTCTGGACTCAGTGCATTTTGACCACTAGAAAAGAAGTTTTAAACAGGTATAACTTTTAATTTTCTGGCTGGATCTTCTTCACATTTTGTATGTATGATGGTCCCCACAAATATTTATTTATTATCAAATGTGTATGCCACCCCCTCCTGTTAAAAACATCTCGGGGCAGCTAACAACAGATTAAAACAGATTAAAATAAACAACAATAATACAGTTAAAAACCCACAATAAAAACAAGTTACTCCCTACCCCATCCTAACCCAACCATCCCACCCCATCTCCCTCGGGAAAGGCATGGCAGAACAGCCAGGTCTTACATTGTCTACAGAAAGAGGGGAGGTCGGTGGTTAGCGTACCTCCAGCGGGAGGGAGTTCCACAGCTGTGGTGCAGCCACAGATAACGCCCTCCAAAAGGTTAATACCCAAGAAACCCGGAGACCTTGAGGAGGGCACCCCCGGCTGACCGCAGGGGCCAATCCAGGATGTGGAGGGTGAGGCTGTCCTGCAAGTAGGCAAGACCCAGGCCATTTAGGGCTTTAAAAGGTCAGTACCAACACCTTGAATTGGGCCCAGAAGACTATCGACAGCCACTGCAGAGAACGAATCACCGGTGTAATGTGCTTGCGTCGGCCCGTCCCCATTAGGAGATGAGCTGCCACATTCTGCACCAGCTGCGCCTCCGGACCAACACCAAGGGTAGCCCCATGTAGAGGGTGTTACAGTAATCCAGTCTCGAGGTAATAAAAGCATGGACGACTGTGGCCAGAACAGAGTCCGTGATATACGGCCAAAGTCTAGGTACCACATGTAACTGGTGAAATGCCCCCTTCGCCACAGCTGCCACCTGGACATCCAGGCAGAGCTGCGGGTCCAGGAGCATCAATGATGGGGGTCACCATCCCCCCCTCCCCCGGCCCTCCCCACCACCATTACCTCCATCTTCTCAGGATTTAATTTTAGGCAACTTGCCCTCATCCAATCCCCCCCAGCTGCTAAACACCGGGTAAGCACCAAGACTGCTGGGCCTGAATCAGATGAAAAAGAGAGATATAGCTGAGTGTCATCAGCATACTGATGACACCGTACATCAAACTCCCTAACAACCTCCCCCGAAAGCTGCATATACACATTGAACAAGAGAGGGGACAAGATAGAACCCTACAGGACTCTGCATGTGAGACCCTGGGGAGAAGATGAAAAATCACCCAGGACCACACGCTGGGTTCTCCCAGCCAGGAAAGAGTGGAACCATTCAAGAACGGTCCCGCCACTCCTGCCTGGTTCCACAGCTGAGTCACCAACAACTCATGATCAACAGTATCAAATGCAGCTGAGAGATTTAACAGGATCAACAGGGTCGAATGACCTTGGTCCAACTCCCGGGAGAGGTCATCGACCAAAGCCATGAGGGCAGTCTCCAGGCCATATCCCGGATGAAAGTCAGACTGCGAGGGATTGAGAAAATTAATCCGGTCTAAATGCTCCTGCAGCTGCCGAGCCGCCACATGTTCAGTAACCTTCCCTAAAAAGGAAAGGTTAGAGACTGGCCAATAGCTGGTCAGGATGCCAACGTCCAATGATGGGCACATCACAGCCTCCTTGAGACAGTTCGGCACCCCGCCCTCTCCAAGGGAGGCATTGACAATCCCTGCCAGCAATGGCCCTAATGTCTCCCGGCTGGCCTTGACTAGCCAGGACAGGCATGGATCTAATTCACAATAAGTGGCTTGAACAGTCCCAAGCGCATCCCACGCATCTGAGGGCGACACATCCTGAAATTCCTCCCACAAAGCAGGACAAGACGGGGCTCCTACTGCCTCTGGCTCACCTACTGCTAAAAGTGTCGCATCAAAACTGTGGTGGATTTGAGTAATTTTATCCACAAAAAAGTCTACAAACAAATCACAGTGGCCATTTGATGACTCTAAATCCAGACGGAGGGAGGCTGGACTGACCAACCCCCTCACCACCCAGAAAAGCTCCACTGGGTGGGACATAGTGGACGCAATGAGGGCAGCAAAGAAAGTTTTCTTTGCTGCCCGCACAGCCACAGCATAGGTACGCAACCAGACTCTATGCAGCAATCGGTCAACTTCAGCCCACAAGTAATGTCACCGTTGCTCTAACTGCTGCCCTTCCCACTTCGTCTGCTGCAGCTTCTCCGTATACCATGGAGACCTGCGTTGTTGGTGGTTCGGGAGCAGACGCCTTGGAGCCAGCTGGTCGATGACCTCCACCAACATGGAATTCCACATGGTCACGAGGTCATAGAGTGAGCGGCCATCGAGTTCAGAGGAAACATCCCCTAGAGTGGTCTGAAACCTTCTGGGTTCCATAAGCCATCAGGGGCAAACCATCCTAAGTGGTTCCACACCCTCCCGGGGGCCAACATGTGCCAGAATATTGGCCCAGAGGAGATAATGATCCTTCCATGATAAGGGCACTGTTGACACTTCCCCCACAAATGGATCCCCTGCCTCAATGCTGGTGCAAAATATCATGTCCAGGGTATGACCTCCAACATGTGTGGGGCCCACCGCTCTCTGAGACAGGCCCATTGATGCCATGGCGGCCATGAACTCACGCTCTGTCCCTCCAAGACTGAAATCAGCATGGATGTGGAAGTAAACCAGGACTATTGCCCTAGGAGACCACAAGACCACCTTCGACACCAGCTCGGTCAGTGCGGGCAGGGAGACTGCCGTACAGGTGGGTGCCAGGTATATCATCAGTACTCCCACTATGTCTCCGGCCAAATCCAGCACCAGATGGAGACCCTCCATATCCATGATAGGTTGCACAGGAAATCTCCTCACAGACCAGGTGTCCATAAAAATAATGGCTACACCGCCCCCCCCGGCCCTCCAGCTGTGGCTGATGCTGTACGGAGTTGAAGCACGGAGACAGCACTTGTGGCTTTGGTGGAGGATCTCTAGG
Source organism: Sphenodon punctatus (assembly GCA_003113815.1). Classification (NCBI taxonomy): domain Eukaryota; kingdom Metazoa; phylum Chordata; class Lepidosauria; order Sphenodontia; family Sphenodontidae; genus Sphenodon; species Sphenodon punctatus. The sequence goes on from QEPC01011164.1 coordinate 500,002, forward strand.
GATGGGTGAACAGAATGCGGTTTGGATGCTCGGACGTTCGGTCGTTCGGTTTGAAATCCGAGTTCAAGCTCGGTTGTTCGGTTCGGCGGAGTTCGGTTCGGTCGAACTTGGCCAAACTTTCGAAAATGGTGCTATCAATACCGATACTGAATTCAATTTTTTTCCCCGGTATCGGTATCTTTTGACCCCGAAACAACCCCTGGTCTCCACCCCTGGTGCCAGGAAGTCTGCTCTTCAGCTGCCTCACCCTTCTAGTCATGTTTTTCCCACCTGAAGTCACATTTTTCCTGCCCCTAAACTCATCCAAACTCACCTGAACATGACCGAACTGTTCGGCCATGTTCGAGTTCGGTTCGGACATTCGGTTCAGATGTCCGAACAGGCCGAGTTCGGTCCGAACTCCAAACATCTGAACCGCGTTCGTCCATCCCTAATGATCTCCACCGTGAAAAGGACTGGGGTTGCTTGACCTTATTGGTCCTGTTAGATCTCTCAGCTGCATTTGATACCGTTGACCATGAGATGTTGGTGACCCGCCTACAGGACTGTGCAGGGGTGGGCGGGATTGTTCTTGAATGGTTCTGCTCATTCCTGACTGGGAGAACTCAGTGGGTGGTACTCGGTGAGTGTTTTTCAACTTACCGATACCTCTCATGTGGAGTTCCGCAGGGTTCTGTCTTGTCCCCTCTCCTGTTCAACGTGTATATGCAGCCACTCGGTGAGGTGATCAGAGGGTTCGGGGTGAGGTGTCATCAGTATGCAGATGACACCCAACTGTATCTCATTTTCGACCGACCCAGGCCCAGCTGTCTCGGTGCTTATCCGGTGCTTGGCAGCTGTGGAGGACTGGATGAGGGCTAATTGACTGTGAATGAATCCTGACAAGATGGAGGTGATGTTAGTGGGTAAGTTGGTGGATGTGATGGCTCCCTTGATTGATGGGATCTGTCCTCCACTGACTTCCCAGGTATGGAACCTGGGGATGCTCCTCGATGCACAGCTCCGCCTGGATCTCCAGGTGGAGGCTGTGGCGAGGAGTGCCTTCTGCCAGTTACAACTGGTGTGGTGTCTTCAGCCACTGGTTTCAGTTCCTGACCTGACCACGATCATCCATGCTTTTATTACCACTCGGTTAGACTACTGTAATGCACTCTACGTGGGGCTACCTATGGTGACGGCTCAGAAGCTGCAGCTGGTGCAGAATGCGGCGGCCTGGCTCTTGGTGGGGTTGGGCCACCAGGAGCACATTACACCAGTGCTCCAATCTCTGCATTGGCTGCCAATAGTCTTCCGGGCTTGATTCAAAGTGTTGGTTTTGACCTATAAAGCCTTACACAGTCTGGGCCCTGCCTATTTGCGAGATTGCCCCACTCCCTGGGTTCTAGACCAGCCCGTGTGGTGATCTGAGGGTGCCGTGTCGGAGGGCCTTCGGGTTTCCCTGGGGGTCATGCAGGATAGGGCATTTGTGGTGGCCGCGCCGTGCCTTTGGAATTCCCTCCCGGTGGGGGCTCATCTGGCCCCGGACCTCCCGGCCTTTCATAGGAATTGTAAAACCTGGCTGTTCCGTCAGGTGTTTGGTGAAGGAGAGGGGTAATGAGTTGGATAATGGGTTGGATGGGGGTGGGGGATTGGGGAAGGTGGAGAGGGTTTTGCCCCATGTTTTTATTATTGTTATTGTATTGGGGGATGATATTTTAACTGTTTTATAGTATTTTATGTTTAATTATTGTTCTTAGCCAGCCTGGGCTGCCTGTGGCAGGAGGAGCAGGATACAAAATTTGTAAAATAAATAAATAAATAAGTACCCCAGGACTATCACCCTAGGAGACCGCAAGAACATCTCCAACACCAGCTTGGTCAGTGAGGGCAGGGAGTCTGCCATACAGGTGGATGCCTGGTATGTCAGCAGTACCCCCACTCTGTCTCTGGCCAAATCCAGTACCAGATTGAGACCCTCCATGCCCATGATAGGTTGCACAAGAAATCTCCTCCAAGACCAGGTGTCCTTAAAAATAATGGCTACCCCCCCGCCCCCGGCCCTCCAGCTGCAGCTGATGCTGTACAGAGTACCCAGATGGAACAAGATCAGCCAATATAGGGCCCTACTCAGTGTCCAGCCAGGTCTTTGTAAAACATGTGAGGTCGACCGCCTGGTCCAGGATCATCTCCCGGACCTCAGTCGACTTATTAGCCACTGACCTCGCATTTACTAGCATCAAACTGAGGCCAGGGGCCCTCTGATCCCCAATCACCTCACCGCCTGCCTGGGTGTGTGTGTCAGTGAATGGGACAGATATACAGCATCTGTTCCATCTCACAGATTGAACTCACCTCCCAGAAGGACCATAATTCCCCCATCCCAGCATGACCCCTATGGCTGCAGACACCACCACCCTGGTCTGCTCCCCCAACCCCCCCAGAGGCTGCCCTTTCAGCCCCCCGAGGGAGATTCCTACCCCCCAATACCCCTCTATCCTCCTCTGCCACTGGAGGACAGTCCCCCCTTCCAAAGGGCTTCACTCCTCCCTCACACCAAGGGGGTCAGCTCTTCCCATCCTAACCCAGTGCCCTGGCCCCCACCCACACACCCCTATCCTCCTCTGCCCCTGGAGGACAGTCTCCCTCCTTCAAAGGGTTTCACCCCTCTCTCATACCAAGGGGACCAGCCCTTCCTGCCCCAACCCAGTCCCCTTGCCCCCTCCCACATAAAAAAACAATCCGTACTCCCCCACCCCTATCCCTTCCCTAAAACAAAAATAAGCTCCCACCAACTCTAATAATCTCCCGGCCCCGTTAAGGGCCACGCCTAAGGGCCCTTTAGCACAGTCATTAAAGTCTGGTCATGTGCCGTGGCCCTGCCTCCCTCCTCCAACAGGGGTAGGGGGCTGATAGCATGTGGGCCCATGCGATGACACATGTCCGGGGGGGGGGACAAGCCCCCTCCAAGTCCCTGTGAGCCAGGTATGGCAGCAGCAGGCCACAGACAGCAGTAGGTGAAGAGCGGGAACCCTCAGGGCTGGGCAGCAGATATGTTCTCCCATTGCCAAGTCCAATCCACAAACAGCCAATGCCCTTTGTGTGGGCGCCCAAGGGCTGGCACCCTCTTGTATAAATACCTGTAGAGGAGGAGGGGGGGAAGGTGTTAATAATCAACCCCCTCAAGGCAGCACAGACCCCTCCAGGCAGTGTACACACAGCCCCTGCAGCCCAATATAAGCCATGTATAATTTTTCAGAATGGTAGCTCAAGCGGTTTCCTCAATATTAGGGCTTCCAGCAGTCCCCTGTTTATAATGGAGAGCGGTTCTGCCTGTAACTTACTTGCTGCTGCTGCAGCAAGAAAATAAACTCACTGCAGAATACTATCAAAGGGCCCACTTTTCTGAGGTGGACATCAGTCATTTCTTAGCACAGTAGAGTTAATCACATTGTCATCAGGGTGCTCTCATCCTTCTTATTGACCTGACCCTTAACAGCAACCAAGCTCTTGCTGCAACCACTGTCTTATGTTTCAGGTCTAGTCCTTATCTTCCTGATGGGGCCATTGACTCCTGTTTCTTATTTTTCCCTTAGGATAGTTATTCCCCTTTTGCCTTCTTAGATACCTCAGAGTTGCCATAGAGATATATTAGTTTTACAAGCAGCATCAAGTTGTTCAGCGAATCCCAGGGGCATTGAGTTTCATTTCCTTAACATGGGAAGAGCCAAAGGCTCATTCTTTTGTATGAATATATGAGGCTAAGGATATTTGCTGTCCATAGCTTCAAAGGGGAGCTACATAGTTTTCCTCTTTAGTAAATAAGTTGACAAGAAAAACATGCAGCCTCATTAACAGTTAGCAGAGAGTCTATTTTAAAGAGCCTCTGAACCTACAATGAAGTGATCAAGACTAGTCTAGCGGTGAAAACAAGCAAGACAGTAGGCCACATTAGCCCACCTGCCTGTCTTTTAAGGTGGTCACCAAATATTCACCCACTTCTGCCATGGGGTGGCTGACTGGCTGCTACCCAACATGTCAGCAGGAGAAAGGAGGTGGACGCATCACGGGATAAAGCTAGCCCAGCTGGGCTAATGTGCACCCTCCTGTCTGTTAGGTCCCGTGCAGCCCTGTGGGGTGGTAAGACCCACCAGCACTATGAAGTTGCAGGCAAAAAGCCTATAGCGGTCAAAAAAGCGACCATTTCCTCCTCCTCCCCACTTGTGTGTTTGGTTCCCGGCAGGTATATCCCGGCAGGTTCGGTGTGTTCGGCAGGTATATCTTCTAAGGATGGGCCCTGGGGGCGCCAGCCCAAAGGGCAACACCCGAAGGGTGTTGGCCATTGGTCAGGCTGTTTGTGGGAGCCATGGTGGCCAGGACATTCATTGCCACTCGCTCTTGATTGATATCATACCTGTCTTGCCTTGTTGCTGCCACTGCTGCAGCTTTTGACCACTGCCAACAGCTCCATGTGGCTCACGGTCCAAGGCTGGGAACCCCTTCAAAGACTTGCCCCCCTGGGATACATGGGCCCCCTCCCTTTGGGGAGTGAGGATGTGGGGCCAGTCAGGGTTTCCAGCTCAGGAGGGCTTTTGAGGTGGCAAAGTGGCCACAGACCCTTCAGTGGGGTGTGAGGAAGGTTGGGGGGGCTGTAGAAGGGGGGTTACTTGGAGTTGGTTTGTGGGAGGTAGGAGGCTACGGGGTGTGTGTGTCAGGCAATGACTCTGGGAGCTGAGTCTTTGGCCCCTGTTATAGATGGGAATTGGGCTAGGGAGAGGGGTGGATTCAGTTTCAGGCTCCCTGGTGTGTGTGTGTGTGTGGGGGGGAGCTGCTTCTGGAAGAGACCACCTGGTGACAGCACATGGTGAGGACATGGTGGTTCTGTGGGGGTGGGGAGAAAGGGGGGAGGGTGTCCCCCAGGGTCTGGATGCAGCAGCCGCTAGCTGGGACTGGGGTTGGAACAGATGAGGGGGGGAGGGGACAGTCATAGGGGTCGTTCTGGGGTGGGGGAGATATGGTCCTGGGGGGGCGATTGAATNGGGAGAGGGGTGGGTCCAGTTTCAGACTCCCTGGTGTGAAGCGGGGGGGGACTGGGGTTGGAACAGATGAGGGGGGGAGGGGACAGTCATAGGGGTCGTTCTGGGGTGGGGGAGATATGGTCCTGGGGGGGCGATTGAATGGTGTGGCCTGGGGACTGAGGTGTTTGATGCTTGTCCCCAGGGCTGCCCCACCCTCAGGTGTGGGGACGGAGCAAGGTCTAAGGCCACTTGGGCCAGTGCTGCTGTTGAATGCAAGGCCTGTAGTCAATAAAACATCCGTGAGTTGGATTTGATCCTGGATCAGACTTCAGACCTCGTGTGTTTCATGGAGACCTGGCTGGATGGTGAGGCAGGTCCGATTTTGGCAGACCTTGTTGTGGCGGGGTACTCTGTGAAACACCAGCCCTAGCTTGGGGGATGGAGGTGGGCAGTGTAGCTATGATTTTTAAGGAATCTTGGACTGCTAGGAGGTATCCGGTGCAGTTAATCCCAGGGATCATGGCCCTTCACCTATTGTTTGAGTTGGCCAGGGACAGAATTGGGATGCTGCTGGTGTACTGTGCTCCTTCCTGCCTGGCAGCATCCCTCACTGATCTAGTAGAACTGGTGTCGGGGGTGGTGCTGCGGTCCCCGAGGACTGTGGTCTTGGGGGATCTCAACATTCATGCTGACAATGGCCTTGTCACGGTGGAGAGTGAGTTCATGGCTGCCATGACAACCATGGGCCTGTCCCAGATGGTTAGCGGCCCCACACGAGGGAGGCATATGCTCGACCTGGTGTTCTGCTCTGGCCTTGAGGCGGGTCACTGCTAGTAAGGGAAGTAAGTTCTATGCCCTTGTCATGGACGGACCATTACCTCCTGAAGACCAGATTCCTAGTGCATGGCAGCCCCTGGAAAGAAGAGGGACCTATTAGGTTGGTTCACCCCTGAAGACTGATGGAACTGCGGCAGTTCCAGGAAGCCCTGGGGGAGGTGTCCTTAGATCTTGAAGGCTGCTCAGTTTATGATCATGTTCAAGCTTGGAACATCTTGCTGGGTGAGGTCATTGATCGGGTGGCTCCCAGGCGTCCTCTCCCACTGCTTCATCACTGTAGAGTTCCTTGGTTTACTGAGGGGCTGCGATGTCTGAAGTGGGAAGGGCGGCGGTTAGAGCGCTGCTCTTGTCCTGAATTCAATGGGCTGCAGCATCGGACCCATTTGTGGTCCTATGCTGTGGCCATGAGGACAGCAAAGAAGTAATTCTTTGCTGCCCTCATAGCCACTGCAAAGTCACATCCAGCGGAGCTCTTCTGGGTGGTGAGGGGGCTGGTCAGTCCGGCCTTCCTCTGCCTGGAGGAGGAGGTTTCCCAAGTCCACTGTGAGGCGTTTGTAAACTACTTCGCAGATAAGATCGCTTGAATCCAGCACAATTTTGGGACTGGGATTGACGCAGAAGAAAGAGAGCTGAGGGTTATGGATGCCCCGTCTGGTCCATTTCTGAAGGATCAGTTTCAGGAAGTGACACTGGTCGATGCTGAGCGGGTTCTGGGGTCTGTTAGGACTACCTTTTGTGAACTAGATCCATGCACATCCTGGTTGGTGAGAGCCTCCACGGAGACTTTGGGACCGGTGCTGGCGGGAGTGATCAATGCCTCCCTTTGGGAGGGCAGGGTGTCGGACTGTCTCAAAGAGGCGGTGGTGCGGCCCCTGCTCAAAAAACTATTATTGGACTTTGATTCCCTTGCCACCTACTGACCTGTTTCTAACTTCCCCTTTTTAGGGAAGGTTATTGAACGGGTGGTGGCCCAGCAGCTCCAGGGTCATCTGGATAGCATTGGGTTTTTGGACCCTTTTCTATTAGGTTTTCATCCAGGATATGGCACCGAGACTGTGCTGGTGGCCTTGGTAGACGACCTCTGCCAAGAGATGGATTTAGGACATTCAGCATTTTTAGTCCTATTGGATCTCTCAGCAGCGTTTAATACAGTGGACCATGGCTTGCTTTTGAGACGGCTGCAGACCCTGGGGGGGATGGATGGGACTGTTTTAAGATGGCTCCACTCATTCCTCTCAGGGAGAAGACAGCAGGTGGTGCTGGGGAAAGAAATATCTGGCCCCCGGGATCTTGCTTGTGATGTACAGCAAGGTTCGATTCTGTCTCCACTTTTATTTAACGTCTATATGCAACCCCTGGGAGAGGTTGTGAGATTATTTGGTGTGTGTTGTCACCAGTATGCTGATGACATCCAGCTTTACCTCTCTTTTTCAACGAACCCAGGTCCTGCAATCTCGGTGGTTTCCCAGTGCTTGCTAGCAGTGAGTGACTGGATGAGGCTGAGCAGACTGAAGCTGAATCCTGATAAGACGGAGGTGAAGTTGGTGGGTAGGGCAGTGGAGGTGGTGGCTCGCCTCGTGGAGGGGATCTGTCCTCCGCTGGCCCCACAGGTATGGAGTTTGGTTTTTTTTTGAGATCCAGGCCTCCACCTGAATGGATTGTCAGGTGGCGTCGGTGGCAAAGGGAGCCTTTCACCAATTACATCTTGTGCGGAGGATCCGGCCATATTCAAGCTCTGACCTGGCCACCCTCATCCATGCATTCTTCACCTCAAGGCTGGATTACTGCAACACGCTCTACATGGGGCTGCCCTTGGTGACAACTCGGAAGCTGCAACTGGTGCAGAATGCGGCAACCCATCTTCTGAAGGTGATGGGCCATAGAGATCAGATTACACCAGTGTTCTGGGCTCTGCACTGACTGCATATAGCGTTCCGGGCCCGATTCAAGGTGCTTGTTTTGACCTTTAAAGCCCTACATAGTCTGGGCCCCTCCTATCTGAGAGACCATGTCACTCCCCGGGCCGTGGGGTGATCTCTGCGGTCTACCTTCTTGGAGGTCCCCTGGGTGAACTGGGGGGCCCACAATGGAGAGGGCATTCTCGGTGGCTTCACCACAGCTGTGGAACTCTCTCCCAGAAGAATCTCGCCTGGCTCCCAGTCTGTTGGCCTTTTGTCGGGCCTGTAAGACCTGACTGTTCATCTGGATCTTTGGGGGAGGGGGGGGATAAGGGTGGGGTTTTTTACCAGTGGTTTTACTGCCTTGTTTTTTAAAAAAAATAGTTTTAGTAATCCCTTTATGTATTGTTTTATATATTGTTTTAACTATTCTGTGAGCCTATTTCCCGAGCTGACATAGGGCTGGAGAGAGCGGGATACAAATTATTGTTATGTATGTATAAACTTTATTGGTACAACCAGTGGTTGGTACAATTTTACAAAACATGAAAACATAAATAAAAAGGACAAGATTAAAAATAAATTTGCAAGCTTACACCATGGTCCTTTCCAAATAATTCCTTAATTTCAAACTCCCAACATACTCAACAGCTACAAAAGAAGTATGCGGAAGGTAAATCAAGAGAGAGTAAGACCCCTGCCTGTCATACTAATTTCGAATCTTCCAACATTAATAAATCTGCTCACCTTTGGCCCGAGCTCTACTCTTAGCCAGTGCTGGCAAGAAAATTGCTACAATGAACATCTTTCTTTCTGACTCACTTGCCAAAATACATTCTAATCTTTGAGTAATACCAGCCCAGGGTGCCTTTATCTCAAACAATCTTCTATATTTGTATCGAATATCCATTGAGTCAGTGCATTCAAATAAATAATGAACTTGGTCCTCCACCCCGGTCATACAAACACATACCCTGTTGTCATAAGGTATGCCCTTTAGTCTACTCTCCAGAACACAGGAGGGCATTAACTGAAATCTTGCCAGAGTAAGAGCCTGTCTCAGGGCAAAATTCATAGTACTGACCAAATATTGTTCCAAACTATGTGTGATTTTATATTTTCCATAATTTGGAGCTATCACTGAGTTTGCCACCAGGGCCATATCATCTTGTTTTCCGATGTCAGAAATTCGAGATTTCAAAAGATTTTTCAATGAGTTTTTAGGAAGGCCTTCCAGGGCTTCCAGTGAAAATCCAATATCTATAAGAAGACCGATGAATCGAAATCTCCAGGATGAACTTTCAGCCTGTTTGCCCTGTTCCTCCCAACAGGCACGAGTGAGGCTATTCCTAGGCATTGACATCAGCCTAGTCCAAAAATTTGTGACAGCCATCCGAATTTGGGTAGCCACAGATACCATCCCCAATTATGCTCTTAAAAAGGCAGCAGGTGTATAGATTGGCACTCCCAGGAGACACCTAAGGACCCTATTCTGTACTGCCTCCAAAGTCGTAGCCTCAAAGTCCCATATTTCAGCACCAAAAAGCAATTGCGGGATAAGTTTATGAACTAACATGCTAATAGCTGGCTTAGTCATCTTACCGCCCCCCCCCATAGCCCAAAATTTTACAATTCCCCCCGCCATTTGTCGAGCCTTCAGTTTAGCTGATACTAAATGTGATTCCCAGGAACCTGTGGCAGCAAAACATAGGCCCAAGTATCTATAAATCGGGACTTGAGCTATTTTAAAGTTATCCAGATACCAAGCCCGAGTCCGGGTTTTTCTGGCAAAGACAACCACCTTTGTCTTATCATAATTTATTTTAAGTTTCTCCCTTTTACAATAGGAGCCCAACAAGTCTAAGGCCCTTCTCATCCCCAATTCGGCAACAGAAAATAATGCCATGTCATCTGCATAGAGTAACAGAGCAGTTGTTCTACTGCCGATCTTCGGGGCAAAAATTTGTTTGTTGAGAAAGACATCAATGATATCGTTAATAGAGAATTTAAACAGAAAAGGCGCTAACACACACCACTGTTTTACTCCCCTTTGAATCAGCATAGTGCCTGTCAGATGTCCTTCCTTATCTCTGCGAATTTTCATACAGGTATGACTATATAATCCCTTTATCAAAAAAAGGATACGTCTATCCAAATTTGTAGCTATCAATTTTTCCCAGAGCTGTGCCCAATCTATCAAGTCGAAAGCTGATCCCCGTTCCCGGCTTGAGAGTATTTGTTTATCAGATGTGATAATATGTAACAGTGATCAGTAGTGGCTCGACCGGCTTGAAAGCCTGCCTGTTCCTCATGGAAGACATTTTCCTTAATTGCCCAATCTTCCAATTTTTCCAAAAGATACTTGGCATACAATTTAGCCATTATATCTAGGAGGCTTATGGGCCTATAATTTGCCGGGTCGTCTTTAGGGCCCTTCTTATAAATTGGAATTATCACACTCTCATTCCAACCAGCCGGGAAGGACCCTGTAGCATTAATACTGTTAAATAGTCTGGTAATTCATTCATTCACTCATTTATTAGATTTTTACCCCACCCCTCCTAGAAACAGATCGGGGCAGCTTACAACAATAAAAAACAAAACATATAAAACATATCTAAAAACAATTAAAACATATCAATACAATTCAAATATTAAAACAGGGCCCAGGACTCACTAAAATAATAAATAGGGTAGGGGAGATAAAACCCTCTAACCGCCCCCCCCCCCGAAGGCCTGGGCGAACACAGCCAGGTTTTACAACTTCACTGGAATGTAAGAAGGCTTGGGGCCAGGCGAGCTTCCTCCAGGAAGGAGTTCCAAAGGTGCGGCGTGGCCACCGAGAACACCCTCTCCATTGTGGCCCCCCGCTTAACACG